>CM035798.1:34111643-34531636 GCA_020466265.1 Siphamia tubifer | reverse complement strand
AGATATAATTCAATTCACTGCAATGGACATTAACAATAAAAGGGTTGGAAGCATATGAAATCTTTCTTAACGCACACACTCATACAGGCCAGGCTAGTGTGTCGTCCTAGTATATTTCTAATTATCAGTTAATTGTTATTCCCTATCATTAGGAGGGTGGTTTTTTAATTGTAATGTAGCCAAGCAGAAAGCCGTACCTATACATGTGGGGGACAATTAGCCACCTCCATTAACCCCTGGTTAATTACAACCTCTACTGCTGCTTCCCACAGCACTTTTCCCACTCATTTTTACCCCCTGTCTCTATCCTCAGGCCTTTATCCCCATTTTTTTCCCCCTCATTCCTGTCCCTCATTTTATTCATTTGTGGTCTTGATTGTTTGATTTAAAGGTATATATGTTGTGAACTTTAAATGTGTGTTTTTTTTGGGGGGGGGTTGCCAAGTTTTCATTTCACTTTTCTAGGTTATTGTTCCCCTATTTCAGCTCCCTATGTCCTAGGAGACACAGTTAGTGATAATTATAACACTGTCCTTTAAGTTCTAAGAAAAACTTACACAAGAAAAGTTACACAGACAACATTTAAAACAGAGAGAGAGAGAGAGAGAGAGAGAGAGAGAGGAGAGAGAGAGAGAGAGAGAGAGAGATGAGAGAGAGAGAGAGAGAGGAGAGAGAGAGAGAGAGGAGAGAGAGGAGAGAGAGAGAGAGAGAGAGAGGAGAGAGAGAGAGAGAGAGAGAGAGAGAGAGGAGAGAGAGAGAGAGAGAGAGAGACAGAGGGACAGAGAGAGACTTATATATTAATTAATCTAGGCATTCATTATCATGACATTGACTCAGTTTGCTATCTGAGGTAATGCACTAAATTGGTCAAATTTCCTTATGCATATGAAGGTCTTTGGCAGAGGCCATCAGCTTGGTACACAATTGTTCCAAAATATTCCAGACATTTGTTCTTCTTTTTGTGGGTTGAGACAGTTTCTCATTTTAGAAGCCTACAGTAATCACCATTATGTTTAGATATAATGTCCATGGTACCTGGTTTCCATTTTAGAAATGTATTAAATGAAAATGTACATAATGCTCATTACTTATATCACATCAAACAATCAATACTAGAAAAGCACTGGTAGAGCCCAGACCTCCTCCAAAGCACATCAGTCTTGTCGTTTCCCGCCTACCGATTACCACTAAAATTTCAGAATTTCTTCCTTATCAACATTTCCTGAAACGTTCAGAAAAATTCTTCCATAACTTTCTGACTAACAGAAAAACAAACAGTCAGACAAACCCCAATGAAAACATTAGCGCTGCCGTTCCTTAGTGGAGGAATTTAAATAAAATAAACCTGAATATACTAGTGCTGGAAACGTATTTTGAGTGACATTTTGTAATCATCCATTCAAATGCTTTTAAAATGCTCTTAAGTACTTGATCATAATTTGCTGATAAAACTTTGCACCATATGCATACATTAATCCCCAACTGGTAATGCTGTGGAGCTGAGCTTTAATGCCTGCTTTCAGATCTGCACCACATTTTTTTTCTTTTCTATTTTTTTTTTTTTTTTTACTCCCAGATATGAAAGCCACTTGAATTCCCAATCCCATAGAATTAAATGTTGGTGTGACATGACTCAAAATCCTGAGGTGCTGGAGAATTCAGATTTGGAATCCATGTGTTCTCTCAGTAGCAAAAATCATGGTGGACCAACGTCATCAGCCATTTAACTGGACATCTGTTTTTTTGTTTTTTTCTCCTAGAAACTGTCATTACTGTAACAGCCTTTACTCCTCCACCTGTCAACCTCTAGAATCTATTTCAGTTTCACTTCTAAATGTCGCACCCTACCCTCCTGCTGATGTCAGGTGGAGACATTTGTATTTAGTAGCAAGCTTTTTACCATTAGTTAAGAACCATTACTTTTTTCTAGCTGACCGAACCAGACAAACATATTTGTGCATACATCGCAGTACGCCACATCCACAGAGCAGACAGAATGCACTGATGGATTATGTGGGGGATTACTGTATAGCCATCCATGGTAAATAAAGACTTTAGTCGGCAGTGTGATTTAATACCACCTCACTACTAAACTAGACAATAACACGCAGTACAATTTCAGTTTTAGTTCTCATTTTTCTTTGCGTCTTGCCCAGAGATACATTTTGTTAACTCTCCCACTTGCTTAAAGTAATGTGATAGTTATGACTATGGAACAAAGAATGAAAAATGTGCATGGAGTTAAAAAAAAAACCAAAACAAAAAACAGCTTAGTTTAAAACCACAGTTAATATGAAGCAGATTTTAAAGCAGTCGGCAATGATAACCTGCTATTAAAATTTTATCGCTCTCAAAAAACTCTTATTTAAAGAGAAAGAACAGAAAAATAGTGTGGAACTACAAATAGAAATGCAACCACACACACACACACACACACACACACACACAGAAAAAGAACGAGAAATAGAGTAGCTAACAATGTCCATTGTTCCATTAGGGAAGACAATAATGACTGATAAAATGAGGTTGCTAAAGAGGACACAATGGTCCTTAATTGACTCATTAGGAAAAGAAGAGAATGAACCGCACTAATGAATGGAGAGCAGGAGCTGAAGTGCTTGGTAAGCAAAACAGAAAGGCATTTAGTTTATTAAATCTAGCCAAAGCAATATTATTAGCTCACTAAAAGGGGTAGCACATGAGAGTAGAGGGACAAAATAATAAAATAGGAAACAGGAAAACAGGAAAAAAATCTGCAGTGCCTTTTTATGACTAAATTATAATCATTGTCTTCGGAGTGAAATTAGTGCTGCATGTGTTTTTAACTGTGTCTTGTAATACCTCGAGGTGCTCCAGGATATACGGTGGGTTTGTCATGCCCAGTCTCAGCATGGCTCCCTCAGGAATCTCCTCCACCAGCTTCCACAGCAGCGTGGGCAGATCTGTACCTATATCTCTACCATAGGCCCCTGTGTCTTCGCTGGTCAACCAGATCTCACACACTCCCTCTAGAGAGACACAGGCAGAAAAGCAACAGAAAATTTAGACCTTTTTTCCCTCAGTTTTGTCCATTGCTGAGTGAAAATGGTGCATTTAGCAGTTTTTATCACTTTGTTAACTGTGTGACTCATGGTAGCAGGAATACTACCATACGATAAGCACATGCTGCATTTTATAAACAATCTGTCCTCTTAGTTATGTTATTTAAAACTGCTTTTAAATAATCTGAAAAAGCCCTCAAACACACACACACACACACTACTTTATGTGTGTAAAATACCCAACAGAGCATTCTTTAGTTTACATAGGTAATGTTACACTTAAGGGAATAGCACATTTACATCCCATTATCTAAATTAAAACCAACAGAACCTACAAGAAATAATTGAGGGAAAACGGCAACGTAATTAACCAAAGGGTCACTTTTTTTAACCTCTATTTTGTATGGTATTTTAGACCAAGAGATGTTATTCATGTACAGAAAGCAGAAACTTCTTCATGCAATGCATAGTTTATAATGAACAGTTCATACAGTATAATGAGAAAAGAATCTATTGTGAACAAATATATTTCAAACTCTTACCATTTTATTTTACGGAAAAAATAAACATTTATGTCGCAGTACAACTACAATGGTCACACTTATGGATAATTATCTGCTGTTATGCTTCTTCCTTTTCCTGCAGCAATTAACTTTCACAAAAAGCTGAGCATTTTTTTCTAAACTTGCAAATAGATGGACAGATGAATGGGAGTGGTCATATTTTGACCACTGCTAATTTGCATTAACTTGTTTAAATTTGGAATTCTCCAATCTCTGTCTTGTAAAAATATATTACATCCACTAATACCTACAGTACAGGTCAAAATCCCAGTATTTGCCCTTAATGGATAGACACAAAGAAAGACATGATGATAAAAGGTACTAGATGTAACTCCAATTCAATATTCATAAATGGCGGAATTAGACATTACATTACAAGCCAAAACCTCCTGTATATTGTAATTAGCAGCTCCCTAAATTGACACAAGTAAACACAGTGGCTGCACAATGGTTGCATTTTAATATTGTAAGCCCAGTTTTATGTGTAGCCTAACATCACTCTGCGTCAAAGCAACTGCTATAAAAACCAAAGAGAATAGAATAAAAGTATGATCATGTATTATGCCTCCTTTTGTCATTTTAGATGCGATTTTAAGCAAAAGTACCATCTTTGAAGAGCTACAGTATGTAATGCCTCAGTGTTTATGTAAAATAAGTATCACCTATAAGAGGACATGCAATGTATGTGTTTAAGTGTATTATCAAGTGAAAGTGATCATCAAAATGAGGTAGTTAATTTGCACACGTCATTTGTCACATGGGCTCAATTTTTAGCTAAAGATCTCTATTGTATGGCACCGTTTTCATTTCTAATATACCACTTGTAAAAAAAAAAAAAAAAAAAAACTGAGGAGCAGCAACAAAAAGAGGAGATTCACACAAGGTACAAACATTTTAACAAGGATCTATTCAGTATAAATAACATGACTGTACAAGTCAGTAGTGAAAGCAGTGATGTGAATGCATGTGGTGTGTGGGTATGTACATCTGTCAACTAAACTAAACTAAACGACAACTATGATGTCATGTATTTCATATTTTTCAGCCAGATGAGCCAAATGAGTGTCTGATTGGAGCAATACTTCCTGAATGAACAGGAACAACAATGGTGAACGGTGAGGGCTTCATAATAAAAGCCAAACCCCATGGTCGTCACACAGATGATTGTTAAGTTTCAAGTATTAGATTGTCATTATTTTGTGTATATTATTCATGAGTTTGAACATTTGTGTTTCTTACCCCGTCCATATGTTTTCACAAAAATACCAATTTTATTATATTTAAGTGGAACTGTCAGAAAGTAATGATCTTCACATGATGCATACAGTGGTAAAGAGACGTCCACACATTACTATGGCAACCTGTCCATGTGTTATCACATTGTCATCTTAATGAGACTGTTCAATATTTTACTCCAATTTTTTTTTCACCATACATGAACGTAATATTTAAAATGTTTTGCTCTACTTTAAATCAATTTATGTGGATAAATGCATGTTTTGAATGTTTATGAGTAGCTTAAAATAATTGATGACCTTTTCATGGCCATGTCTTACCACTCATTTTTTCTCTGCATTTTTTGTGTTTCTTAGTGTATTTTGTGGGATATTTAAGTATAAAATAAATAATAATAAAAAATACCCAGGGACAGAACAGTCAATCGACAAAGTGTTTTGACTGAGTTTTATTTTCCCCAAAGTACTTTCATCTTAAAACACCACATTATCGCCAAGTATATGTTAGTCACATATTCTACTGGCACAAGCCTAATGTGTCGACTACCTTAGACAAACATGTTAGGTGCAGATATATATTCCTTTATTTCTTGAGACTGTTTGCTCATGAAAAATTAAATGTAATTAATATGGATTAAAGATGAATATTTAATCATGATTAATAAAAATTCATCAGTAGCAATGATGTGATTAATCTGATTAAAATGTGTAATCATTTGACAGCCCTAGTGTGTGTGTGTGTGTGTGGGCGCGTGTGTCTCAAATCCTCCCTACATATAATATATCTGACCTGTCTCCTCCATGGTCAAATGACTGGAAGCTGAAGATATACTTTGCATTTGCAACGAATAGTCCAATTAAATTTCACTAACACTACAGCCCCACTCAATACCACTATAACCTGATCAATATGGAGAAGTTTATGATCATAACAGTTGTACAGACTAAATAACACAAATCCCTCATTATACAGCAGCACATCTCCCGAGTACAGTTACTGTACTGTCAGAGTTTATCGTTGACACCCTATAGTAATGCTCTAAGGCTGTGCTTGTAACTCGCTCAAGACAGACGCTGACACACATTAGAATATTCATCTGAGAAACATAAAATCCAGAATGTGAAGGTCACATACTGTAAAGCAAAAAGGAGGCTATCTGCTGGCTTCATGCTAAATTAGGGCAATGCTCGCTGCTGCAGCTTAATGACCTAACTGTCATTTGACTGTAGGTCTGGAAATGGTTGACTGTCTGCTTAAGCTATGTGTTAGGACGTATCATATCATGCAGGCACACGAAAATACATTTGCACTTGCTGGGGCTCAAGATCAAGGGCACACACTCACTTGTACACAAACACACAAAGATACACAACCATCATCATCATTAGCTGTGCAGAGACAGACAGAAAGATGCATGTGGTCATTCAAAGAGTAAAGATGGTGTTTGGCTAATTGGATGGTATGTGTGTGTGTGTGTGTGTGTGTGTGTGTGTGTAAGAGAGAAAGTAAAAAAGCTGACATTAAAGACGTGCATGGGCCAGATAGATTAGCGATGATGATGGTATAATTGTCCAGCGTGAAAGAGTCTCCAAAGCTCATCATCAATGACATTAAGATGCTCTAATGATTTGTGAAGCCAGCCATGTCTAAAAACACTATCAAAAACATCCATCAATCACACATGATCACATCTAAAAGCTAACTCACACCCGAGTCCATCCAGGATGTGACGTTCATTTGCTTCAGGACGCAATTAATTTAAACTGATATTTCACCTTAGTGCGATAATAGCTTAGCTCATCAAATGTTCCTTTTGACCAACTCGTTCCATTTAGTTTGGTCTCAATGTACGTTTCAGCGGTGCCTGATTTTACTTTTGGTGATGTTCTCTGAAACAAGGAGATTAAGGAGCGGAGTTAATATGCAGCGCAAATTAGTATGAGGCCTGAATCCAGGAAAAGCACAAATGGGAGTGGTCACTTCTGCAGGTGATCGATTAATATAGGATGGGCAGGTTTACGGACACTGGTGCAAACATTTCATTTTAGTAAATGACCAACACAATCTAGACTCTACACAAATTATTACGATTCATCTGCTCTGTGAATGTTTTGATTTATATCAATGTCTGATTTTACCTGCTGGTACCTTTGCACAAAGATGACAGTATAACACTATAGTGGAAGCTAACAGGGATTCCCAATAAACAAAAAATATAGCATGTACTGTAGCTAGTTTTCAATTCTAATCTCTGGTTGGGCTTTTCCATATGACTGCAGAAGTTGATTTTTCTGCTTTATGCACTCCCTGATCCTGTAATATTTAAATTTTTATCTGCTAAGACACTTCAAGGATAGTTCATGCTAAATTATTTGGACTGATTAGCTGTTGCGCGTCTGACTGCCATGGAGTGGACATACGCCTGCAACTCACCCCACCTCCAGTTAGTCAATTCTTCCTCACAGCTCTGTCCAAAAATACTGTTGGCTAAATGGTCTTTCAATACAGGACCCGACATGTAATAAATTTGCCTCAGAGCTAAATTGGTTTCTTCCAAAACAACATTCCTCAGATTCCCTGAACATAATGCTGCCAAGCTAAAATGATTATGTACTGTCTGACATTAAATAGCTCTTATGATTCCGGTGTTAATTATGTTTTTGAACGGGACGACGCACTGGAAAAGTCTCAGGTGTTCACTCAAGGCTACAGTCATCCACAGATTTTCAGATAAACTCAATAACCTGCCCTGTAATTTGCCCCTTTGGCCTGCTTCTAGGTCCCTTTTGTATTAGGTGGGCTTATTGTGTTATTGTTGGCCCAAGATCCACAGAGAAGATGGTCGTTTATCAGGAAATGTTGCCCTGATACACACTCCACAGCTGCTTCCTCTGGTGTGATCGGTGCAGTGGTGCAGCTGAAATAATGTCTATGCATCAAACATGACAACACCATCATGAAGAACTACTTTTAAAGATAAATACAGTAATGTGCAAAAGTCTGAGGCCAATTAGGTTTGTTGGTTTAGAACAATGTTAAAATAGGCACTTCTTAGTCTCTGTATTAAGATACAAAGTGGGTGTGTGAAGTACCATATGTGCAGCAGTAAAACAAGTTATATTATATGAACTGAAGTAGTATTTTAGTGTGACCTGTCTTTCACCCTTTGTCCGACAGTATGACATTTATTGCATTAATTATCTGTTTTAGACCAGCTTTCATTCACCATGTCAAATGTTTCTTTGTGCTACTTGTTGTCATGGGGTTAGAGATCAAATTAAATAGTGACTTTAACCTTTACATTATTAGTCTTAGCCCGTACAACCCAGATAGTTCTCTTTTTGTGTATTTCTTTTAAGCTGTGTATATATTTTCTTGTTGTATTGGATTCAATTATAATGAGAAATCATTATTGGCTTATTTCAACTCTGTAAAAACATTAAAACTAAAGGTGGGGTAAGAATTCTGCACTGTCACCAACAGACTTTGACCATTATAAAAACAAAGATAGTGGTAACACTTTATAATACCTAGACACAATTGACTATGTATTAACCATTTATTATCCATTTATAAATGGGTTGTTCATTATGTATTAACAATTTGTTACCTATTTGTTAATGTCTTGTAAAGGTTCATACTAGTGTCTTCAAAGATAAATGTAAAACCTTATTATTTTTAACCAACAGGTGTAGTGTTTGTATATCTGCTTTACAGGTAAACAAATAAACAGTTGTAAACACTGCACCTGTTGGTTAAAAATAATCAAATTTTACATTTACACTAGTATGAACCTTTACAAGACATTAACAAATAGGTAACAAATTGTTAATACATAATGAACAACCCATTTATATATGGGTAATAAATGGTTAATACATAGTCAATTGTGTGTAGTTATTATAAAGTCATACCAAGATGGTTAATGTTGACAGGGATATAATTAACATAACACTTCAATCAATCAATCTTTATACAGCACTTTTTAATATACCCCACCACTGCACACGCACGCACGCACACACACACACACACACACACACACACAAAAACCCCAAAAAAACAAGAGGCACAGTAAAATTTTAGTAAGTTGTATTTGAAGCCTTAAAAAGAGAAAACTACAGTAAAGCAGGTTTTTAGGACAAAACAATGACTTATTGAACTTTTGACACTGCTCCAACATGTCTGTCTCATCACTAATCCTCACCCTAACTGGTTTTTCCATGTCATGTTTTGATGCAGTCTGATTTCAGTGCCATTATAAACAAGGGTGGGGGGTGGAACAATTTTCCTAACAGCTATTAACATTCACTCTGACACGGGAGTGCAAAGATAACACAAGGGATGGAAAGAGCATTAAGGCAGATGGAAAGAGGGCTGGAGAGGAAGTTATTTAAGATGAGAAAAAAAAAAAAAAAAAAGAAAAGTGTGAGGTGTAATTGTTTTGTTTTTTTTGTTAGCCACAAGTGCACCAGCTGTGTGATACAGTATATCCAAAAACAACAGCATCAGCAAACCTGACATATGCTGCAATCAAATCAAACACTCATCACCTCAGCACTGCCAAATACTCGCCCTAGGTTTCTGATCCTAGAAATTAATGCTTTCAAACCTCTGTAGCCTAGCCCTCAGCTGCCGTCAGTGCCTACAGTTCCATTCGTGTTGCCTATATAAATTAAGTTACTTAAATACTCAACAAAACCAATTGTCAGACAAAATAAAAAAAAAAACAGGCACTTAAATCAACAAATATCTAAAAGAAGCTAATTCATGTTTCCATAAAACAGACCAATGGGACAAATTTTGCGATGCTAAGGTGACATAACCAGATCTAATGGTACCGATATTTGTTTATCTATTATTATTTATTTTATCTCGGTCAAAATACAAAACAAAAAAAAACAAGCACAAGGCAGGTAGACACATTTTCACACATAATGAATATACTGCTTTACTGAAAAGGTTTAGGGCTGAAGCCGAAGCTTATTTAGCCCACCATTACCAATACCTTACTGCAATATGTTCTGCAGGAAAAAAAAACAAACAAAACAACAACAACAAAGATCAAATACCCACAATGCAAGAGTCAAATACAAAAACAACTGTCCAAATAAAAGTCCCTTTTTTTTTTCCCTTTTCCCTTTTCTCCCTCCCCCCCTCCCTTTTTCTCTCTCTCCCTCCCACCTTCTCTACTTTCTCTTTTCCTTTTCTCTCTCCCCCTCTTCTTACTTTTACTTCTTTTATCCTAGTTTTACTTTTCATTCGTTTTTCTTCCATTCTCACTCTTGCATACGCATAAATATACACGTATATATACACAAACACACATATATATAAAAAGATAAACAGAAATAGATTACAGAACAAACAAAAATAGTAAATTGATTAGTCAATCATTCAGTTAGTTAGTAGTAGGAGGAGTAGTGATAATAATAATGATAATAATAATAATGATAATAATAATAATAATAATAATAATAATAATAATAATAATAATAATAATAAAGTTTAGTCATGAGTTTGTGTAATATGTGTTGTAAGGTTTATTTGCTACTACAAAGCAGTGTATTTATCAATGACCCTTGTTTTGTATAATCTTTTGAATATGTGTATAGAGTTTGCTGTTTTTAGTTCATTGTCCAGAGTGTTCCACAGATTTGACTGTAGTGCATTTTCCTTTAGTATTTGTTCTCACTTTTATTTTATTGAATAATGCAGTGCCCCTCAGATTATATTTGGTCTCTCTTTGGTTGAACAGATAAAACAAAAAAAAAAACAGGATAGATACATTGTGTTAGGAAGCAATGATTCTAGATTTTGTTTTACCTTTGCTGCTTTCTGATCACAACTTATGTTTATGTAAATGAAGCTCCTACTACCAGCTAATCCATTGATCTATGTTACAGTTAAATCATTCTGACCACCACCGCATCACCTTTGGTTTTGATTACAGTAGACTTACACTAGATTTAACCAAGCCAATAGTTCAGATCCTGCCATAGGTAAGTACTGAAGTGGTTAATAATGTTACTGTTGTAACGCAGCAAGTGTCCTCTCATGTCTCTAAGACTACGTTTATATGGTGACAATGGAAAAAGACACAAAACTGGCGTCTGGTCTTGAGTTTTTCATCCGCGTTTAGACGAGCATATTCAGAAGGAAATCCTCGTTTATACAAAGACGCAACAGAAGGTGAAATACCATTGGATGTGCATGCCAGGCCGGCTATGTGGTACTGGCATACAATGCCGACATGTCCTTTTCTGTTTTTGACATATGTAATTGTCCACCCGTCTCTGTACGGCTATCGAATACATGTAACTTTTGTACAATAGCTGAAACGACTTCTGTACATTTATTAGAGCTGCTAGTGCTAATGCTAATGCTAGTGCAGCTTGACGAACTGTGAGATCCAGGTTGTCCCACATGTTTGTTGCTTTACCTGCTCAGCGTATGAATGTGACGTGAAAGTGTATGTGACGTGAACATATATGATGTAAAGACGCACACAATGCATGTGCGTTTCTTGCCATTTAGACAGATATGCGGCGCATCTTCAATACGACCCACTCTGGAAGGAGTCTTCAGATTTGTGCGTCAGTGCAGGCACCATGTAAACAAACGGGGCTTCTGATAAAATATGCCGTCGTATTTAGGCGCATTCCTCCTCATGTAAACGGCCCCTAATATCTAACAGATTGGATATCACCAGGATTGATCAGGGTCATGATACTTGTGAGAGAATACTTCAGTGAGCATGAGACATTATTTTCACGCATGAATTAGCCTCCATAAAATCTAGGCTTTAATTTGGGATGATGAAGAGTTGATGCAGTGGTCCAATTCTCTATCATCAATAATTAAAAATGAATACAACTATGGATGGAAAAAATATAATGAATATGACACTATATTATGCATTATGTGGCAAAAAAAACATGTCAAAGTACAGTAAATGTCTCTTGTAATAGAAACCAAAGGTAGTGCAGTGAAATATGTGAACCATGTAGAGGTGGAAAGTAACTAAGTAAAAGTACTTCATTACTGTACTTAAATACATTTTTTGGTATCTGTACTTTACTTTATTATTTATTTTTCTGGCAACTTTTTTCTGTTACTCTATTACATTTTCGTATAAATGTGTGTACTTTATACTCCTTACATTTTTAGAATATCATCTTTATTTTTTCAGAATGCTAAAATGCTTAAACACTAACACTTCAGAGGGAAAATCAGAGCAAAATTGTGACTTTCTATAGCACAATTATGACTTCTTATATCAATTTTGTCATTTTATCTGATAATTTCATCTTTTTTTCTCATAATTATGCATTTGTTATCACATTTTTATGACAAGCTCGTAATTTAGACTGTTTTTATCTCACAATTTTTACTTTGTCTCACAATTATGCATTTTTATCTCATGTTTATGACTTTTTAAATCTCATAATGATGACTTTTTCCCCAGTTTTCCTACATTTCCTGTCCATACCCTCAAAACGGAGTACTGTGACCAGAACAAACACATTTTCTACACAGTAGAAAATGTTTTGAAACTTTTCTGATCTTTCCTGGTTCAATAAATATTTAATCCATGGTTAAAAATAAATAAATAAATAAATAAAATAAATAAACAAACAAACACAGCTTTATTTTTTATTTAATTACAAATGAAATGTACTTTTTCATTTTTACTTCAGTGAAGGAGTTGAATCAGTACTTCTACTTTTACTGAAGTAGCTGTACTTCTAGTTGGAATGGGAGTACTTTTATCACCTCTGGAAACATGTGTTGCATATATATATATATATATATATATATATATATATATATATATACACACACACACACACACACTACGGTAATTAACTTAATAATACACAATTAACATCTGACAAAAATAACACAATATCCGCTTGCAAGCTTCAGATCTTTTTTAAACCAACACAGACCCATGGGAAAAAAAAGAAGTCCTGTGTGATGCAACTTTAAGCTAAAGATGAACTCTTCACCCTAGCACAGAGCAGACTTCAATATAACACTGCAATGTTTACATATGTAATTTCTTCCAGAGCAGTGTCCCTACAGCTCTGGATAAAAGGGTGGGAGGAGAAAAAAAAAAGACAATGGTTTTGAAGTGGTTGCTTTGAAGAAGCGTGAAAGAACCAATCAATTCAGGTTGACTGCTAGCTCTAGCAAAAGACACAGCTGAAGCGGTTAAAGGCACTTAAATCATAAACGAGAAATGCAAGCAACACGCCATGACCCCATATTTTTATGTCATGCTTGTTTGTATTAGTTGGTACAAGCAGGCTTTGATTCCATCCATGAAATACATGCTTATGCTGTATAAAAAAATAACAATCCAACTGGGAGTTATTTGTACACAGTTTACTACAACTCCCAGAATAAACCCAAGTTTAATCTTTAATGTATTTATTACTTTTGTTAAAACCTCATCATCATGCATCAAAAACTCTACCCCTATTAATTTAACTCAAACATTCCTTACACTAATGCACTATTATTTATAGGCACACTTATAAGTGCTTGTGACAACACATTTTTGCACCCCTACCCTACACGCAGGGGTTTAGTACTACCTACTTATCTTAATCTCTTTGGCATGATACACATTTTGATTGGCTGCCACGGGCTATAATGTTTAAGAGATAAGAGATAAGATGCACATAAAGATCATCCTATTAAACTGCATTAAAACCCTATTTTCCATAACACAAGTCAACATGCATGTTCCAGAACATGCATGAAAACAAGGGGTGTGACTAAGAGGGGGAGGGTGGGGGGCAGTGTACATGATTGAAACTGTTGTAAACAACACACGTTAAATATAACCTCCATAGTGTTATATATGTCTACTATGAGGCTGTTATAGGTATGTGATATGCTTAACTATGAGTTGCTTTGTGTCACAGAAAATAAGGATTTAATTATAATAGGATTATCTTTACGTGCATATTAACTGTAATCTACAAGGTGCGTGGTATTACAGCTTCAATCGCGCTGAGCATATTTAATCACTGACTTGACATAAACATCCCCTGTACTTTACTTAAACATATTGTTGATTTATCCGACTACAATAGAACCGAAGTTACAGAGTCCGCCAAAAACCAGGATTAAGACACAAGGACGATTTTCTTTACCACTGACGATAAATATGATGACATCACCAGGCTAATTTAATTTTTAAGAATGAGCTCTGACGTCCTTAATTAGTAGATTGAAAACAAAAGTTTTTACCCTTAATCACACCCCTTTTCTACTGTTGGTGGAAACTGATAATTAGGTAAAACCTACACTTCTGGGTCAACAGGCAGAGACAATATTCAACATGGATAGAGGATGGACTGAAAACTTCCCTCAAATCATGTATTTGTTCCAAGTGAACATGCCTCAGAATTATGGAATATTATAATAAATCAGATTGTAATTAGGGATGCACCAATCCACAAATTTTTACATCCAATGTGTTCCCGATATCTAAATTTGGTTATCTGCAGATACTGATACTATTCAGATACCAAATGTGTGTGTTTCAACATTATCATTATTACTATTAAAGTACAAGCAAGTACAGGGTTCCCACTGTTCCCACTTTAAGTATAATTTTTCAGGATATTTCCAGGAGCTTTTTCACAAAATTCATGACAGGATTTGGTCATAAACTCGTACACTTTAGTTGCCAGTTTCGTTCCTGCCATTTCTGTCATTATGCAGGGACTTAACAAGGTCTCTGATATGAATCCATATTAAATAAAGACAAAATCAATAAATGCAAACAGCATAGTGGAATTGTTCGACGTCTATTTGTTGCACGCTACTTAAAATTCAGAAGAAATTTCCTGTAAGTAAATAAATGCCTATTTGATTGTGGAAAACTGCCCAAACACTTGCATATACTGAGCAATTCCACAATATTCAGTATAGTTGTTGGATCACACCATGAAATGACCTCATCTCATTCCTATAAGACACTCATCACTGATGTGCATGTGTTTTGATTATATGACCCTCCGTGGTCAGGGCATTTGAATCAGGGGGGTGGGACAGATACCAACTTAAAAATAAAGCCCAAATACACCAAATGGTTTCATCATATTATGTTTTAATGATACACAACTGATTGAGACTTTGTTCTGGATTACATTGTGTAAAGTCCCTCAAGAGCATGGAGAAACTGTATATTTTATTAAAGTCACCTTTCCACCCCAAATGCCATGGATTAGCTGAGCAGACGTTGAGAATGGAAACAAGACATAGCATTTCAATAGGTGATTCACTCACACCTACAGCGACTCCTGCTATTTAAACTTACGTTGATCCTAAACTAAACAACTTTGACATTACACACTGCAGAGTATGTGAAAACACTAACTAAGCTATCATTTATCGGTGAAGGTGACACAAGGCCAAAACCTACACTGCATGGAATTTACATAATGATCTGCTTATTTTTTCCCCCCACTTAGCGCATTCAGAAATCATGTCACAGGTGTAACTTGGGACTGGCATGACGTAAGAACATTATTTTCCCCAGGTGTATATATATATATATAATTTTTATTTGTTTCTTTTTCTTTTAAGAGAGCGGCTGTTTGGTTTGTTGCATATTTGAAATCAATTGAATTAAATTGAATCTTTCTTCGCTAGACTGCAAATGATTTAATTTTTCCAGTGGGAATCATGTATTTTTCTGAATTGAATTTATGAGTCATGTAGATGTTCACTAAAGCACCAGAGCATAGTTTAGGGTAATAGAAAAAAATGCAGAAAAAGTGAACACAAACCCAGTGTCTCCATCCACTGTCCATGGGTTTTACTGGTGAATCAGTGTTGTAAAAGATAATGGTGTTTCCACATTCACTACAGAGTCATATCTGATGACCAACTAAAGACAACAAACGGCATTGTTTTCCTATCAATACATACAAATAAAGATAGGATAGGATTAGTGGATCGACACATTAAACATTTTACATCAGTAGATGGTTTTGATCACTGGGGGTTGTTTGGGTCATTATGGGTTAATCAAGGTTTTGCTTTATGGAATGTGTGAAAAATTCTAAATTTGAGCAATTGCATCAAAAAGTTGCCACTGTTTGGTGAAATTAAAGGAACTATTACAGAAATTATTTTACTTCACAATTATAATTTTGCAACACTTAAAAATGAGTTATTTATTTATAGATAATTATTTTATTTGACTATACGATATTAAGTTAACAACCAATAGGATCAACGCATACCAACATAACAGACAACACACCAATATGTTATAGAAGCATTAACAAAACTCGAAACCATCAATTACAATACTCAATTAATACTTTGAAATTTAATAAAGTATTAATTTCGGTATTATGCAACAAATACAGCATATGGCGAATTAACACGCACACACACACACACACACACACACACACACACACATAAATATCTCTCAACCAAATCAACACAACACACTTGTGTACAGAATAGCACAGACTGGAAGGCCTGTCTGACCTTCAATCACATTAGTTTATCCCCGATCCTCCCTCAGCAGCCAATCCCTTCTGGCTGTCTGTGTCCACAGTATAAACCTCCACACCCACCACCAGACACAGAACCATTCTGGGGCAGATGTCAACAACAACAACTTGAGAAATGAGCTAATGAATATGGAGAGATAGACAAGGAAAAGACTGTGTGGGGCGACTTGATTAGAAACAGAAAAGTTCTGACTTGGAACAAATATCCACATTATTTGACTTTAGTTAAGTACTTAAACTTAGTCTTACATATAAAGTAAACTAAACACACACACAAACACACATCACATTCTCTTTATGAGTGTATGCCTTCCATAGGCTCTGTTACATAAAAAGAAAACATATATAAACTAAGTGATGATGTGTGATAGAACTTCATAAATCTAAATAAGCTTTTGTATACTTATTTTTCTATTTCTGTTTTTCCTATAATGGATACTTTACCTTGCTGACCAATATTTTATTTTCTTCAGTGTTTGTATGATGTTAACCGCTTATATGCAAAACACATTTAAACTGGCCAATGCAAATCTACTTCTACATGATATATGACACATATCCTTAATTCTGACCATTTTTAACAGGTTTGCATTCAGCAACTTTCACAGAACATCTAAATTTAGCTAATCTTTGATTCACAGACATGAGGGTAATTCGAATTTCCACACACTCAAAAGTACATATTAATTCACAAACTGTAAATACGTAGACACAGGCACGACTCCAATCCATGCCACACACTTTTACATGTTAACGCTCATGCAAAAACACCACATACAGCTTAATTGCAGTAATTAAGCAGCTTAATTTAGAGCAACAACTGTTGATGTGGTGCGTAGGCAGCTTGGCAGGTAGCATCATCATCACGGATTAACCCAACACATACGCTCATATGTAAATATTCTCTCTCAGGCATGTTTACTTTAATACATGCACTTCTATGTAGGCATATATGTATGTCTATGGACCCATGCACGTGCGCGGACGACTATGCATATGCATGCCTTTAATGAACAAGCATACACAATCCTTAAACAACAACATGTCAGTTTTAACCTACTTTCACACAGTTTCTGAACTACAGGCATGACCTTCTGTGTAGGCCTGTGCACGAGATAAAAAGTCTGGATACATCAAAGGCTGTGCATGTGTGTCAGAATGCTCATAAGAACAGGCAGCGTTCATCGGAAAAACATGCCACAGCATATATGGGTCAGACATATTGTATGGATATATCAAAAGTAATTGGCAGAGGAGCTACAAGTATATTGTGTCTGTACATGCGCGCGCAAGTGTGTGTGTGTGTGTGTGTGTGTGTGTGTGTGTGCATGCACATGCTCAACTATATACTGTATGTGTGCTTTTGTGGAAGCATGTGTACATGAATGTATAGGAAGTAATTGGAAGAGAAGTTAGATCCACTCTTTCATCTTTTCTGTATATGTGTGTGCGTGTGTGTGTGTGTGTGTGTGTGTGTGTGTGTGCGTGTGTGCGTGCACAAACACGCACACCCACACGCACACAGACAAACACACACACACACAGTACTATAGAGGAAGCATCTTGTGAAGTTTCCAAAGCAGACGGACTGCTGTATATAAGAGAAAAGGGGATCTGTGGGGACCAAAAACTGCCCTTTAACTCACCATGGTGCTGCAAACCAGTGGTACTTGTTGTGAATGCAGAGAGCTCCAGCAACTTAAAAGACAGAGGATTGGATGCCAATTGATTATTCATTGAAGTTTTCTTATAAAACTGCATTGCTGGAGAGAAAAGTTTTCATTTGCCATTTTTTCACTTTAGTGAGACTTATTAGCAAATAAAGCTATGCAAGCACGGGACTGTATCTTGGAGGCTGTTAAGTCCTGCGAACTCTGCATGCATTGAAAGTACCTTAAAATGCTTTTGATCTGAATGCAATAATCTAGTAGTGTATTTAATCTGGTTTCATTAAAAACATAACACAAATACTAAAAATATAGTATTTTATACTGTTTGGGACAGAGGTCATACTAAATAAAGGCGTCTGCCTGTTGAAGCCGTTGAGTTTAATTGTTTGTGAATGCTTTTCATACAATGCACACATTTCCAAGGTTTCATAATTTATCTTAATAAAGATACTGAGAAATGAATATGCATGCTTGTCACAACCCTACAACACCAACCATATTAATGGAGGTCTAAGTTTAGATTTATATTATGACATTTTGTTCAAATGAAAAAGCCATATGTAATGTTAGAAATTAGAGGATATGATGACACTGACGATGCACCAAAAAAAAAAAAGCTAATTAATATCAAACACAACATAAAGCCATATATATTTAATTACATGCACAGAAGTCAATGATATAGGTCCACTTATTAGATATTTCAATGTAAAAGGATATTTTTTTATACAATAAAAAGCTATAAGGCACACCTGACTATAAGCCCCACCCACTCCATCGTCTCACCATCAGTTCAGTGATGCGAAGCTTACATACAGTAGCTTCAAAAGCCAGCTCAATCGTTAGTGTGTGAAACATACATTAGCCGTGTCGTTGTTTGAGGGGCAGGTTCACAGCATCAGAAAAAAGTAGCATCTCATAATCTGTAAAGTAAGGTAATAGGGACGATATTCATAATCTTTGTGTTATTTTTTTTTAATAGATAGGGAATCAGGGAGAGACTCTGAGAACCCCATGGAGATAAAATAATTTTCAGAGAAATTATGTTAACAGTGATTTTGTTCACTGTACCCGTCCTCGTGATAACAAATGTACACATTAGTGTTATTTAAGAGGCAATGAATACAATTAAACAGGAGACTGTCATTTACATTGCCTAATAAATTGCATGCTAACGTCATTTAAAGATCGGCCTGAATGACGAACATCATGTGTTCAAGGCAGCTACTGTACCTACACATGTTTTTTATTTCCCTTAAAAATTATCATCAGTTTGTGTTTGCTACTTATGTCCATCTATCAAGTAATCAATAATGAATAAAGGGAGTAGAATGATAAAAGTCCCTCAGCCCTGTAACTAGTGCACAAAGCTGAGGTTTTCCATCAAACAGAGAACCATGAGATTTGACCAAATGTCAGTCTATCAGGATAATGAACTTGTACTGTACATCATTAAAAGCAGATGAGCTGAAGGCGAGAGGGAGAATGAATGGCTGATGGGGCATGTGGATTAGAGTACAGGGAGGCTGAGACACAGAATGAGTGGGGAGAATTGGGCAGGGATGGGGGGGGTGGAAGAGTCAAAGGAAGCTATAGGGAGCAGATCCCATTCCTGTATGGTTCACAGACAGCACTGAGGGCATTACACTCACATACATCTCAACATGGATGTCACATATGGAAATGAGCCCCTATTAAAAAGTCATTGAGGTGATAATGGTTCATTTCGGATGTCAAAGAAGTCACAGCCATTGATGCACACAGACATAGATAAATAATAATAAAAAATAAAAAAAAACAGGCACAAGCCACATGTGCACACGCACACACACACACACACACACACACACACACACTTGTGTTATTAATCTGACATAATAAGGTTTAACTCTTTCTAATTCAGGGCTGTTGACCTAATTTTCTCATTTACTGTATGTGTGTGTGTGCATGTGCCACTGCGCAGACTTGCTTGTGCACTTGGGCCGGCACTAATTTGATAAATAATATGTCTGGTCACTATTTATGCTAATATATTCATGACCCACCAGCAGGCATCGTGTTTGTGTTTGTTAATTCACTTAGCCATTTTGTGTGTGCGTGTGTGTGTGTGTGTGTGTGTGTGTGTGTGTGTGTGTGTGTGTGTGTGTGTGTGTGTGTGTGTGTGTGTGTGTGTGTGAGTGTGCTCATAGTGTATATGTCTGTGAGTGGTTTAATTAAGCTATTGACTTTATAATATACTGCACTCATTTATCTGTATTTGGAAACTTGCAAATGTTACACCACGCTCTGTCTATAATGATGTTTAAACTTTATATTATGTAAATTAAAGGAATATCCATATTACCTTTATATTATTATGTTAATGTTAGGACTGTTATGTAAACATATAGGGTATTATTAAAGCTTGAGTCTAATAACTGCGGTCTGTTTATTTCGCTAAACTGGGGAACACTCGGGTCATACAGAGGTCTACCAATCACTCTCCTTGTCTAGATAGCAGCATTACTTCCACATACAATGCCACATTTGCACCACAGCAACTCAGAATATGCTTTTTATTAAAAGCCAGGCTATATTTCTACCAGGGAAAGTATGGTTTAAATCAAATACAGAGCCAACATCTTCAACAGCCAAAACATTTGTCCTTTTGAAAACACTCTAGATCAGCGGTTCTTAATCCTGGTCCTCGAGGCCCACTATCCTGCATGTTTTAGATCTATCCTGCTCCCAACATACCTGACTCAAATGATCAGCGTATCATCAAGCTCTGCAGAAGCCTAATACTCACCATCAGGTGTGCTGGAAGAGGAAAATATCTAAAACATGCAGGATAGTGGGCCTCGAGGTCCAGGATTAAGAACTACTGCTCTAGATCAAGGGTATATTTTAGTTTAAGGGCCACATAAAACACAATATTATCTGAACTGAGCTAAACCAGTAAAATAATAGTAACAATAGCAATATTCTGTGACAGTATATTATTTACACTTGTGCGTTATAGCTTATGAATCACAGTGGCTCTTGAAAGACACACAAAAAAGGTGGTAACGGGCAGAATGTTCATGTGTGTTCAGACTACACATACGTTTTTGTGAGAGAATAATTTGTAAAGGTAAACTTGTTCATGTAGTTTCACTGATTTTACATTAAAAAAGTTATTATTATGATGATGATGATTATTATGATTATTATAATTATGATGATTATTATTAGTAGTAGTAGTAGTAGTATTATAGTTGTTTTAACTGGTCTAACTCACTTAACCCTAAAACAAAAAATGTATGATATTTCATAAATGAGTTTTGAGCCCCTGTACATGATCAGTGTGTGCTTTTTGTTCTTGGAAAACCTGATGTATACAATTAGATACATGCAATAGACAGAAAATCCACCAGGGTGAGGAATTCATTCACCAGGGGTCTTTCCAGTGTCACTACAAGACTGTCATTAATGAAGGAGGCTTCCTTTTGAAAAGGAATCACCATTTTTTAGACCTGTTTTTAATGTAAATATCTGAACACTGAGACTGATTAATCAAATATGATATAAAATTTTAATTCATACATGGAAATTGCAGTTTGGAAACAAAATGGAGGGTTATTCAGAAGGATTAATAAAGACAGTTTCAGAGAAATATGTCAATGACTTAATGGTTCAGGCTTTACAAGATCAAATTGGGCAGTGTATGGCCACTGAACTAAAATTATGTTGACTTCTGTTTGTCAATGTCTTCACTTTAGTCTTTGCAGTCCCACAGACCAGACTGTACTCTTTTAGTGGCCTGCTTTTCACCCACAGGCTGTATGTTTGACACCACTTCTCTCGATGCATTTAACCTGCAAAACAGCCAGTTGCCACACTAAAAATGCATCCTGTATATCCCTTCATCCGAAATTCTAAGTAGGTTATTAACAATTAAAAGCCTCTGTTGATCCATTTATTATTCCATACACATCTAACACAGTCTCCAGCCACTTTGAATCTTGTCACTAGCCCCTTAATAATCATAATAAAGTCCAAAGTGCTTCATTTTCAATGTAAAATACTTGTAGTGAACTTCCATTATTGATGAGCTATATCCTCCGTGCTCATGAATATACAGCGCGTACACGGTACACATAAATCTGTGAATCTTGCTCCGTCTCAAATTGCGCTACATGGGAATTCTATCGACAGCAGAGACCTAATATGCAGTACCTTCAGAGAAAAAAAGAGCTGCACAGAGAGGACGCATGGGCACAAAAGGAGGATAGAAAGTAACTAAGAAGGCACTGAGTGATTTTTAATGTGGTTGTTAGAATTAGTTGATTTATCTCAGTGGCACGTGGACACACGCTGAAGTCACAAAAAGTAATATGTTTGTCAGTCGCAGGTTCTCGAAACATGGAAGTCATTCTTTTGAATATATTCATCACTGAAACCCCAGAGTGTCAGCGTGTTTTTAAGGGTACAACAACATGTGCTTTAGTGTTTCTGAAGAGAGCCCAGGTATGTGCATCTAGAAGGGATCTCCCACAACTGCTCCTGCAAAGCAGCCTGAGGTTTCATACTATAAACAATGCACACATACCGAAAAACTCACAGGATTCTGTCCAGATAAAGGGATTAAAAAGGAAGTGTAGTAATGCCCCGGTGCAAGCACAATACACACAGTGATGGTTAAAGGGAAGCAGGCTTGACATTTACTACAACATGACAGATGTGACAGTTCAGTCAGGCAGAAACACAAAACAGCTTCTTCAGTTAAAGTGACATTTATGGAGGCTGAGGAGAAACATGTTAATATAAACAAAAGATTTGAAAAAACAAAACAAAAACAAATTAAAATTAACTAAAAAAAAAAAAACTACATTATTTCATTTTAGATCAAGATCACAAAACAGTATTCTTCACTTTATCCCATAAAGACTCAGTGTTATTTAAGTGGCAGTTCCAAAGGGTTTTTTTCTCCATAGTGTATTTCACTTTTCTTAAGTGATGGATCATAATTTCTTATAATATTAGTCTCTTTATGTTGTGGTTCTTCAGTGAAAATCAGGTATTTCCCTATATTTAATTCACTGATCATGTAAAAGTTCAGATTAAGGTTGAAGGTTATTATATTAGAAACGGTGAAAACTGAAAAAAAATTGACTTTTTACAATAAAACATATCAACTGAACATACACCACACTACATGATTCATTTATTTATCCCTCTAACTCCATGGGTTTTACTGGTGAACTAAGGCATTTCCACAGTAACTATGGAGCCTCTAAACGTCCAAATGAGTCATATCTGATGATTGTCAAAGATGAAAAACTGCATTATTCATCAATTATTTGAATGCATTGATAGACTTAGTGGGTCAACAGGTATTAAATAGGGATGAGACATGATTTTTGAATATTCGTGACACGCTCGAATATGGAATACTAATTTTGAATCCTTCGAATTTCAAATTACTTGGATTGCGTTTCACTTGGAAAGAATGCCGTATTGACTTGCATTGTACAGTGGCCGACAGGGGCAAATACACCGCATCGACAAAAAGCTGCAAACACAAGAAAGATGCACAACCAAGAAATACCCCTGCCTAGCAAAGGTGGCCAGCGCGTACCTCTCTGTACAAACAATGTCTGTATCATCGGAGTGTGTGTTTTTGACAGCTGGATTAATTGTGAATAGCCTGTGCACACGCCTCCACACTGAACACGTTTATTTATTTATTTTTTTTTTAATAAAAACTTGCCATAGTTTCATGTGACTATTGTTATTAAATTAATTTGACACTGTAGCTGAAATCAGCGGTTTCACCCAGTTCTGCCGAGACAGTTAAATGAAATATAGCATTGGCTATGGTGATTGTGATTTCCAAATTAAAAGCCTTTTACTTGTTTCATGCAGAGGATCAGATGAATCCGTAAATGTGTGGTTTTCTCTTTTACCCTTTCTGTTATCACATGTGACTTTGAGGGTGGGGGCGCACATGGGAATTTCGAATAGTGTTTTAGACCAAAAGTCACATCCCTAGTGTTAAACTCTTTAGATCAGTGAGATGCTTTTGGTTGCTAGTGGTGGTATGCCTCTTTATGGGTAACCCCCCCCCCCAAAAAAAAAACAAGATTTAGTCTATACTTTATGATGCCAAAAAGTATTTTGCTGCACAGAGTAAGAGGCACAGTCACAGAGGTGGATGGAGATGTTGAGGCATGTTGCAGACATGTCTGAACATGTATGTAAGCTGGCTGAACACATGCACTGTTCTATATCTGGAGTATGTACAGACATGTTACAAAATAAGGGACAGTTAAACATGAGGATTTTTCATCTTCTTGGTAAAAAATGGTCTGTGAAATTGACTGCTCTCTTATAACTAGGAACAGCCTAAACAGAATAGTGAGTTTAAGACAGAAAAAAAACTGTAATTTACGTCTTCTGAACCCGGGGGGTACAGCTGAAATAGTGACCCCATTGTTGGTTATGCTCTAGTTTATGATTCCTGGACACATTTGGCCTTGGACTTTGAATTTCATCACCTCATCCTCAGAAGGAATCATTTGCCCTGCTTATTTAATACACATTTTATCTATCGCATCAGACATATGGCCAAGAGCCATTTTATTTATCCACAACTGTCTGTATACAGAAACGTTCTCCGACATGCCATGCTTGAATGCACCAAAATTTCATAGTAAACAGGACTGAGTTTATTAAAGACACAGAAAGCAAGCGTTAAAAACAAAACAAATAAACAGCAAGTATTGCTGTGTTTTTACTGTTAAAATATTTCACAGACTACTAATAAAAAGACCTTGTAAATCAAATTAAACACCTGTTAGTCCTAGTGCAGCAAAAATAAGTCTCCTCAAACCAACCAACAAAACTAAACCAACACATGTAGTAACCCTACACCTGCTCAGTTCAGTTGACAATGCCAGCTCTGCACCCACTTACTTCATTTGCATACTGTGTATGAACATACCATCTGAGAACAATGAGTACACGCCAACTGCCCAATGGATACAGATCATAAACTAACATAACATTAAAATGTCACCTGTTGCACATAAACTCTACTAGAAAACTAAAACAAATGTATAAAATTGGTATACAATTTGAAGCTGCAGGAGATTAAGTTCATTCTACTACATTTATGGGATATTTTGTGAACAGGAATGTTCACTTGTTTTCAGAAAAACAAACATACTACTGTAATGCTAAAATGTGGAAACAATCACAGAACTTTGTAATTTTTTTTTCGCCCTTCTTATTCATGTTTGTTGATCGTGTTGTGCTATATGATGGATAATCATTATTGTTAGACTCCAGTGGGTCAAAACAGCTGCTTTGTCAATGCCACATACTGCCTAAAGCTGGGAGAGATGAAGGAGCATGAGTTAAAAAGAGTTAGATGCAACATTTACTAGAGGACATATTCAATAGTTTCCAGCTCTCAATGTTTCTTTTAGCAAGATGCATGAAGTGTTTGTGTGTCTGTGTGTGCTTGTGTGTGTGTGTGTGTGTGTGTGTGTGTGTGTGAGTGTGAGTGTGTCTGTGTGTGCGCCCGTGCATGTGAGCACATCAGCTGTCCCCCTGTAGCCCTTTCATGTCACCCAACACCAGGGGCTTCTGACTGTGGCTACGGGTGGTCCACTATGTGAGAACTGCTTCCTGCAGGGGGTGTGAAGAGACCCCCTGTTGGTATCAAAATATACAGTATACCGCAAGGGGACAAACACACAACATTGCATGCGTAAACAGACATGTTCAAACACTATACAGAGCTGCAAATTATACTCAGAGGACACGGGTGTCTTTTTTGAAACATCTGACATACATTAACCAATAATTTATATATATATATATATTAGAGCATTAATGACTTAAGTTTTTTTCAAGTCGACTTATCTATCAATAAAGTTGGAGATGAGTCGACTTGTCGTGATGACGTCATGACATTGTCAGCTGAGGAACAACACAGACACACGGCTAAAAAAACATCAACAACACACTGACATACATCTGTCCACCAATGAGCAACTTGTATTAAAGTTCACTGCAACATAACAATGTCCACTGACAAGACACATTCATCAGCATTTTAACCCAAACAAAACAAAGGCTAACGTTAGCAAAGAGTTTCCTGTTAAATTTAACTGCACAACATGAGTAGGGTGAACATATGTCCAGATTTTTTCTGGACCGACGGCTCTAAAACCGGACTGTCAAGACGTCCTCACTTTTCGATGTAGAGCGACTGACTGAATCTATTCCTAATTTTTTATGCATACGCTAGTGAAGTTGCACAGATTGGTTGTCCAAAATGACATCATCAGATCATGACAAACAACTCAAGAATAGTTGCTGGAGGAAGTTTACCACACGACGAAGCAGAATTTCTGGCTTTTCCAGCTCTCTGTTGAATGAATGAATTTGAGGATTCAGCAATACAACACGGAATTTATTAATAGCAAATCCAGAGCACTAAAGGGACTGGGTAAGTGTCGTCCTGTATTTTGGAAATCTGTGGGCAGATATAAAGCTTCCTTCAAAATAAAACAATTCGGCTGTGTAGATCAACCACGGATCTGTGATTTCTTCTATGATTATGCTGGTATTTTGTCACATCCATGTCCACTACCTGCTCCCACTTCCTTTAATTTTAGCTATATCCGTACCTCAAAAAGTAAGTCAGCAGATTAACCTCCGGTTGGAAGTTTCAACGTTTATACATTTCTGAAAATAAATGCTATGTTACTGTTAAGCCACTTGGCCACAGATATAAAGAACAGAATTACAAATCGGTGACTGGACCTCAGGAAACCGATTCACAGCCGTAAATCCAGGGTATTGGACCGTTGGTAGTCAGTTTTCAGGGCTCTGTGGACCAATTCACTTGGATCTCATACAACACATACTGATAATCGGTTACACCTCTAATATATATATATATATATATATATATATATATATATATATATATATATATATATATATATATATATATACACACTCACCAAGGAGATGCTCTGTCCCCCCTGCTGTTCTGCGTAGGCCTAAACCCCCTCAGCCAGATCATCTCAAAGAGTGGCTTTGGATACCAGTTCCGAAGTGGAACATCCATCAACCACCTCCTCTACATGGATGACATCCAGCTGTATGCCAAGAATGAGCGTGACATTGATTCCCCGATTCAGCAAAGACAGTGGGATGTCATTTGGACTAGATAAATGTGGGCGGATGATATCTCTAGAAGAGGAAAGATGATCACAACTGAAGGGAACATCACAGATGTGCAGGAAAGTTACAAATACCTGGGGATCCTACAGGCAAATGGTAATCATGAGGAGGCAGCTCTGAAATCAGCCACAGCCAAATACCTACAGAGGGTAAGGCAGGTCCTGAAAAGTTAGCTAAATGGCAAAAATAAGATCCAGGCCATTAACACCTGCCAGTGATCAGATACCCTGCTGGGATAATATCCTGGAAGAGATACAAGCCACTAATATCAAGACAAGGAAGCTCATTAACATGCATGGAGGGTTCCACCCCAAGTCCAGTGTCCTGAGGCTGTACACTAAGCGAAAGGAAGGGGGCTAAGGACTAGTAAGTGTCAGAACTACTGTCCAGGAGGAAACGACGAACCTCCAGGAATGGATCAAGAAGATGTCCCCCAATGACCAACTGCTAAGTGAATGCCTCAGGCAACAAAAGCCCAGTAAAGACGAGGAACCAGAGGGGCTATCATGGAAGGTCAAACCCTTGCACGGCATGTACCATCGACAATTTGAGGATGTGGCTGATATCGAAAAGGCCTATCAGTTGCTGGAAAAGGCTGGACTGAAGGACAGCACAGAGGCACTACTAATGGCTGTGCAAGAACAAGCCCTGAAGACCAGAGCAATAGAGGCCGGGGTCTACCACACCAGACAAGAACCCAGGTGTAGGCTATGTAGAGAAGCCCCTGAGACAGTCCAGAACATCACAGCAGGGTGTAAGATGCTGGCAGCCAAGGCATACATGGAGCAGCATAACCAGGTAGCGGGCATAATGTACAGGAACATCTGTACAGACCGACAAGATGGTGATGGCCAATCAGCCTGACATAGTGGTGGTGGATAAACATCGGAAAGACAGTGGTGGTGATAGATGTAGCAGTCCCCAGTGATAGCAACATTAGAAAGAAAGAACACGAGAAGCTTGAGAAATACCAAGTCCTGAAAGAGGAGTTAGAGATAATGTGGAGTGTGAACGCAACAGTGGTACCAGTAGTGATCGGGAGAGTGGCTCCAGCAGACACCAGAAACATCAGAGATCAGAGATCTCGGTCCAAAAGAGTGCATTGCTAGGAACAGGTAAAATCTTGTGCAGAACCCTCAGGCCTCTGGTAGAGGAGCCGAGTCTGAAGGAGACACCGCCCAGGTGGGGTGAGAGGAACAGAGTATTACGAGGACAAAACCTCTAATAACAATATGATACTAAAGACTGCCACTATTTACTAGTTTGATGGAAAATGTTCATGAAGCCCAAGTAGATGGCAGTTATAAGCATCATAAGTGACAGTTTCTGCAGCAATAGGCCCTGCTTCATAATATGATCTACAATGTGCTAATTAGGACGTAAACTCATTAAAAAAAAAAAAACCCCACTTGCATTGATTCTCAAAGTTTGGCATCAGCTCTATTGAACAGATCACTCTCCACTTCACTTAAAAACTATTTATGTCATCTAAATAAATATTATTACACAAAAAGCAACAAGTGGGTAATATGCAAACATTTGCCTCTGTATTATAGTGTCTAAAGCCTAAGGCAGGCAAACTCATCACTGTAACCCAACTAAAACTGCTAAAATCAAGGTTAATAAATTATTGTCACTTATTAAAAGACATTCTATGGATGAAAACTAATTTATGAAGGCATAATAAATAAATGTAAATAACTGCAAGGCAAACAATGTGTCACTGAGTTTCCCTACTCATTTGATTTTATGAGACATAAATGCTGCTCGTGCCGTGTGTACTAAATTAAGTCCTGTTTACCTTTATGTATATGTTGTTTTAACCCATATGAGGTTAGTCAACAGTGACTTATCAAGGGTAAATTAACAAGATGGACAGAAAAAGAAAGGCAGAAACTGATTTTTTTTTTAATGATGAGAAGGCTCCACAGACACATATTGGAGTGTGCGAATAGAAACATTGGTGGCAAAAAGCAAAAAAAAAAAAAATTGATGAAGACAAAAAGTATGTTACAGAGAAAAAGAAAATTGAAATAGGATGACGTGAGAGAGATAAATTGATTAAAAATGAGGGGAGATCAAAGAAAGATAAAGTGTAATGAATAGGGAAGGGAAAGCAGAGTGGGTTGGGGAAAAAAACAAAAAAAAAAAACAAGGGAAAACGGAAAGATAGAAACATCATGGGGGGGTGAAGAATGATGGAATGGATCCAAACAGGAAAACAGGAAAACACCAGGGCAAAAGTGAGACGATGGTGTTCGACCGAGCAAAGCAAAGTAATGTTAACCTGAGTACCATAGTAGATGAGGTTATAAATAAACATCACATATAAATGGTAAGTTTAAACTCCTGTTGATGTGTATATACCTGATGCAAACTATTTTCGCTGATTAAGTGGCTTGACTTCAACGTGAGTGGCTGAAGCGGTGCATCACTCTAGATGACAGACATAATTTTCATCTAATGAAATGCAAGGATTTCAGATAAGGCTCCTCCTTTGAAAACAGAACTTTTGCGGAAGGGATGGTATTGTAACCATCTGGCGACAGTCAAGTTAAATCCCTGGTACATCTAAAGTTACATTTGTTTGGACAAATAGAACAGTAACAACAAAAGTAGCTCACAAGAGTTCAATTTTAGAGCTTATACCTATCCATTTTCAGTTCAAATCAGCCAAGTTCTTACATCAATATCTATGACATTTTACTGAAAATCTGTGTTTTTATTCATTCTGTTTTCTTTTCTGTTTACACATACAGTAGAAGATACTACTTGATTGTGTAACCATTGTTTTTGATGACTTGATGGTTTAATATTTTTTCCATGACTGTATGAGTCTCACCTACTGTAGGGGTTTTTCCACAGTCAGTGATACGTAGCCTGTTGTTCAGTTTTGTGTCAAATATCATAGTAAACACAGTTTGCAAGACTAGACTGAGATACACAATCGAACAATTAAAACATTACTTTGTAAGTAGTAATGTAGCTACCTTCCAATATAATAAAATATAAGGATATCACTAGGTTTTAGATATGCAAAAATATCACAAGTGTGACTGTAATTTTTTTCCCCGGTTAGTGTGTACCTCGCTTTACCCGGGATAGTCTCCTTCATGAGGTCAAAGCAGTTCAGAAAATGGATGGATAGATCAGTCTGAGATTACATTTTCTGATTATCTAACTACTTATTTGATTAGTTCATCGATGATAAATTACCAGGACTTCTACCAGTCCAGCATTTGCCATAAAATACATTTAATTCCTTCATTTCTCCTTTTCAGCAGAAAACCACATCCATCAGTCAAGCTATTATTTGATATCATGTATTGGTAATGACTTGGAATTATATAATTACTCCATCCCAACTAGCCGTGATAAAAAATAAACAAAAACATAGATGCATCAGTGAGAAGAGAGACTGTAAATGACACAATTAACTGGAAATGTCAGGGTTTTTTTTCTCATTTTATCAAATAAATTTCCTAAGCCTCAGGAAAAAAAAAAGTTTGATTCATAACATCAGAATATGTGTTGTTTGGTAAAGTTGTACTAGTGTAGGACATTTGCCTCGATTGGGTTTTCACTATTTATACATGAAAAACAACATGTTTGGGCAGTGAATCATGTCAACCACAGCTGAGAATGCCTGAGCTTGACTACAGTATTGTGTGTGTTTATATAACCCCAGAAAAGATACGGTTGGATAAGTAAAAAAAAAAAATACTTTGACTTATTCTTCCATTACAGACATGATTCCTCCATTTTTAACATTCAGGCACAGTACATTCAAGAAAAAGCTGAAACAGAAGTAATTTAGGATGAATGAGAAAAAAAATTGATTTATGACCGTTTTTATACAGAAAGCATGATTCCAACACACTGCTGCTTCATTATTTGAAGCCATTAGTAACCCTAAATGCTCATATTCTGTCATTGTCTTGGATGAAAGAAAAATGGATAAAAAAGTATATTCACACATAAAAATTAAACTCATCAGACAAAACATGATGGATATGTTGTGCTTTATAATACCCACAATGGATTTTCTAGAGTTTCAATTATTTCTAATTTGGAGTTTGCATAAACATTTATGATACACAGTTGCACGTAAAGGTGAACACTCCTGAAGTATTCATTTCCATTCCCCATATAAACACCTTTATAGTAAAACTTCACTAAACATATAAAAAAACAGACAATTTAATGAAGACACATTTCCTTCTGAAGCTGTTTCTTACACGTTTCACAGGCAGTTTCCCTCCTTAGACTGTCATTAGTCTCCTGCTTTTGATTCCCTTCATTTTACAGGTAATGAGTTGTGTTGATCACAACAGTGATGTGAGGTTCAAGTTAATTACAGGTAGAAAAACTGATTAATTGTGGCGTGTGTGTGTGTGTGTGTGTGTGTGTAGGAGTATTATGTGGTTGCTACAGTACAACACAGAGAAGGCCAATACCAGAGATATGTGAGACAACTTACCCCTGTTAAGCTACTTATTTATTTATTTATTATTTATCAGAAATAACTGTAAATGTCCACAATGAAACTTTTTGAGATTGAAAAATATAAACGTTTAACTATTTTACACCTGCTTTTTGGTCTTGAACATTCAGTGTCCATATTATGGCTCCAATTTTATTTAGTTATTTATTTATTTTGATATTTACACGCATTTTTCAGCCTGTGTGCAAGTCTCTGAAACAGTTCAGTTCTACTTAACCAATAGTCACCCACATCGCTGCCATAAAGTGTTGTATAGTGTCAGAAAGCTCAGGATGTCAGGTTTCCAATGTCATTTGCATTGCGTGGGTAGCGCAAACAGTTCACTAGTTCCAGAAGTTTGGATGCTGTAAAGTGTAAAATACAACAAAGGAGAGACTGGTATCATTAAAGGGTTAAATCTGTTGAAATCAATGTCTGTGATGCATTAATAGATCTTTAGGTTGATCATGCCTTAAACCAGGGGTGGCGCCACATGAGAAACTTTGACAGTTATCAAGGGCCGAATCAGTTCACCTCCAGCTTCGCACCATATATAACCCAGGGCTCTCCCCAGACGAGGCGCAGCACCTCCTTGCCATAATTCAAACCTCCGGCATCGTGCTAGCGAACTCTTGCAAGTGCCGTCAGCTCATGATGTTTCAAGCATTTAAAAGGTCACTTTCCACGTGAATCATGACCAAGCACAGGGTGACTTCCTGCCATGATGTGTGTGTGCGTGTGTGTGTGTGTGTGTGTGTGTGTGTGTGTGTGTGTGTGTGTGTGTGTGTGTTTCTATAAAAACAGTAAATCAAACAATACAATGAAAATGTGGAGTGCAGAATACAAGTAATCAATGAATAACTAATAAAACCAGGTCCATGTTAACTTTACATGATAAACCATAAATTCGGCTTCGTTTGCGTATCTCAATCCCTTTTCTGAGTTCAATGAAGAAATACTTAATAGTCCATGCCTAGTTAAAACCTCTGCATTCTGAATTAATCTTTCTTTTTTTGGCATTAGCTGAAAATTTCATGGGCTGAAATGGAGCAACAAGCCAAACAGTGAGAAAGCCTTATGCTGAGGACGGATAGTACATGCAAAATCCCGTGCCATTGTATTGGTTTCATCTATTACCATGATGTAGTACCTTTCACTAGTTTGGATTCACCTGGGTTTGTTTTTTTCATTTATTTTCATGACTATTTACATTGTAGATTCTCACTATAGGCATTAAAACTATGAGTGAACACACATGGAATGATGTGTTTTAAAAAAGTGTGACATAAATCAAAGCATGTTTAATATCCTCTTCAAAATAGACACATTTTGCTTTTCTCTCATTATTGACAAAAAGCTGATGAGCTTGGCATGTTTTCCAAGAGTCTTGAAGGAGTTCCTAATGATGCTGAGCTGAGTTGGCCATCTGTGGTCCATTTCATTCCATTTAAATGAGAAGGAAAGACCAAACTTTTGACTGGTAATGTATATATTTGCATAGACCTTTAATTTGCCAATGACCTCATGTGGGCCAGTAAGGGTCAGCTATCAGGCTGCACGCTGCCCACCGGCTTTACTTTGCCCAGGTCTACCATAAATTGACGGACTGCAAAAAAAATCTTCCTAGCGAGCTGTTCCCAGTGCCTTCATTTGCGGATATAGGATTATTGTCAGGATAAACACATTCAAAGTCATTATATCGTGCTGCTGTAAAGTGACTGAATACCCGTGTGCTTTTCATCCTCGACCCTTTACTTATCTGAAGCAGTGTTTGTGGAAACATACAACATACACATGACAGAAACATTAATCTCTGCAGGTATCTATAGCGCTTTTGTCTTCTACTTCAGTGAGCTTAGCAAGTCTAGACTTCAAAGCAGACGTGAACTTAAGGACTTGAGCCACTTGTAACTTTATTTTTCTTATCATATTTTTGCTTTTGTGGATCGTGACTCATTTGGGCTTATGGGAACAAGCTTTAAGTCATGTAGCCTGTTATCTTTAATCGTTAGGCGACTGTTAGAAACCAATGAGCAAAGTCTTCCCCTTTGGTTCCCGTTAGCACATTAACCACAAACAGTAAAGAGAAGACTTTTGTGTTTGAGCGCAGGAAAGACATAGTAGACATAACAGGAAGTTGTTGGTTTTATGAAAGGATGATGCAGGCTTTCAAAGGTGACAAGTAATAAAATACACGAGGAAAAAGAAAAGAGAGACATTCACATCATATATAATATATATTAGTGGGGGGGGGGGATACTTTGTTGTGTTTTATCTTCTCTGCTAGTATCACTGAAGTCAACAGCCACGAGTTAGTAATAGAAAATAATTATGAATAGTATCTGAGGAGGAAAAACAAATGTGTATCAACGTACAGTAACAAAGTCGAGGGGGGTTCATTTAATTTTTAGCTTTTGTGACACGCATGGACAAACAAAGAGGAAGTTGGTTTGTAAACAACAGGACAGCCGTGTGTGTAACAGCCTGAGCAAGGGAACAAACACACACACACACACACACACACAGTGGTGTTCAGGGATGAGGAACTAAAAGCCAAATGTGAGTCAGAGGACTTAGAACAGTTAAACATTTTAACAGGCACAAGCCGACTCTTGGAGTGTGTGTGTGTGTGTGTGTGTGTGTGTGTGTGTGACTGCGCGTGTGTAAAGGGGAGAGAGAAGGACTGTGTGTATAAAGCCACAGAGACAATAACAAGGCCTGTGAAGGGAGCACGTGGTCCGGGTCTGAATCCAAGTGTCTTACTGCCACCTTTTGACTAAATCCGGAACTGCTTTCCCCTCCCCCCCATTCGGCATTGAACAGCAGGAAAACAAAGCAGTACACACACAAAACCTTTATCTGGGAGAAAGGGGAATAACAGAGAGGGAGCTAAGAGTAGAGCGGCACAAGGAAATATGTAATGAAACAAAAATAGGAGCATGTGGTAGGAAGACACTCCTAAAATATCTTGAAAATCTTTACTTCAACTTGAGCTGCTGTTCAGTGGAGAGCTTTTGTTGCTCCTCCATGAGTTTCAGCCGTCCATATTCATATAGAAACAAATATTCTTCTGTGGTTTGATTCCAGTCTCACAAGCAGAGCTTTAAAAACTACCGTAGCCACAATAATTACCAGTGCCACAGTTGTCGCACAGAATTACACTAGAACAGTTGTGCGAGATAAAGTACAATAAACTATGTATAAAGGGTAATTAGTGAAGACTTTTACATATTTTAATAAGTTAAGTGAGTAGGAGAAGAGAAGAAGTGTGAATGCAAGTTCACAGAGGACAGAGCAGATGGTGTCTGCTGGACTTACACAATCCCACATACAAATGCTCACAGGCGCACAAACACAGTGGTGACATAATAGCAGCATGCCAGGTGTGCAGTTGGTGGCCTGCAGTCTGGCATTGACTGAAGTTGTGTATATGTGCGAGTGTGTCTGTGTGGATCCCGTGCTTGCTTTGTGTGAAAGGGGCCCCCTATTCACTCGTCTTTGCTGCCAGCTTGGCACTAAATCACAGGACAAGACGGCACACACGCGCCCACTCGTGCACACGCACACACACACACACACACACACACACACTCGCCACCCTCTGTTGTCTTTTTGTCCTGCCTACGGAGAGACCGAAAAGAGGTCAAACAAGAAAACAGAGGTTTCACAAATGAAGGGTGACACTACTTCAGTTCAACTTTTAAGAGTGGAGGATAAAGGGGAAAAAAACATATTTAATACAAGAATAGACTAAATAAATACTTGTTGTTTTGCTTGTGTTTTAATAGATCAAGCCTAAACAATTAACAAACCAAACCAAAGGTGTTCACAGACACACACTCAAACAAACGGCATCATGGCCATGCATAATGAGTGGTTCTCCAAATCTAGCCTGAAGAGACTGGCTGCGAGTGAAACCGAGTGAGCACACACAGAACAAACAACATATTTGTGTGTGTTTAGTGCGGAAACGTGTTGCCTATGTTTAAAAGTGTGTACAGCTAAGTGTATATTCAACATAAAGCTGTCAATAATGACACATCCGATGAAATATTTACACAGAAACAAAAGAGGGGGTGCAGAGTGACAGCGAAAGGGAACAAATCGGACATAAACAGCAGCGAGCACAGTAAAGGCTGAAAAATAGCAGAGACTGAAGGATACTCTATCTCAATTGTGGCTACCGTGAATGAAAAACATGAACAGTGTGTAAGTGGCTTTCAATCACTCCCCAGCAACCTGCCGCAGCAGCAACTTCAGCACCGACCTGCTGTGGTACAGGATGGCATCCTTGAAACATACAGCAACTGTGATGCCTGTTGATCAGCATGATTGACACAACACACAGATGAAGACTCAAATTTTTACTTCAACTCCTTACTGTATGCAATATTCTCCAGGTTTATGCACTGTTATGCCAAAATCCACGCAAATATTGTACACGAGTATGTGAAATCAAAATGAAGTAAGAATAAGTTTCCAAACAGATCAACAAATAACATTTTCTTTCAATCTGTCTTGTTCCAGTTGCACCCAATTTTAATCCATGGTCATCTGACAGTATAAAAAGAGCAAATAGCAAATTAAACCAGAGCTTAAAACAAGGGAAAGAAAGGGAAGGAAACAATTTCATCCCTAAACTCACAAACAGATGGATGTGTTTGCGTTGCCACCATCACACTAGTGCAGCCACAGAAACCAAAACCAAAATCAGTGTATTTCTTTAGTTATGACTCAAGGATTCCTTATGTTGACCCAATAATGACACCACTAAGTTTGCTTAATTTACTGTTATATTGCTGTAGCTGTTATTGTAATTGCTATAACCAGGATCTCTTAAAATTCAGAAGTTAGTTTTCTGGGAGGGTTTTGTCCCTGGTGTATGCCCTTCTCTCACCAACTCTCATAAAAAGTGATTTTGAGAAATCCTGCCGACAGTCAGTCAGTCGGTCACCTTTTTTGACGGAGGTAATAAAATTCATTAGTGAACTTCACAATCCCAGGGTCCTGAAAAGTAGGACATGTGAAGGAAATGCAGTTATGAGTAATGTTAGTAGTCACCCCTGTGCCTGAGAAGTCTAAATGTCATTTGTAAAAAGGTCAGTGGGAATTAACAGCTCAAACTAAATAAAGAAACTACAAACTATGCAAAGGAACTTAACTTTAAGTAGGTTGAAGCTGGTTATTCTATATAAAGTAGTTTATTTTGAGGATCTCTAGCTCACAGATTTGGTATCACTGTGTATTCTGTATACATTTAGTTACCTTTAGACTTGTGTTTTTTTCCACAGGTCAACAAATGTAATGAAAATGTGTGTGTGCTCGTGTGTGTGCTCATGCGTGTACGTATATTAATCTATTTGTTACACAATGCGTGGAGTTAGTTGCTTGAGTCCAAACCTTCACGCCAAGAAGATTCAAAATAATCAATTGTTAGCTTCTCAGTGAACTATCCCAGAGGATAATGAACTTGACTGCCTCCACCACAGACAGGAAATTTGCGCTGGTGTTTGCATGCTCAGCAGTTTTCCACATGTTGTTTCCAATAGAGGGCACTTTGATGGTGGTGATTCAACTGTGATCAATGTACTCCTATCAATATTTTCAGTCTTTCTGCTCGCCTGCATTGTGTCTCTATTTTCATTCTTGCTCATCTCGCCATCAATAAGAAACAAATTAGAGATGAATTTTTCTTCCTCGGTCTATTTTACCTTAATTACTATGAAGTGTGCCATTCACGTCGGCACATATATACATCTATAGCTCTGTAGCTATGTGTCTGTCCATCTCCATTAGACATACTTGGTGATATTAATAACTGCAAAACATGCACATCTGCTTTGATCCGGAAACTCCAACAGACAATGTTCCTGTGCACTGCTGTAGCCTGCTGCTGTGATGCCCTGTTGCATCCACATAACTCAGACCATTAACATAATGTGACCTAAGTTGTAAATCAAATCTAAACCCCTAAGCTTAAAATCTATCACTGAACCTGAAGAAACCACTGATTCACAAAGCTCATTCGTGGAAAAACTTGGCAGCCTCGTCTGCCCATGTGTCACATTGTGGCATGGACAGAGGTAAAAAAAGAGCTGACACCTGTCACAGATGCTGAGGCTAGCCAACAAGCTAGCCCACATATCTGTCCATCTATCTATGGCTATCTGTCAAATGTCATCTAGGTGGAGTCAGGAAACTGTGCGGTGTCATTTCTGTTAATATGTTTGTGTGACGCTGATGCCAACAGTCAGGTAGAAATGAAAAAACATAGAAGACAGCCAAGAATAGGACTGTGTTTTCCTTTAATGTAAGATACCATCCTCAAACTACTTAATATGAGGTAGGTTCAAATTATACTCCTAAAAATTGAGCCATGTTGATGCTTTCATTTGGGGAAAAAAAACAAAAACAAACATTGCTTCAGTTTTTAGCATTGCAGTGACATGCTTTGTCTGAAGACCAAAAATTTGCACATAAGGGAAAAAACACAGCAGCTGTCAGTTTCAGAGAAAAAGCCACATTAGTGACAGGAGGTTTTGTTTGCATGATGTCGTCATGCCAACACTAGCTCGAGACCAAAATTCAAGCAGTGTCGTGATTGCTAAGTTGCGTGTCACAGACTAATGTAGTGTGTCATATAGGAGTGATAGCAGTGTGTCTGTATGAAGCATTGCATCCTGTTTTAGACAGGCCCATCTCAAAAAGACTCTACTGACAGCTCAAACTGACAGGGCGACAGCCACAGCGGGAGCTTGAAGACCACAACAAAAATAATTCTCTCCTGTACACAACCCTCACACTTTGGTCTGCCTGCGACACGGTCACTTCATGTCAGATTCAACATTTCCACAGGACTAAAAGAAAGAAACTGCACACAAAATGGTCCACAACAATACAGACAGGCATTAACATAGAGCTTTAATTAAAAAAAAAAAAAAAAAAGTGGTGACATGCACAACAAACAATGCTCCTCACATACTGTAGCTTATTTTACCATCGATCCAGCTGATGTCATTTTGAAACAAAAGTGATACTTTTATACGGTGTTTAATTTGTCAATAAGTTCAAAGAAGATTTTTAAAAGTGAAAACAAATAATATCAACTCAAAACACCAAACTAAAAAAATGGTTTTACTGGTTTTGACTTTAATGTGACAAACATTTTAAATTTTGCTCATTATCAATATATGGGGAAAAAATCGTCTTGTCTCATTATCTGAACCCGCTTTATCCTCACAAGGGTCACAGGGGTGACTGGGACCTAATCCAGCTACAATGGGCGAGCGCGGGGTACACCCTGTATGAGTCACCAGTTCATCTCAGGGCTGAACATATATAGACAATCACTACCACATTCACACCTATGGGCAATTTAGAATAACCAATTAACCTATCAGTGCATGTCATGGATGGTGGGAGGAAACCAGAGTAACTGGAGAAAACCCACGCAGACACAAGGAGAACATGCACAGAAAGGTCTGGTGTGGGAATCAACCAGGGTCCTTCTTGCTGTGAGGCACGAGTGCTAACCACTGCACCACGGTGCCGCCCTGGGGAAAAAATACTTTCAAAATTCATTAGAAATTTGAATGGTAGATGGTAAATGGTCTGCATATATATAGCGCTTTTCCACCTTCATGGTGCTCAAAGCGCTTTACATTAGCTTCACATTCAACCATTCACACACACACTCATACACCAGTAGGTTTCTAAGGTCTAATGTCAGTTCTACTGGGGGCCTAAGTCAGGGTTCAGTGTCTTGCCCAAGGACACTTCGACGTGTGGACACCCAGAGCTGGGACGCGAACCACCAAGCACTCGGTCATTGGGTGACCCACTCTACCAACTGAGCCACAGCCACCCATTGAACTTTCTTGGTTACTGGTAAACTACAAATCTAATCTGGTATGAATTCAACCAATAGCTTTGTTGCTAGAGTAATAACAATTAAACAAACTGAACCAAAAACAATACCCCTTGGCTTCCCCTTCGGGGTGTAGGGTAACACTGTAGCTACATTTGCAGCAAACCCCATCATATTCACCTTTTCAACAACACAAAATAAAAAAAGGGAATACAGTGAATAGTAATTTGTTATGATAATGTCATGATGATCATTTGTGAATTATGTGCATTTCGAGTGTGTTTTTCTACCCCAGCCCTGTAGGGGCACTGTGTTTTCTTTGTTGTGGTCACAAAGCTGCTGAATGGTGGGAAACAGATGAGATGGCATTTAAAAATGGCCGTGGACCCAACAACAAGCTCACTCTCTGCTCTGCCAACTTCGAAGCTTCATTCCCGTTTGTTTTTCGATATTGCCAGCTTTAGATTATATATCTGTGTAATTAAGTAGTTGTTAGATTATAAATATTTGCAAATAAGCATTTTTGTTAAAGGGGTAACACAATGGTGCAGTGGTTAACATTCATGCCTCACAGTAAGAAGGTCCTGGATTCAATTCCAACATCAGTGGGTGGGGCCTTTCTGTGTGGAGTTTGCATGTTCGTCCTGTGTCTGTGTGGTACTTCGACTTCCTCCCAAAGGTATGACCTGATTAATTAGTTAATCTACATTGCCCATAGGTGTGAATGTGAGGGTGATTGTTCTTCTATATATGCAACAAGTTGCCGACTTCTCCAGCTACAACGGGCAACTTCACCCGTTGTAGCTGGGATTGACCCCTAGAAGATGATATTTTGTTTTGTATTTTGTCAAGCTGTTTGACAAAGTTAAGTGGCCCTTTTTGTTTTACCTGTTTTCTCCTGATTTTAGTCCAGGGAGCTTAAGTTAATCTTGCATTTTATTTTGACCATTAGTTTAGGAGATATTTTGTTTTGGAAGAAGAATTTTTGTGTGTTGTTTTGAGCACTCCCCTATCCTGTTAAACAAATATATTGAATTTTTTTTTTATTTCTTTTCATACTGACATTTTGTAATTGGGAGTTGGAAGAGACTACACTGAGCATGTTTATAGACGTCCTGGTACATGAAAAAAATGTGATAGTGTGTTGCTCCCAGAATGCAAAGCTTTCTAAATAAACTAAACAAGCACAACTTTTATCTGGCCAGGAGGCATTTTATTCTCCCACTCAAGAGATAAATTGCAAGGTGGAACATTAGCGTTTAGTTTATATCTAGATTTCACAAGTTACATAATGTACTATATATACAACTTCAGGAGTACTGCCACAGTTCAACTTCAAGAGTACCAAGTGTGGAGAAACACGGAACAAAGCTGAATGGAAGATAGGAGTCAGAGCTGGAAATGGCATTGAGAGAGGCAGGTGTCGAAGGAAACAGAAGTGGGTACGAGGATGGTCGATGACAAGGGAAGCATGAGGCAGGGAAAGTGTGTAAGTATAGGGGACTGAAAGAAAGAGAGGAAGTGGAGAAGAGGCGTTTGAGTACATTGGCAGCCTGCAGATTGATGGTTGTTTACCTTCTATCTACTGCACTTCCCTCATAGAGAATACTGCTTTTACCTGGAGGAATGTGACTGAACGTTACTCTAGAAGACACAACTAAGGAGACACGTTAATGGCAAAACACTGACCCCAACCTGCGAGTGTGTCACTTACAGAACTACGCATATGAATATCTCACATGCACACATACACAGGCGTGTCATTTTCTGACATCCCTAGCGCCCATTACCTGCATACATTAACAAACCTCTATGATGTTAAAAATTACACATTCATACATTTGAATAATTCAGATTATTTTAAAAGCTCTGTACTCACTCACTCTTTTTTTTTCCCATATTGAAAAGAGCGCTATTTACCCTGAATCACATTTGAATAAACCCCATAAATCCTCTCAAAGTTCCCTCAGATAAACCAATCAACCCCCCCCCCCCCCAAACGCTGGCTCACTGGCCAATCAAAATTAGCATTCATACTTGTGGTTCTTTTTTATTCAAAGTACATCAAATAGCAAATCAAATTCCACGCCTTATTTGTGAAGCTCAATTTATTTCAGATAAGAAAAAAAAAGTGGCTAATCGAGAGAGAGTGCGTGAGGAAAACAGGCCCTGCCACATTGCCATAATGTAATTCTAAACAAAACAAAAATATCTGATGGGGTAAACAGTGTGCCTTTAGTTCGCAGATGAGGCAGATGATTGTATTTGTTCTGCGAAAAGAAAATATTATATGTGACAGATGGCATATACATTAGATGGACAAAGGATGAGGAAGCCCAATTATTCTTGAAATGAAACCGTCTTATCACACTTGCCAGAGACAGTATTGGTGCATTTGGTGACAATGTGTACGCAGGACTATATCTGAGGGAAGCAATTACAACATATGCAACAAGACACAGGAAACCGGGTTTGTCAAATGTAATGTAACATCAAATTGGTATATGGTCAATTTACTAAGTAGGACAGTATGGACTGTGGTTTAATGTTAGTTGGTTCAATAAGAACAGTGTTCAAGGTGTAGGTACTAAAGAGGCCTCTTCAGTATGACACCACGTAGCATGTAGATAATGAAACCAAGAGCCTTCCTGTTTAATTATCTGCCTTAATCTGTGTGTCTCTAAATCATGAGTCACAGTAACCTCCAGCTTCCTCTTTCTCCGTTTTGAAAACAACAAATAACCGCCTCTGACACTCGTGTTTCCTGGGTTGCAACGGATTACAAATGTATGCTCAGAAAGAGACAGTTTGTGACTAAAAACTAAAAAAGCGTACTGGTCTTATAGTTATTCTTGACAAACGGCACAAAACAGTCTGTTTCAAAACACGGCTCGATGATCACATGATAGATTTTTAAAGGGGTTTTAAAGAAGTGCGTGTTATGTAAAGTAGACAGTGCATATGCTGATTATGTACTTACTCATTTACTAAACCTCATTAATTGAAGCAACTTAACAGGCTGGAACCAAATCTATAATCGGCTTTTACTTGAATGGAGCACCACTTTCAGGACCGGATCACCCAGAGAAAATGCTTACGTCACAGAAAACAACCCAAAGACTGTAAAGCAGGTACAAATGACATGGCGTTTTGTTGACATCATGTATAATCAAACCTAACTTAATGCTTTTTAATACTACTTCACACAAATGTAAAGCCACTACAAATAGTTTTATATATACATGATAGTTTACTGTTGACAGACTTTCACCAGGTTCTAAATAGTTCCTCCTCGATTCACTTCTGCTCAAACTTGCTTTTCTTAATCTTTTCTTACATTTGCTAATATTCCCTACACTATTTTGCAATGGCAGGATATTGCAGTCCAATGCTGTGACTGTGTGTATCAGCCATAAAATATAGCCAATTAAACGATTCTGCCTGTCACTCATCACACTATATTTTGGATTATTAAATATTTATAAAATAAAAAAAAGGAAATCAGGAACAACAAGATCATTCTTTTTAAGGCTCCTGGACATTTAATTTAATGTTTTTTGTAATGCCATTTAAATCTGTTTAATTTTAATGATTTTTATTGACCTACAGAAAGTCATGAATGTGCACTAATCTACACTATATGGACAAAAAGTATTGGGACACATTGAATTCAGATGTGTCTATTCTAACAGGAGTTTAAGTTATATAATGATAACTGTCATATGTTTTATATTGTGATATATCTCAGAGACATTTTCACAAAGTTTTTTTTCCAGATGAAATATATGTGTATATCCGATATGAACAAAAATAGAGAGAGAGAGAGAGAATCAGATATATGAAATTATTTATTTTTCTATTTATTTGTTGATTGATTGGTCGGTTGATTTTCATTCATTTATTTGTATTCATTTTTCATTTATTTTTATTTATTTTTAATTTATCTATTTTATTGCTTAATCTTTTTATTTTTATAATGTATGAATTTAATTATTCATGTATTATTTTTTACATTTTTTTTTAATTTCTTTGTATTTCATTTATTTTTTTATTATTATGAATTATATTTAATTACAGGGTTATCTCTACTTACAAAATTAATTTGTTCCAGAATGGTATTCATTCCGTGAATTTTTCGTAAATAGTCGCATTTTACATGTAAAACGCCTGATTCGTTCCAAGGCCCCTCAATACTACCTCCTCAAACCCTTTGAAAATTATAAAAATGTACCAATTTTGTATGAAATATGCGTTAAAAGTAAAAGAAAATGTAGATTTAGATTTTAGATGTAAGGTCATTTTCATACCATTGTGGTGGTTTTGTCACTTTCACCTTCAGCAATGTTTGTTGACGGACATTTGGTGGGGTGTAGATCCTTTGCCTTTGATGACTTTATGTGATCTTCCTGGGGTGTGCAGGGCATATACGTCGTCGGGGTGGGTGATGGCATAGCTCGTGGACAACCCTCCATGAATTCGGACGGTTGGTGGGGTTTCGCCGGGATGTCTTTTGTTTGTACTGGTGGAATAATGGCTGCCTCCTCTTTTACTTTTGGTGGAGCGGCCTACTTCTTCATTTCATTCGCACCGGGAATCACTTTCTTTTCGCTTGTGATGAATAACGAATGTGTGCTGTGCTTTCAGTGGACACACTCGGAGGCAGCGGTGGCTCTGTTCTTTACGTGTCTAATGTTAGAACTCTGTGATGAATGAGGGTCAAAGGCCCACCAGAAGCACCATGGGTAGCTCCCTCATAGCCAATGGGATGCTACGTACAGTATGTACATGATGTATTTACGTACATTACGTAGTTATGTACAGTAATGTATATATAGTATTTATGTCTCGGGGGTTTTGGTTGTGTTTCGTAAATTGTATTTTCTTTCATATTCAGAGACGAAAAATTTAGTTAAAGTTTTTTCGTTATTTGGATAATTCATTAACTGGGTCTTTCGTAAGTAGAGGTACTGCTGTATTTTGGCAACAAGAAACATACTGAAACATATGTTGTTTATATAACCGTTGATTTCATATCACAATATATATCGTAGGGTTAAAAAATAAATAAAAAATTGCAATATCAGTTTTTTTCTAATATCATGAAACCCTAATCTTATGGCATTTACCATTACCGTTTTGTAGCCCAGACCCCTGTTAGAAAAGAAACATCCAAATTCAATGTGTCCTTAATGCTGTTGTCCATATACGTCAACCCACAATGTCACTCACTGTTCACTTGAAACACACAAACACACACACACACACACACACACACACACACACAAATACAGTATATACAGAGTTCAAGCAGCTGGTGAGTATGCCCTTGACTGCCCACCCCCAGGCACTGCAGTGGTATGGATGCAGCTGTTTTAAAGAGTTCTGGATGTGGTTTCGAAAGCCATGCCCTTGTCAAGGGTAGAGTCGACTGAAACTAAGCCCAACAACAGCATCACTTCAAAAATCACAAGTGTCTTATATAAGTCACTGCAGCTTTGTATTGAAGCCAGGATGCCACTACAGGAGGGATCTGGACAGCCCATATAGCAGTACCTCTACAAATACTGCACACATACTTCACTTTAACTGGACTATCTACTTCACTCATTAAAAACCTTCACTTGGTTGTATAATATTTGCTGCTTTGTTTTTTTCTCTCACCACCAAATTTCATCTCTTTCAAAGGAGCTGAATTATTATTTCATTGTAGTCATTCTAATAAGAAGTAAATACACAAATTAGTCTAAATCTGTCTGAACTGCCAAAGCTGAAAGGATTTTTTCCCCTTTTTTTTTTTTTTTTAATAATTCCCTTGTTTGTGACAGCTCTCAAGTGTGAGGTCTTTGTTTGCACACTGACACTAAAAAAACCCACAAGATGTAGCTTTATTTAGGATTTTAAACACACACAGAGTAGAAAGCAAAGAACGGGGATGTGAATTTCAGTCCGTATGCTTATTTGTGTAGTTGTTTTAATGTGAACTTACACAAATGTACGGGAGAAATTTTGGAAAGAAACTACACTGAAAAAAGGTGGCGATAATTTAATAATGTAAGGAACATTCTGGCAGCGGGATTTGTATTATCGATGTGTAGACTTGCCCTTGACTGACCCGCCTGGGGCTCTAATCGAGGCATGGCCTGCTGTGTGGCGGGGATGCTGGGAGTCTATTCTTAAGGAACAGATGCCAGGGCATAACAGCTGTTCATTTGGCAACTAACTAGAGCCAACTGGCTGGACCCTCTACCCAAGAACAAAAACATCAACATGTGTTACTAAAACCTCCCCTACCCCGCCCCCCCCACGGACAGGAAAGAGACACACAGGCAGTATACTAAAGCCTTGGGCAGAGACACGCACAAACACACCGACTTACATCTCACATGAAAACCGGCAGAAAAACCTACACAATACCATCGACATTCAGACACATGAGCACAAACAAATTCTAAAGATTCATTAAAGCTGAAGGACTGAGTCAAGCCCGCTGTAAGCATAAATAGGAGGAAAAACCTTGTAGTATTTGTCGTGTCTTGCTTCTTTTTGTGTATTGCAGCACAAGCACATACACAATTCAAAGCCTTGTTTTGATTGTGTTTGAACCATTGTGAGAAGGCTCTTACCCTGGAAGGACTGCCTCGCTCTCTCCACCAGCTCCTCCACGGGATAACTGGCCAGGTCGCCTCTGGCATGTTTTGTCTTACAGTAGGTACATGCATTCAGACACCTAAACAAATAGAAAGAGACAATACAATGACCATGAGATGGAAGCAGGGGTGATGTCTATTCATTCTGATGAGAGACGGGATGACAGAAAACTCCTTCAAACATTAATAAAATTCTGTGTGCCGAGCTTGCACATAGCTCTAAGCAATAGGTACATAGAGTGGGGGCGGCGAATAATGATCATGGGCCATGATTATGAGGAAAATTTTAATTTGTCAGTAATCTGTGAGTCTGAGATGCAAGAGAATTTACTTTAAGGGTCTGTCATGTGAAAAAATAAAACAGGTAATGCTGTTCCATGTCACATCTATAGCTTGTAGGACTTTCTATTCCCAACATGAAATATTAACATGACAAAAAAAACTCTTTATGTCAGTTGTTATTAGAATGATAAATGTCCTTGCGATATTTCAAAGCAATGTTTATAGCCTGAGTTTACTTCCCTGAGTGAGAGTTGAAGAAAGTAGACAGTTTTTTATTTAGAATGATAAAATTACGGTTTATGGGCACAACATGACAAGTATTTATTTGATTCAGTTTAAAGCAGCAACACTGAGGACAGTTGGAATTATTATAAAAGCTACAATGTGGAGTAAAATCAAATGAAAACCAACTCTGAAGCCGTTTGGAAGTGTAGATGCTGTGTAAGTCGTAAGGTAAGGTAATAAAACAATGACAATATTATATTTCGATATAACGTTTCTTCGATAGAAATATATAATTTCAATACAATTCATTCGTCTATGTTTTGACAGACATAGGAACAGCCAATTATAATTAAGGAGTGTCAAATCAAACTAGTAACACTGGAGCCATTTCACAGGACAGCCTTAAGACCAGTAGAGATGCGCGGTTGAACCGTGCACATTTTATTTAAATTCGGGTGGGTTGTGGTTTAAGTACTCAAAAATAAATAAACAAACATTTTACATATTATTCCAAAGGTAAACAAACAAACGAAAACATCACTAAAATACTTTTTAATCAGACAATAGCCTGTTGATCTTGTCAATGGCTGGCTGCTGTCACAGCACACATCAATGAACATATCTGTAAATGTCTCAGTGTTAGCATAAAAAAGCTATTTGTCAAGCGTTGTCCATGGGCCAGATGTAATATGCCAGCATCCATAAAATTAAAAACATTTTAAAAGATACAGTTATACCCGCTAAAGTTTGGGCTGCAGTGTTAAGTAATGTGTGTTTTCTCAGGAGAAAATGTGACCGGGAACGTGAGCGACTGGATTACTGAAAAGTAGAATGTGATGTTTCAATTCAGGGCTTTCAATAAAATACGAATCGAACGAAGACATGTAGCCTATGAAAAGAATGCAAGCACCCACCTTTCCACCTTGAAGCAGAACAAGCATGCTGTGTGCAGGTTATTACGCTGCCAGTTCCAGTAGTTATGGATCATACCTCTGTGAAGAAAGTCTGTTTTGTTTGCATCCTCTTTCAAAACTTGAAAGCTTTTTTTCCTGCTGGTCAGACTTTTTGTTTATTTTAAATATATGTACATATTTTATTTATCTTTTATATTCTTCAACACATCTGTCATGTTCAACTTCTGACAGAAAATAAATCATATTTAAATCAAAAATAACCTTCTGATATCTTCGCAACTAAATTTGAATAAAATTTAGGCTTGAAATTTTTTTTTATTTGATTCATATCGTGATACATAGATAAAATCTTGTATGAAAAAAAATATTGATATAAATTTTTTTCCCATATCGCCTAGCCTTAAGTTAAAGCAACATTTTCATTGTAATAAGAAATAAAATCATGACCTTTGTCATTCACATGGGCTCAAGATATCCCCATACATTTGCACATATAGTGGATTTTTGAACCTGTGATATTACATATGCATAATATTCAAACTGTGAGAAATACTCAGTATCTCAGATCCTGTGCTCATTGTAGAGGCTCAAAAAGAGCAACATGAAGGCAGTATCAATCTGAGCGTTGACTCCAGCAACCTTCATCCAGTTTCTTATTCACATAAGCCTATATACAATTCTGTTTCTTCTGTTTTTACTGAGAGCACAAATACACTATGTGACAACTAGGGATGTTAACAGATGACTGTTTGACCAATGGTTGACCACATCAATGTTGTCCGGTCATAATTTTCTGTTGTCGGTAAAAAAAATAAAACAGCCTGAATCTGTCACAAACTCTTTTGCATTGTAGTGTAGACCTTAGAAATATATCTTTATTCAAGTACCCCTCGACATGGGCAAAACATTTTTGTAAGAAAAAAGAGGTACTGTGCTGTCAAATCAGTGTCTGATTTTTTAAAATCCAAACTTATATCAGTTTTTATCTCATGATTTCGACTATTTATCTCATGATTTTGGCTTTTTATCTTATAATTTTGACTTTTTATCTCATAATTTTGACTTTTTATTTCATGATTTTTTTACTTCACTTAATGCACCTCATAGTCCAGTGCGCCGTATAGTGCGGAAAATAGGATACTTGTTTTTTTTAAGGATTTTGACATTCACATACCCCCTGCAGTACCTCCATGTAACCCCATTTGAGAACCACTGGTGTAGACAAAAAAGAGGAAGCTTTGTGATCTCTCCATAGCATACCTTTAAAAAATTATGAATTTCAGCTTTAGCTATAGGCTACAAGATGGAATGTATTGGCAAACACAAAGCTCAATTAACCTATGTGGTACGACCATTTTGTGCCAGTTTAGAACGTTTGCTCAAAACTTAAACTGGCATGAGGTAGTAGAACTTCTAGAGCTAGCAGCTAGAGACTGGGACAAAAACTTATCACCATGAAACCCAAAAGCGCAGTGGGTGAGTTGTGTTATGCATCTGAAAGATCTACTTAAAATGACATGATGGGTGGGCTACAGCAAAAGGAGTTTGTTCAGTTCAGTTCAAATGTTATTTCGAGCTCACAAAGTCAACTTAAACATCAATCAGCATGGTCAACAAATATCTCATGTCTTTTCTTGCACTCGGAAAGGAGTGGGAAGAAGCAAAGCTTATAAACTCCCACCCCACTTATCCAGTTATCCATGGACATCGCTAAGTTTTTTTTTCCCCCATATTTAGCAGCATAATTTCCTGTAACACCTAATGGTTTTTGTATGTGTGACAGTTTAAAATGAGCTTTTAACTTAACATCACTTGACCTCGCAGTGTGACTAAAGCTAAGTGAGTGCGCCACGGTGTGCGTGAGCCGACAAACCAAGTGTTTTCTTTTCTCGGTGACCGACTTCAACCGGTTAATGAGGCTCAGTGATCGGCCAAGATTTTTTTTTAGAAATTTCACCATCCCTAGTGACAAAATACAGTATTATATGTCAAAGATTCAGACCACATGCAGGTTTGCCATTTTCGTAAGAGCATAATGATATACTCTAATGTACAAATACATTTCTCAGACTGTAACAAGACACAAGTAAAATACACAACAGTATCAAAAAAGAAGAATTCAGAAAACAATCAGACTATCTCCAAAAAGGAATAGTCATGCTGTTTACTGCAACAGAAGAGGGCGTTCTGTGTACTGGAGTACGCCTCAACTTGCTCAAATGTGAATACATAATGTGCATTTCTTAGAAAATGTCATCAATAAGCACCAGCAGGGAAGCAGATTTGGACGTGGCATGAGCTTCAAGAGAAAGGGTGTTTGTATCGGAAAAAAAGACTCCACTACCGACTTCATGTGTACTGCATCACATGCGGCACACATATGGAACATTTGCAATAACTCTGAAACATTATACATTTACCATCACCAAGACTTTTCATTTGAAATGTGTACAATAAAACATGCCATGTCCCAAATCCTATTAAATAGAATTTCTCCTGACCATGTAATCACTCTGATACTGTATTTAATATGATCTTCCATCCTTCCTTCCTTCGCAGTGATGAATTTCTGTGTCTTGTTTGGTTATTTTTTTTTTTAATCATGAGAACAGACATCCCACTGGATACTGGCCGTTTCCTGTAGAGCCCATCTAGTTTATTTTTGTTGTGAGTTTTTAATGCTGTGTACAATATTACCCTTGATTAATTTAGTTGTAATCTAACAAATACACTGTGGAATAGATATTATGCTCATTACAACCATGTTAAAACAACATAGTTAAGGGTAGCCAATAACTTCTGCACAGGACTGTATTTAGCTTCAGTCACAGGTGAACTCATTTCATGTAGTTTTTCATCACACATTTCAAAGTGCATGAAATAACAGCATAAGACCCAAAACAAACACACTATTTGACCTTTACCTGTGAATTATATAAACATTTGTATAGAAATGATTCTGTCCCTGAGTTTTTGTTTCATTAATGGATAATTATATATTCATTACCATGCTCACATTATTATGTGTTTTCCTGTTTGGTTTTTCATAGAAGACTACACAACTTATCATAAATGTATTTACATGTCCACAACTTCCACAATGGGAAAGAGACGGGAATGAGTAGAACAGAATGAAAAGGGACATTTTAAATAGAAGCTATTCATGCACACTTTTTCCAATCAAGCAGAAGCTGTGGAGGAAAAAATCGAAATCCAAAGTGTTCTTTTTCTTCTAAACTGTTTATAAGGACTCCAGCTAGCATCAGAATTAGCGTGGACAGCTGTCTCTCAGACTAAGGCAAGCAGTGGGAAGATTGGACTCAATGCATTGTTTTGTTTCACAACATGCATTCAAATTGAGTGTGAAAGGAAGAGAGTCAGACTATGAAGCACAAACATTAAATACAGAATACATTGGGAAAAAGTGTGTCAGTGCAGATCCAGAAGCATGGTGTGTTAAAAACATAAGTCTTTGTTGAGTATAACAGGGGCTTTTCTTTGAGAATTCTCTTTGAGTCGCCAAAGCTGAAAGAACCGAGGCCACTGTTAAAAGTACTTTTTTGTATTTAATCTACTATGTTCCGGTTTCTGACCTCCGATTTGCCACCCTAACTTAAAAAGGAGAGACTGCTATTATCACAGAAATTCTTTTTCACTCAATAATTCCCTGTTTACTCTTAGCTGTTTCAGGGATGGAAACTTAAAAAGGTCACTGGTTAAAGGTGTTTGTGTTAAGATGAGCAAACTCAAAAGGAGAATGGCACACACTGACTCTCTTCTTAAAAAGTTTCGGTATATTGCCCCGCAATCACATTGAGATTTCAATATTCAATTATGCTGCCCTTGACAATGTATACTGACAGTGATGTTAAGTGCTTTGGTTAAAATTGCCCTGAAGTAGAATACAACATGTCAAGTACTATTTTCAACACAAGTCCCACACCAACCAAACTGTGGGTGTAATAATGAAGTAAGGTTGGTATACAAATGAAGAAACACAGCAGCAACAATACAAATATTCAACCGGCAATAAAGATCAAAATGTGCGGTTGCTCTTTGGCAAAAACAGCTGTTTTCATCGAAATTTACTGTGGGATTTCGACACGTCAAATGCATTAGTCAAAATATGTTGCAAATGATTAACAACCAACAAATGTGGTGATGTAATGTCCTCAGAATGGGGCTCTTAAATCACACTGTAAAAAAAACAAACAAACAAAAAAAAAACGAGTGTGATCCCTGCTCTCTATCCATGACAGATTCAACTAGAATCACCCTGAAGCTTCACAGAAATAGGCCAACAACACATCACTCTGACTTGGACAAACAAAGGTGTCTATATGCCGTCTTTCTAAGTTATGCTGATTTCCTCCCACCATTTTTCCAAGTTCCACTAAGTTGTAGTTCGTGCAGAAAAGGCTTTACTACACCATGAGTCTATTCATGGTGACTTCTAAGGCTGCAAGTTTCTCAAAGTTTACCAAAAAAAAAAAAAAGAAACGAGTGGCTTTGAAGAATGTAGTTAAACTGGGTTTGATAATATAACAACAGCATCTATTTTACAGTTTTACCAGAGGTTTATGTGTGCAATATCAGGACCATCTATCATTTAGAATATTTGTTGCTTGAGTAAATGCTAAATACAAATGAAAAAAAGTTTATATTAAACATACATACATTTATACACAAAGAGTGATGCTTTGGCCTGTTCCTACCACGATATAACCACTGTGTTATGATTAAAATAACTGATTATTCTACATCAGTGTTATGATAATCTCTATTCATTGATTGGATGAAACCAAAAAATACAGATTTTATCATAATTTCATTATTGTTTCCACAGTTTGAATGAATTAATGGCAGGATCTAATAGCTTTTAAGTCCAAACTTAAAACTAGTGTAATGGTGGTTTACTTTAATTTTGAACATTGGTCTTTTGCACATTTTATTCATTCATGTAATATCTGACATGTTGAATGTTTATCATGAAAAGATGAACAGAGATCATGTGATAAAGTCCACCTGAGCCAATGAATGGCTCTTCTTCACGGGGTGTAAAACCATATCTCAGCTATTATTAGGCTTATATAATGAAACAAATACATAGAGTAGTGTCATAAAATTCACAGAATAGGCAACGGTAGCATTCATTGGGATTATTTATATGACAATTAATCAAGTCAAATGTCATTGTGATTACAATATTAACACAATGATCTACACAAAAGAAAATTAAAGTTACTTGGAGCGATTAGGTTTAGGGAACATTTGGTGTCTTTTGTGTTGTTTTTACACCTTCATAAGTGCCCACTGAAACACCTACAACTACATCTTTATCACTGATTTGAAATACAACCCAACGCCCGGGGCATTTTTTCATGTCACCGCAGAAACAAAAACAAAAAAGCAAAGAGAATTTACAGCATCTATCTATCCATCTATTTGGCCATCTTTCGCTCTAAGGGTATTGCTTATCCTCGCTGAGGGCACTAAAGATGGCAGCTAGGTCACAGGACCTAGCTGTGGAGAAAACACAGACAGATGGGGCCCTGCGTGCGCGCAAACACACACGAACGCACCACCAGGGGGTCCATCCATCTTAATGTGATCAGGCCCAGCTGAGTGGATCACACCAACATTAATCTCAAGAGACAGTCAGTGGCCTGCTTGTGTGTGTGTGTCCGCATCAATTATGTGTGTATGAGTGTGTGTGCGTGGCCAGTGTGTGAGCGCACTGCTGCTTCTGCTGAACATTTGTCCGGTATCACAACAACGCATTAGCAGTTTCGACCTCTCCATCAGCCTAAATAGACTGCGACAACTCGTCAGCAACCTTAGCAACTAGCAGCAACTGAAGAAGAGCAGTGTCATTGTCTGACACAGACACACAAGTGTATAATGTATTGTCAAGTTTGTGCTCACATTGAGCCGGTTCACTGTGAAATAGTTAGAATTAACACTAAAGATCCCCTACTTCTTTTTAAGTCTCTATCCTTTTCCCTCCTCTTTTGTTTCTGTCCTCTCTTACTCTTGTTTTAGCCCAGTTAATTAAACCTCAGAGGTAGCAGTTGTACCTGACAACAGTGTAGTTCATCAATGTGTTACAATAAGAGGCTACCTCCCCAGTGTGTGTGTGTGTGTGTGTGTGTGTGTGTGTGTGTGTGTGTGTGTGTGTGTGTGTGTGTGTAAAAAACAGTGAAAGACTATGTGTGACATAGGGAGACAATTGTGTGGCTGCAGCCTTGAAAATCTAAGAAACAAAGGAAAAGCCCTGAGGTTCTCTATACATTTGTATACATGCTTTGACAGACACACACATACACACAAACATAACCATGTATGCACGCAGATGCAAAACTGTACCATTGGTCCCTTTGGAAAAACTCCCCAGTGTAGCATCTTAGAGACACAAACTGGGAGGGAGTTGAGCAGGGAAGGCTTTTCTCAATAATAGGCATTTAGGGTCTACACATTAATTAGAAAAATGTTCAATGCACAAACAAATTGGGCCGTGTGCGATGAAGTTGTGTGTGTGTGTGTGTTCTTGGGGATTTGTAATGTGCCAACTTGAAGGTGCAATTATAAAGAAACAAAGCTTAAACTGTGAAGACTGAGCATTTTGCTAATTGTAAAGCAGGATTACTCACTGCACTCACTGTTGAGACTGCACAAACAAATTTGAGGCTGCTATTGTAACCGAACAAGGCCTAAACCCGTGAGTCTGCTGATGTTGTCATCTCAAAGTCAAAGTGGAGGTTACAAAATGATGTGGAGTCAAGGAACAAAGAATGCTGCCACAATACAGTAAAGACCTGTTAAATCCAATGAGAAGAGGATGATTTCTTATTCAGAGCAAAGTTGGCAACTAAGCTCTCATTTATCCTTGATAGACTGTTATGAGTAACAACCTGACTTTGTTCAAGTCTCGCTCTTAATGCACTGGGAGCATTTTTTTATGCACATGGGTATATAGTCACAAACCATTGTATATGTCAAGAGTGAAAAAAGCAGCATTTCATTTGTACAGAATGGGGTTGGTTATTCAGACCTTTCATATTGCTAATTATGCCATTAACCAGTATATCTGGAATGGATGTCGCCTCATAATGACATCGGATATCAGAATGTTAACTTTTTTCGGCTTTATATCTGCATTAGACTCCTAGATTCCTATTTTCTGATGTTTTGTTCTTCTAGTGGGTAATATGCAATTATCCACAACTTGTCCTTGTTCGTACCTGGTGTTGGGTCTAGTTCTGCAACTGTGGCTTCAGCTTTACATAACCAAATATCATGAATAAGACACAATATTCAGGACTGCATTGCCAAACAACTTTACTCTCAAGATGATCTTTATCACTTATGTAATATTAATGCCACATGAATCAAAAATGGTTTGAAGTGTGGGTCTTGCAAAAACTGTCAAAAGGAAGAAAAAGAACACTGGAGTCGCACATTGACATTATTATTTCTAGTAACGTTTAGAACTTTATCGCACAACTCGTTCACACTTTTGAGGCGTTTTACCATCACAAGGCCTTTGGAAAGAAACTGTGTGTGGATATGACAATCTTGTGATGCAGACATTATCACAATTTGGGCTGAGATCCATATTTGATTATTTATAACTTGTGTGCGTGCGTGTGTTGTCTTTCATCTGTGAGTAGACCAATGTGTGTGTGAGTGTGTGTCCTCGTGCAGCTGGGGCCCATTGCTCTGTGTTCAATCCAGCCTTTGTGTCCGACCTCTTGGATTCTGTTATTTAGTCTCGTGTTCCCAGTGCTGCACATGAAAACAGCCCTGTGTGTCTGTTCAAAAATGTGCCACGTGTTAACCTTACATTTCTTTAACTAGTGCACCAACCCTAGCTTGTTGTTTTGACTGGAGAAAGACAACATGAGCATGTGTGTATTAGGATGTGTATGCGTGTGAAAACACAACTCCATGACTAGGTAGGAACCGTGTGTGTTTTCCCAACTTCTTGTTTTGTCTGTAGACAGACCTTGAGACAAGTGTTTTCACTTGATCAGTCGGCCTATTGTTACCAGAATGAAATGATGTTTGTTTGTTACTGCACTGCCGAGTGTTCTGATAAAAAGTCAGTCGAATGGTGCTTGTATGGAGGCGGAGGTGCCGTTTCATCAGAGAACCTGTTGCAGGCCTGCTTCACTGACCATTTGATGTGTAAGTCACTGTCCAACTGTGACTCCGTCCGTGTGTTAATGATAATGTCAGCCATAAACTGCTTTCATGGGACAAAGACAGCTGCCGACAGAGCAAAAATGTGTCATCATCCACGCAATGTGACTTACTGCCATCAGTTGGCAAAGAAATCGACAACTCTGGACTATTTAAGATGTTGGAATCATTTAAAAAAAAAAAAAAAGTCTGTGTAAATATTTTGTGAGACAATGTGTTGTGTGGGTGTTTTTTGTGCCTGTAAACTGTGTTTGCCGGTGACACACTGGGGCTAATTCAGTTACTCGCGGGATCTGTAGTGTAATGCCTTCTAATGACACACAATCTCATTTTGTCCAAGGAGACACATCAATCTTTTGGATTTACTGTGGGGAACATGGTCTCTCCTGGTGAGTGAGTAGAGGAAACACTAGATGTAGTGTGTGTGTGTTTAAGGCGTGTTTGTGTGTTAAGCAGTGGGAAAGAGGGAAATGGAATAATATGTTCAGACCAGTGGAGCTGAAAACTACCCATACATAGATTTGATAAACAGCGGGAAGGCCACCATGGTACATAGCTACAAGAGTTGTGTGTGGGTGAGTGTGGGTGTGCCAGCAAGGGTGAGCGTGTCTGCATATGATCATGTTTGTGTTGAGAGCAAAACAGAAGAAAAAAAAAGAAGAAAATGGCAGATCCTTTGTGGAGGTGTGCATGTGTGCTTGAGCGCAAAATAAAAAGAGACCGTGTGTAGATTGTGCAGCCATGCATTTTCACAATCCTACATGCATATGTGTGCGATCAGAGACCCTTGTGTAACAACACCCTTCACTCCTCTGTAACACTATCTTTGTGAAGCACATCAGCACATTTTCTTCCTCTTTTGTTGCCGCTTCATATGGTCCCCCCCCCCCCTCTTTTTGCTCCTCGGGGAGGAAAACAACACAGAAAAGAAAAGATGAGATCATTGACCAACGATCAACAAAATGAAAATGCAGTCAAGTAGAGCTATGCTCGTATATTTGCTTTTGAGATGAGCGACAGATATTGACAGATTATCTGTAGTGAATATTACACGGGCCTCGGGTGATGGATGTTGTCTGAATAGAGGCTCAACATCCAAGCAGAAGAACATGTGGTTTAATTCTAAGCCTGTGTAGAAGAGAGACAACCAAATTCTGCTTGTGTCTGTCTTTGTGATATCTCATACAAAAAACAACTTCTTATTCAGCTCTAAAATATGATTCTACACAGAAACTCAAATGACAAAAAAAGCATAATAAGCCTGATTGAACTGTTTTTCACATACCATACTTCTCTATCTGTGCGACACCTTTAATCTATAGATATGTTTCCTGTAGTTTTAGAGTGATTCTTCTCTTCTTCAATGATGATTTTTTTTTTTTTTTTTTTTTATTCAAGGTGTGTCACAAATGAGCTATGCTGTGTCTGTTTTTACCTCCTGGTGTTACAGCTTCTAGCATAAAAAAACGAAACGTGCTGAGTTCAAATGATCTCTGAATAGAAATTGTTGCAAGGAGGTCTGAGATAAGAATCCAGCAGCGTTGGAAGCTCTGAGGTGTTCTGATTGGAACAGACAAAGTGGAGCGCGACTATCAGCTGCTTTAGACTGTCATTTGTGTGCTGAAAGCATGAAAGCAAGAATGTGGGTATGATAATAGTCAACAAAAGGAAAATCGGCATTAAACGATGCTTACAGTCTGGAAAGTTAAGTGGATGGGATTGTTAGGAAATACATGGACAGGATTTTATATTAGTAAAATGTATATTCTACAGCAGCTATGTTTTTATCTCATATCATAAAAGATAAAAAGATAAAATTTTTTCTCTGGTAAAGAGAACTGCAGCTACAGCGGGAAGGAGGTATTTGTTTGGTGTAATGATTATCTTCGTCTTATCTGTGTAGGAGTGCAGCCTCTGACAGAATCCGAGAATTAGCTGGGAAACTTTTCAGGTATAAAGACAACAATACTGACCTCTGAGTTCATGGGCAAGAAGAACGCAATATTTTCTCACAATATATATATATATATATATATATATATATATATATATATATATATATATATATATATATATATATATATATATACAAGAAAAGCTAAGAAAATAGTAAATTGTTTGAGTCTGGTTTCAACCAGCTCTATATGTAAAGTGCCACGAGATTATTTTTGTCATGATTTGGAGCTATATAAATAAATTGATTGACTTCATAACATCTTCAGGAAGAAAATAATAGGACAGACCCTTTATAGTTTGGAAGGTCAGTAAGCATTAAACAGGTCTAATTTTTTATTTTTTTGTAAGTTTTGAAGTTAAAAAGTATGATTACGAGAAATACAAGCATTTTCCCTAAATACAGGGTTAGTGTTTGCACAATTGTCTCACAGTTGTGGCCACAAATGTTACGGGTGATTTATTTGACAATAAGATAATTTCAAACGTTTCAAAAAAATTTGTACGACTGTCCTTTAAAGTACTCCACAAGCACATGAAAAATACACATTTTAAACAGGAAGGCTTGCAAAGATAAAATGTGTCATTACTAAAATTCTGGCAATGATTACACTGAGAATAATAAATAAATTCAAAAGCCTCTATCCAGCTATGCCCTGTACCATCGACACTCCGGCCATTAGGATTTAGATCATTTATTCACGTCACTTTTTGTGGTACTTGTGGTATCTTAATTTAATATCACAAACACATGAATTTAGCCACATTTTTATAGCCAGGGCTGTGAGTGTACAAACAAATATGATCCACTGCTCTAAACCTTGTCATTTAGCCATAAACAATCAACTGACCATATCATTACTACTGTCACCAGCATGGTTTCCCCATTTGACTACGCATTTGTTGTGGCAAAAACAAACAATAGAAGAAGAAAAAAGAAAAGAAACCAAGTATTCTTTGTTTACCTGTTTGGTATACCTCAAGTAATAAAGGCGAGGGCTTCAAAACCATCTCAGTATATCTGCCACTATTTTCAAAACAGCTGCCTGTGTGTGTTTGACATTCTGTGGTCAGATGGTGGTTCCAATGAAATACACGATATGAACTACAGATACAACACTGTAGGCCATGTTCCAGGAGACAACAGAAACATAACCGCATTAGGACACAATAGATATTTTTGAAGCAGCGGACCCAAAAAGTTCTGAAACATGTTCAAGGGGTTATATGTAGTATTGATATTTCAACCTCTCAACAGTGGTTAAAAGTCACGTACCAAAACCACCAACGAATCAATGCAGCCACTATGCATCCACAGACTGTATCACTCACTGCATTAAGTATGAAGCTCATTGTTTACGCACATCTGTTTTATGGCATCATCAAGTTTTCTTTTTCAAACAATAGCTCATACCCAGTTATTTTGACAATCAGTCAAAATAACACTTTTATAAACTTCACGTGCTGCATCAGCTGATAGTTTACATTACAGCTCTGTCAGTTTAGCTCTGAAAACACCCACAGTAAAACCACAAATCACCTCCATTTACTTTATGGTTTGTGTTGTAGAAGGTCTTTAGTGCAATAGGTGCAATAAAGACCTGTTTGAAGTCATACGAAGAGGTCAGAACTGTGACAGTTTAGTCTGAACCGTGAATCAACAGATTGTCAACTTAGTGAAAATAGTATCATTACACATCAGTGTTATATCTTCATAAGCTTCATAATCAAACTGAACCACACAGAAGGAAAGGGTGGGATTTCAACATTCAACTCCATCCTTTTCATTTGGATTCGTGTCCAGTGGTGAAAACAACAGTGCTTTCAGTTTTTATCATTATGTCACTTTCTTTGACCATAAAAGTTGTTTCTTAGTGGCTGTCATCACATTTCATTTTACTTTCGCCAAAGTTCTTCATTTTCTTGACTATGGAAGATTGACAGAGTAAGTTACTCCTTAACACTCCAGTAACAGTTTTAGGTAGATTTTATTTAATTCATATTTGAAATACTACATAAAGCCTCTTTATAGCAGCTAGCTGAAACCAACTTCATTCATTTTTGTGTTAAAATATCAGCTCTTTACATGACAATACATAAGCTCTTTAAGCTACACAAAAAAAAACACTGTGTCTACACCATTTTTATCCAAGACCGTGGAACATTTAACTCGACACATTTATTTATTAAATGTCTATCACAAATAACAAATCGACCTCTGACCTCCACGGCAATGGCTATTATAAGATAGTTTTAACTATAGCTAAATGTCCCTGACCATAAATTCACAGCTCTCTAAAACCTGTGAAACTTAGACTTCAATCACAATGGGTAACAAATCTATGTAAAAGGTCAACAACAAAGTTGATAAGGCCTGTTATTGCACTATTCAGGCTCTCAGAGTTGATGGAGAAGTTTGTAGCAGCCACACTCAAATCACAGGAAACAAGAAGCTAACACACTGGGGACCTCTAACTCAGAGAAGGCAAACATATTCACAATGAACCACAGCACACAATGCAAGCCTGCAGACATTTTTGACTCCGTTTCTGTAAGCTTTGTTTATACAGTGTGTGTGTGTGTGTGTGTTTTCCTATAGTGAATGTCAAAATCAAAGGATTTTGAGGGGATAAAGGTCTATGAAAAAAGGCCACTAGCCTGGTCAAATCCTGTATTGCTGCAACCAATCATAGAAATTAACAAAATAGATAGATAGGAGACAAAAAAAATGATGAGAGATTAATGCTAACATCTTGAGTAAAGCATCCAAACCATTTGTGTTTGAAATGTATTAAATATCCATTCAAATTCCCAACAATGGCATCAAGCAATATTCAACATGGCTTAATGGCCAGATTAAATTGGCTTCCCGTCGAGTAGATAAATGTTACTTTCAGTGTCAGGAGGTGAAAAACACAACAAGGGAAATGAATTGACAGAGCTGAACAAAGGAGAGAGGATAAAATACTGCATGGGCTCCAAGGTTATCCTTTATATACTCTCTGGATAGGTGAGGCCAGCAACTCAGAGAGTAAGAAATTTCCACTCTTCTTTGATAAAAAGCCCAAGCTGTTGAAATCTATTCAGTATTACATCCTTCAGGTTTGTTCCTATTCAAGACTGTTAGCATCTTTATTTGTCGACTTATCACAGGCTTAACTGTGCAAGCAAACAGAGTACAATTGTGTGCAAGAGGTGGATAAAGAAAACATGAAATGAAACTGTGAATTTGACTGTGTCCTGCAACAGTCACGCAAAAAAAAACACATCAACAGTCCAAAGAGAGAGGGGGAAAAAAATCATTATAGATTCATAAGAAACTGTAGGAAGAGTAAATCCAAAATAATGCAGGCCCGAGAACCCTAAGTATAACTGTCTATGTTAATATTAGCAATCTCCTTAAAAGTAACACAAGGCTCCGCTATCAACAGCAATTCGCCTTCAAACTATTTGATGAGAAGTACAAGCTCTGAGCCATGCAATCAGACATCAAGGCAGCAGTCAGCCTGCCAGCAATTCTCCACTCATGTGTTTGAGGGAGCTCTCAAACCACAAGAAGCCCACTTTGACTGCCTGTTCCCTCTGTGTTATCCCGTCTGCCTCCCAGCCTGGAGGACACAAATGATGAAGTTGGTTACTGGTTTGGGGTTGGAGTACAGGATCATTAACACCTGACTTCAGCACAGTGCAATAACACTGACAAAGATTATGACTGCCAGATATGTGACTAAAATGGTAGAAGGAAAGGGGTACATAATGAAATAAAATGAACTGTAACTGTGGAACAAAGAAGCTTCTTTTTTTAAATTCCTCGAGTCTAATGGCGGTGGTTCACACAAACAGAAACAGTAACAAATACACAAGTTTAATGACCCATCCTGAGTGAATGGCTGTAAATTCCCTGTTTACGATGCTCAAGCATCACGACTAAACTTGCCCACAAAGGGGCTTTTTACTGTTGCTGACAACAGACAAACACACACACACACACACACAAATACAGATATACAAAGAACAAGAAAGGGCCATTAGTGTAGCCTTGGGCTATACATACACGCATGCATCCCTAATAGTATCAAGCGTGGTAAAACTGAGCCACAAAACAGAGCATTTGAAAGACATAATACAGTCTTTTTCCAGTCTGAGGGTGTATAAAATGAACTCTGCCCTCAGGCTTATATGTTTGCATAAAGAAATTATGGAAGGAAAAGCCAAAGAAACAATGCAAAACTAAATTTTGTAAACCCAAAAATATCAGAACAGCTATGATGACGCTGATAGGTAATTTTAACCAGAACCTAAATGTTTAGAGATATTCAAGGGATTTTATCTTAAAAATGTCAAAAAGAGGACTCAACAATTCTACACAAATTAACCAGGAGAAACCTGAATAATTTGCTTAAGTACAAAGCCTGGGGGCATTCGGGGACTAGCTGCACTATTATTTCAGAATACATTTTCTGATGGAGATTAAAATTAACTTGGTGGGGGAAAAAGCCAGTTTAATTTGATTTAATAGGTACAAATGAAATTAATATGCAACTTAATGAAACTAATATTGTGAATCAATTTAAACATGAAATAAAATTTTCATGTAATCCCAGGTGAAATACTATGCCAGACTGTTTAGAGGATGTGCACTAATAAACTGAAGGGGGTGCAGACTTAAGATTCATCTGACAGACTCTACCTAAAATTCTTCTGTGCAAAGTAATGTGAAATGGACAATTTAGAAGTCAAAGCATGACTGAATGTTATTTATCTGTATAAATTCTCACTTTGAGTAACTGTTATGTGATTGCTAGTCCAGCCCTTAAACGTCTGAAAACAGTGTCTGGGTTGGCATCCCCTGCCTCAGCAGTTTAGAGTCGAAAACACTGAACAGTTTGATGGATTATTATAGAGCAGTAGTTGTGCTCTGTATCATCTTAGTGTCTGAAAAACAGAACCACATGCTATTTAGATGTTTCAGTGGCTGCTGAGTTGACAGACAGTTTGACAACTGTGTATTTTCAGGTTTCAAAAAGATACATATCTAAATGCACTCCTATTTTAATTGTCATTCTCTTTACAAGCATTGGTTTTCTACATTGAACAACACTACAGATTACCAGTAGTTTCACATAACAAGAACCATTTCCAGAGCCATGTCAACTGCACCTCTGTAAACTCATCTCAGTTGACAATAATTGCAGACACAGTGACCGTTTTTGCAATATACTGTCAAAGGTGAAATTGTTTGGCTGTACATTTGGAAGCAGAGAGGCAGGCCGCTTCATTAAAATGACTAAATCAGTCTTGGGGAGGGAAAAAAAGGGTGTCTTTGTCAACCCATTTTGAGTCTGTTGTTTCAATTCTAAAACTAGTCTTCATCCTGTGAGGTCAACAATGACATGAACCAAACGCTTGACAAAAATAGTGCTGGTTTGTTTTAAAGGTTCACTTCGTGGTTGATTTGAGAGACAATATATGGTAAAGTTGCACTCGTCAAAAGACACCCCCCGCAAAATAGCTGCAAATAAAACTACTGAGAAGTGCCTTGGTTTGTTTCTTCTAAGCATTTACAAAACACAAATACCACTTTGGTCCAAACTCAAACATAATGTATTAGGTAAACTAAAGTACTTAAGTAGTTTAATATACATTCCCTTGCCAAGATTCAGTATAGTAGTGTATCTATTGCAGAGACAGGGTGGAGTACAGCGCAGGGTATGCAGCCCACACTGCAGGTGGTAGTAAGGTCATTGTTTACAGAAAGGCTCAGCAGTTCCTTATTGTGGCAGAGAGTCATGTGAGTGAATCATTGATGTGTTTTAGCCTATCGCAGAAGCAGACATGAAGTCCAAAAAGCAAAGAATGCTGTGAACATTCAGTGCTTTCTTGAGATCATGAATAAAACAGATCATACATAATCAACTTGTCAGTGAGTGTCTCCTCTATTATTGTTGACAGTGTGGATATTAAAAGTCCCTCTCCTTCTGGGTTTTGATAGTTTGGGTGAGTGACGAGTGGCATTGATGGGTGCAATGTTGTTGTAAAAGTTTAAACTCTTTTCATCTCAGAGTGATGTAAGGGCAATGGGAAAGAAAATGCTATGAGCACAGGGTGTTTTGAGCCAAGGACGCTGAGAGATGTAAACACTGAACTTTATGAGATTTGTCTGGGGAAAAAAAGAAAGAAAGAAAGATAAAAGACACTGCCAGTACAAAAACATCTGTGTGGACACAAGCCTAACAGAAAAAAGTGTGAGGCTTAAGCAATGTCACAATCGTTACAGTATTTTCATTCGGAGTCGCAGATATTTTTCAAAGATATCTTGTGATGATAAAGTTGCGCTGCGTGAAATCTTTTCCTGCAAATCTTTACGATTCTTAGTGGGGTTCAAGTCTCAACTATGTGGAGGCCAGTGTGAGAAAATCATGCCTCATGCACCCCGAACCTCCAGTTCACAACTTGGGATCAATAATCCCTGGCACTGACATCTTTGGATCAGAAAGAAATGCTCCGATGGAAAAATTTTGTATATTCAGGTGGTCAGCGGACCGCTATATATGAACAAATAGAATTCATGAACCTAGACCTGACCAACTCAAACAAGCTCAAATCATGACACTGCCTCAACAGACTTGTACTGTAGGAACTTGGCAGGATGGGTGATCACTTTATCCACCTTGTTTTTCATCCTGATGCATGTAGTTTGGAACAGAGTCAATCTGGTCTCATTGGGCCGCGTGATGTGTTTCAGCGAAGAAGAAATTCATAAAAAAATCTTGACTGATCACTGAGCTTCATTAACTGGTTGAAGTCAGTCACCGAGAAAAGAAAACACTTGGTTTGTCGGCTCACACATGCACAGCCATTACACACCGCGGTGCTTCAGTCACTTCACTTTTTAAACACAAGTCACGCTGCCAGGTCGAGCGATGTTATGTTAAAAGCTTATTTTAAACCGTCACACATAGAGAAATAAATATCATGCTAAATATGATATGCTAAATATCATGGAGAAAAAAAAAACCTGAACGATTATCACCAGCCTGCGTCAGTACTGCACAAACTCCTTTTGCCACCCATCATCCATCTGACAGGCCTACTTCAAATGACATAACACAACTCATCCGCCGCACTTTTGGATTTCATTGTGGAAACTCGCTGTCCCAGTCTTTTGCTGCTAGCTCTAGAAGTTCTATTACCTCACATCAGCTTTGTGTTTTGCTTATGTTTTGAGTAAGTGTTCTAAACTGCCATTAAATGGTCGTAACACATAGATTAATTGAGCTCCGTGTTTGCTATTAGTACATTTTGTCTTGTATTGCTAATGCTCAAATTCATAATTCTTATTAAAAATATGGAGAGAGGACAAAGCTTCCTCTTTAAAGTCTCCACTACAATGAAAAATAGTTTGTGCAGTGGAATGACAGATGTAGGCAGGGTTTTTTTTTTGTTTTGTTTTTGTATCGTTATTCTTCAACCAACAACAGAAAATTATGACCGGACAACGTTGATGCTGTCAACCATTGGTCAAGCGGTAATTGTTTAACATCCCTAATCTGTTTCCACTGAAACATCAAATGAAAGCCTTTATGTTTGACTGCCCTCATTGATAAGTGGTTTCTTAAGGCCACACAGCTGTGAAGACCCAATCCCTTTAGTTCTCTTCACATTATGTATGTGGAAATGCTCTTAATTTCACTAATAAACACAGCCATACTGTAAGTCCTACCACCAATTTTTTTTTACGTTATTTCCATGAATTATTACGCAATCTCTAATCATCATCTTTCAATATGTTCTTCCAACCACATTTTTTCCTTAAAAAATTTGGTACACCACTTTCTTTCTTGGTTTTAATGATGCTTTGGACATTTCTTCCCAGTTTTAGTGGTTTCAGCAAATTACTTTAGATGTCTTTGCCTGATGCAGGGTAGTTGCTGTGAAACAGTCTGACATGGTTATATCAGAAATTAAAAGTGACACACTCCTTCAATTTGGGTTAAACAAGTTGTTGAAGGTGACACATATTGATCACTGTAGTAACTATCTAATAGGAAGCTTTTTATTTGTGTCATTAAATCCAGGCGATTACTTTTTTTTTTTGGCTAGGCAGTGTGTGCAGCACATTTGATCATTAAATTATTCAAGATGCAAGACTTTTCTAGGCACTGGAGATAACCTGTGGAAGCACTCTGCCCTGCAGCATGACATCAGTTTGACATTTGGCTGGAATACACAGGGAAGGAGAGAGGCAGAGAATGAATGCCACATGTTCACACAGACAAACTGGCAAAGAGACATAAAGGCCACACACACACAAATTAATAGTTCCAAATGTTCTGACGCAGAGGCAGTTTTGAGAACAACTGCAACTGATGCTGTGCATGTGTGTATGTGTGTGTGTCAAACAGAGATCTCTCTGTTTCATCAGCTGACAAATGCCACCAATGATGTCACTCCTACCTCAGATGAATATTTAAAACAGAGCATCTAAAAACAGACACACAAAGGGCACATTCTCTGTCACACACAAACACACACAGACGCCGCACAAGCAGACACACACATGAACCGTGTCAAATTCATGGCACCAGTGACAATTTGCACAAAAGCACATATTAAGCATGGATTTGCAACAACACATGTGTTATTTGGGGGAGCTTTGTCAACAGCCAGTTCACCCAGCGGATGTTTTCATGTAATCCCCTGGTCTCCAAAAGAGTTCTTACTAAAAGGGTACAAACAACAGGATTTATCTGTAGCCAGCCTGACCCCTTTGAAAAACAACTGGATCAGATCTAGACCTCCTGCTGGCAGAGGGCTGGCACGAGACTGGCATCTGTACACACATTATTTAACACGCATCAAAATTCACACAATGAAAGTGTCCAAATCTGGACTGAAGGCCCATAAAAGCTCAGTCACAGAGACATCCAAATGAACAGGTGCACAATTAAATAAATGATCGGTATTTTGGTTGTTTCACTTTTGACTGTGATAAATAAAGAGTAAGCAGACAATTTATCAACCATGACCTAAAAAAAAGATAATGAATAAATGAAATAAATAAATAAATAAAACATAAAAACTCTATAGGGCCGAAACAGTATGTCTCTCTGGATGGCAGCTTTACATAAATATTGCATACTGTTTGGATTTCAATCCCTCAAATTAATGGAATATGAACAACTGCATTTTTTTGTGAGCTGCTTGGATTTCCAGCTTATATGTGTGATAGTCTAAGAAGCTTTAGGAATAAAGACAGATCAGTGCTTAAGACTATAAACATCTAGGACACAGCCAACCCTTTAGGAAAACTTTCAGAGCAACCCAGCTTGAGAGCTAACTGGTCAGAACACTGAATAGAGACCACGGGTTTTGTTCTTTGTTTCCTAGTTGGTCAAATCCTCTTCTGTGAGACATTTAACCTAGTCTCTGTCCTCACATTGCCCTTTCTGTCGACACTTTTCACGGTTTAAAAAAAGGCCATGATATTAAAGGATCTCAAATAGGAACTCACTGAATGATTTCTTTGAACTTTTAACTCTTCGTTAGAAACCTGATGCATCTCTAAACACATCCTCCTTGTTCCACTTCAACAATGGTAGGTCAGTGTGCTACAAGGAAAAGCTGATTAGTGGTATAGTAGTTAACCCACAAGGTCCAGGGGTCCACTAATGTAAAATCCAATAAAATGCTAAAAACCCCTTCATGACACTAACAAACGTTATGACATGATGTATGGTCACGTAATGTCCCCCGTTTGTAAATTGTGATTAGTTACATCATGAAGCTGATTAACTTAACAAGTAAGTAAGTAGTTAAACCAAAGAGGGTTATTGTTCTGTAGAACAGTGCAGTTGTGTTTCTAAGTTGTTTTCTAGACTGCTTTAGAACTCAAATCATCAGTGAACCTCAAGGATGCACAGGAAGATGATTGATGGATTATCATCGGCGGGGGCCTCTGCGCACTGGAATTAGTCTGTTGTAACTAGCCCACTGAGAATACAGCATGCGGGTCAGTCGAGAGACACAGATCTGTAAACAACATGAAATTAGCCCATAAAAATGTGTGTGCCTGTGTTTGTGTATCTGTAAACATCAGAGTGGTAAAGTCATGTGCTCTAACAACCCTCCCTCTTCCATACTATTTATCAATGTTTGCTACAAGTGCAACACTGTTATGGTATTAACAAAGCAATACAGATTGGACTGTAGACGAATATAGTGAAAAGAGACCGTCAAACTATGTCTCTTGCGTATTTTATGTGCTTTGATAATACACATGAAATGATGAGGGGGCACAGTGGGCTAGACACCTGTTAGGTGTGAATTATATTTGGATTAAAAGAGCTATTAGCATATGCGTATGCACATACTAACAGGCCACTACACAGCCGTCATGAAGAAAGAATGTGACTAATATAATTAGAAGCTCTGAATGGTTGTGGTTGAGGAAAAAAGAGAGAGAAGCTTTGGAGATGTGCATGCGAATACACACATAAACACATATCACAATAAAAAGGCTTAAATGGCAAAGAGGCAGTGAAATTGAATTCACAGTTCGGGCTGAATATTTTATAAGCCTTGCTCTGCGTTAATGTTTCCCTTTTTGTCTCACCCGGTGTTAATGGAGATGATTTCAATGAGAGGGTTCTTTCTGATCTTAGGTAAGTCCAGTCTGGCTCCTCCAAGCCTTCGCCCTCCGTCTTTCTTCTGGCCCAGCAAACGAACAGAGTGCCCTGTAGACAGAAAACACAATAATACATTCGTCTTTAAAATGGAATATTCACTCTCATGGTCAGTTTCTCTGTTTGTTCAGCTATTGCACAAAGGGAAGACTGAGACTGTCATGTATAAACAGGTTAGAGATTATAGGGTTTATTGTGTGAATAGCTGGAAAGGGATAATGTCCTCTACTGGAAGCTCTAGCACCTTATTTTTTAAGCGATATTTTTCGAGACAATACAAAACTTCTCTATCTACATCATGCCTGTGTTTTTACCCAGTAACACAACTGTTGGCTAACTACAGGTAGAGGATTACATGACATGTGTAATTACAGATACTGATCAGATTCTACCAGGTATATACTGATGCTACATTTCCACAGAGAAATGGGAAACATGAAGCCATATTTCCATACTGATGCAAAAACAAGTCTTTTACTTTTATATTTATTTTTCTGATTTGACCTTTATGGTATTTATGGAATTTCATCAATTTCAGTTCCTCAAGTTTTACAAAGTAAAAATCTATTTTAAAAAAACCCATTTAAATTGACTTATTTCTCTAAAACAAACCGACTGCCTTTCAAATAAAAGCTGTCAAATTGCATCTATATATGCATGAGGCATTTTATTAGTGTGAACATGATACAGGAAGATCATGAAATAAGGCACCAGATCAAAGCAGATACAATTTGGGAAAACTTTGAGAAAATGGAAGCAAAGTCAGGTGCATCTTGAATCAACTTAAGGGCATAATATTTTTTAGTTAAATAATTAAACAATAGTAGAATGGCAGATAAAAATCAATTAGTGGACATATCACAGTGTTGGAGGAACAAATTAAAATCAATAGCTAAAAATATTGGCTAATAGGAGGAGATGTCCAGCCTTTGGTGTGTGGAAATGAGATGTGGTTGTCCCTCCTCTTCCATCGTCTAATAGGCTAACGGCTAGAGGTGTGTGAGATGGAGGCGCTGAGGGATGGAATTGTCTTCCCGTTTTCATCCGCTTTACATGGGTCTCTTGGGAGGGTGGGCTCTGTGCAGGAAGCTGGGCTATCAATTGGTAGATAAAAATGACAATCTGCCCCATAGGAGGACAAAGAGCCAATCAGTGAGGCGTGACTGGTCGTAATATCCCAGTACAAGCAAGGAAATGAGAAAACTTCCCCCGTGGAAAACAGCTGGGACTTGGAGCATGGACAATAATTTTTCCTATGTCCCTTTTCGGTCAAGACATATTCCGACAAGTGCAAATTCGTGTCTGTAACCACTTTGTCTGCTAATTGTATTCATTCGTAGAACAATGCTTTCAGACATACCTGTTCCTAAATTGACAAAGACGTCAAACATTGAAAACCAAAGTTTAGCCTCGAAATGCAAACACACATATGGTTTGTTTCCATGTAATTGCCAGCTGGATTTGCAGCAAACGAAATCAAGTGGGCTCATCAACTGGTTTAATGCAAGTAAACAAAGTAGTGCAGCCGAGTACGACTTGTTTTCCCACCAACAAAAGACAGAAAAGAAGATGTAAAACTGCATGTGTTTGAACCTAACAGAGACAGTTTCTTATTCTCCTGTACAAGCTAAAATCAGCTGATCTCTCAAAAAAAGAGGCTTCCATCGCCCTTATGAACAGAACACTGAAGGAAAATTGTTTTTTTTAGAAATGCAAGAACCACCTCATGCAAAGTTCTTTTCAAGTCTTGCTTTTCCACCAATTTTTCCTAATGTGATACATCTATCTATAATTCAGCACTGTAGTGGTTCCTGTTTGTCTGTGGAACGCGCAACACCTGCACAACTCCACCAAATGATCTGAAATTTGGAGGGTGACTTTCCAGTACTATGGTGGATTGCAGTGCAAAGTTTCATCCCATTACGACATACAACAACAAAGATATTAAACTAATTTAATTGGTCTTTGTAACTCTGCCGCTCTGTGCATTGCCAAGGCCCACCCCCTGATTTGGCGACAGCTGCACCGTAGTGCATTACTAATGACAACTTATTGCTATTATGGACTTTCACAAGGTATCTAGATGCGAATTCACACGGAACTTGAATGAATTGTCACTCGACGTCTGTCTTTCGTTGAAACACAGTGGATAATTTGCGGTGGAATTATTACTGGGCAAATCACAGACATGGCGTATTCGCACAGGACTAAGAACTCAGACATTCTCCGTAATTATTCCAAATTACCAGTGGTCCATAGATAATAGGTATTGCGTGTCAATAGGGTATTAGACAACACAATTGTGCTACACACCACCACAACGTCAGTCCCCCCATGAATTCGCGGACATTTTGCATACCTGCAAACTCATGAGGGTTAAAAAAGGTGACAAACTAATCGTTGCCGACCCCCCCCCCCCCCCCCCCCCCCCCCCGCGGGTGCTACCAAACAAAAGACAATATTTCAGTTAATAAATCATGCACTTTTTATTTTTGCAATTTTGAGAGAATTACTTTCATTACTCAAACTATGAACAAAACTGCACAGAAACTGAACATAAATTCATTGATTGTTCTAGGTCTTTTTTCATCCTCAGAAACCCTCACATTGGCCCCGTGGTGAACAGCTCTAATTAAATCATGAAAAGTATGTGTAATTTGTTTAAACCGGGCCGTAGGTTTAATGTAGTCCGCCATTTTTTTTGGACCCCGCATCTCCCCCCGTTGCAGCCCGGGCGCACGGCGAAATCCTCCCCGTGTGCCCCGCACCGCCTGTGCATAAGTCCGGATGAGGGGTTGGGGGCGACCGGTGGGGATAATCCTCCGGGGTGGCACTGGCTCAAGGTTGGGGTTATAGTGGTTGCGGACCCCGGCGTTGTGAAACCCCGGAGCCCTAAATGCACTGTCCGTCCCCCGGAGAAAATCATCCCCACCGCGGCGTCCCGCTTCCCACTCCCCGGGCGCGAAGCGACCTGGCCGTCGTCCCCTGCGGACCACCGTCCAGCTCTCTCCGTCCGTAAAATTCAGCATTTTATTTTATATATGTATGTGTCTGTGTGTCCCGTGTTGTGCGTGTGTGTGTTCTGTAGTGTGTGTGCGCGTGCGTATTTTAATTTTAACAAAGAAAAGAGAGACAAAAAGAAAAGAAAAAGAAGCTAGCTAACACGGAAATCTCCGCCGAAGCCGGGCGGAAAACTCCCGTGAAAGTCAAATAAAAATAAAAAAGTGGACGACGTTTCGACCTAAATAGGTCTTCTTCAGGTCCAAATAAATAAAAACCAGAAAAAGGAAAGGGTTTTGTGGTGGTTTTCGACCAAAATAAAGCGTGAAAAAAAATTCGGTCAGCGGATAGATTTGACGGAACAGAAATTTCATTTTTGACGGATTAAATAAATAAATAAAAAAATAAAATAAAAAACTTTATGCGTATTTTGCACTGATTAATCGTAGCAGCGTAGTTTGGTGTCAAAATGCGTAAAGGTCAGCAGATATGCAATCTATCGCACTCAGTTATGACATAAAACCAACAAAAATGTTTCTGGACTTACCTCAGCACACGTTGCAGTCAGCACAGCAAAAAAAAAAAAAAATCTTCACAGCGCAGTTGTTCAGGTACTCCAAATCCGAGGCCGCGACAGTGAACGTGACAGTTTCGTTTGTTTGGAATGTGAAAGTTTCATACTCGCGCGTTAACGTTACGAGATCTCGCACGCGACTAGGTTTTAACTTTGTAACTGGCAGTCATGGAATGACCATTGAGAGTGTATGATGTATGTACTGTAGGCTATCTCAGTGGGAACGACAGGCAGAGTGAGACAGACCAACATTATACAATATAGCTCTGTAGTCTGTCTCTGCCTGGCCTGGCCTGCCTGCCTACCCCCCCCCCCCCCCCCCCCCAAAAAAAAAAACTCTTCGGATCTACACGATTCACGTAAGTGACCTATTTCGGGATCAAAACGGCGAATTTCGCCGAAAGGTGACTAGTTTGCAGGTATGATTTTGTCATCGTTGCGGTCACAACAAGTCCGGTTGCGACCGAGGCTATTATTACGACGCATTCTCACAAGTTAAGTTAGGTCCTTAATTTACTGAATTAACAAGTGACATGTCTGATTCACCTTCAACTTAACATTGTGCCAATCCTAATGACTGTAGGCTACATTACTATCTGGATCATCTGCCGTTCAGCTTTATCACTTCATTTTTAGACCCTTTTTATTTTTGGTCTGTTTGTTGTTAGCTGTAGTTTAGTAGGCGGACACACATTGCCCAGACATTTTCTATGGGCTCTGTACTAGTAATAACAAATTACACATCCCTTTATACACCACATTATTGTTATTGAGTCTTCCTACTTTTACTTCTCTCTCCTTTGTTCTTTTCCGTCATCCATAAATACAAGCCAACATAAATCTGTCCATTCACTCATAACAGCCCATTAAAAGAGGGTAAAGAAAATGGAGGGGGAAACCGAAGAAGGAATGATAGAAAAGTAGATGGATGGATGGCTAGATGATATAAAAAAAAAAAATACATCACAGATGAAAGATGTATAGGATGGCCAGATGGATGGTTGGATCAGAGGGGTAGGGAGCTAAAAGGATGACCTGTTGACCTGTGTCTGATGTCTCATAAGTGGTGAGTCTGGTTGTGCTCCTCGGTTTGATTGTAAAGCAGCAGGGCAGGATCGGGGGGATGGGGACTCGTTGAAAGAAGACACAGAGGTGGCAGATGAGGATGACAGGAGGGGTGTACAGTTTGTTTCACGTCCTCCCAATACAAGGGGCAGTGGGATATGTACAGCTGCCATAATGGAAAAGCCAAAATGTCAACCGAATCAATTCTGATGATCAAGTATACACCTTCGCAACCCTACCTTTGCGCAGATCCAATCATTCGGCAAAACTGCAGCTATGCCTGAGAGTCTTTGATGCTTAACAGTGCCATGCTCTTCTAGGGGTGGGCAATATATCAAACTAATCTGATTAAATAAGCTCTTGCTTTCTGAAAATCATGAAAAACACCTAAAAAAAAAACAACAACAAAATGAGGATTATTCTTCTGAAGATTCTTATTTTAAAAAATGTTTTTTTAAATCCAACGTGTTTATATCTCGTCATATGGTATGTGAAAGTGTCAGTAGCAGTATTGTTTTAGCAAAGAAATTACTTTTCAGTTAAACTTGGTCTTCACATCATGTGGCCAGAAATCAATAAAGTAAAACTAGAAAATAAAAAAAAGATATATTTAATACTTTTCCCATACTGCTCAGCTTTAGGCTAATCACAAAACATAGTTCTGTGCTTGAACACTGTGCTTGACACTTTTTAGAATTCAGATTACTTTTTATATTTGTGAATATACTAGGTTTCCCAGCTGATACTTTTGCTTCATGTCCTCCTATTCCTATCTGAATCCCTTTCTGTGTGTATTTCATGCTCCAGCTTCATTTTTCCAGCACTCGCACGTGCCAACTCTTTGTTTATCTTTGTGAAATAGGATCATGAGGTTATGTGGATGCCATGTAGCCTCTGATCTTTAGCTAAGTAGATACATTAGTCTGTCTAACCTTTCGCCCATTTCTATATCTCACACACACTAAATCTAAAACGTTTCTAAAGATAAAAGAATATCAGGTGAAATGGTATCATCCACAGCTATCATCTCAGTGAAAGAAGATCAATATTAGGAGGCCAATAAAGAAAATAAGACATCAAAATGCTCCCATAAAGAAACACGTCTGTTATTTATTAATGGTGCAAAGATCAGACATCAGTGGAAGCCTTATTTCCTTTCAAAGGAAAACATTAATAAAGATAGTTTTTGCCTTTGTGTGTTGGACTGAATAAAAACAAACAACTGGTTTTCTTGAGAATCACTGAGACATAAATGTGTTGTCTATGGGGATCATTAATGATTTTTTAATCAATCTGCCAGTGGGCTTAGATTTCTGAATAAACCCAAAGCTGGAAAACAAACATCTGGCATTGCTTAGGAAAGCCGTTTTGGAAACTCATTTAGAAAAGCAAGCTTGTTACTACAGTAACAACAGTAGCCACCACATCCCAGATGCTGCAGTGGTGGAAAGCAGACGATTGAGTCATTGTAGTGTGTGTGACTGTATAAATGTAAAATAATGTATGCATGCTCAGCAACCCGATCTGAGATAATGCATATCTCCTTATTTACAACAAGTAGTAACTGGCCCTTTATGTTTGGCAGTGTGCACTGATTAAATGGAGGTTTGGAGCAGAGTAGTATCCTCGTGGAGTGACAGTTGTGAAGCACATTTTTGAGCCAGGAGAGTATAGATACCCTCACACTTCAAGAAACAAGCTCATAAAAGCATGGCAGTACTCTTGTCATGTGGAAAACAGACCTGCAAGCAATTTTGGTGCAGCAAAGAACTGTGTCTATTAGCAGTTCATTGCAGTAAGTATTTTAGTAGCCATTACAAAAGGCAAATCCCCTAGCTTAAAGGTTTATGCCCAGGCCTCCGAGCTGAAATAACAGCTCTCAGTTTATACGAGGTCATAAAGAACTGTAATGATACTGGGGAAATTAGTTTCCATGGAGGGGGTGAAGAGGGAGGAAAAGAAAGAGAAGGAGGGCAGATGGGATTGAACCAAACCGTGGAAGCAGACGGAAGTGGAAGACATGAGGGGAAGAGATCAAAAGATGATGAGGAACGAGAGGAAAAGGCAAAGGAAGTGGTGGAAAGAGCAAACCATCCAGAAGAAATAGGGGATCGCAGTGTGTACATGTGTGAAAGTGTGTGTAGTCAGACAAGTTAGGGTTGATGACACATTGTAAAATTAAGCCTCAGTTCAGCTGTCCTTCATTAGGGAGGCTTGCAAAGCAAACTAGTCAGTCACACACAGTGTACACTCAATCTGTTCTTTATTAGAGAACAGCTGGGGGTGTATGACAGCTTGACTGGACACTCTCATACTGTAAACTCTGCCTGACCTTCATTAAACAGTTAAGTGCGCCAGTTCGCTTTAAACGGATGACCTAATCACTGCCATGTGAGTCCGTCTCGCTGTCAGTGAGCTTCTCTGACGGACAGAATCACTTAACAAGCAACTCGTACTAGAAGTCAGGCAGGTTCCAAAGGCAAAAACAGACGCCTTGGGTTTCAAATACACTTCAATGAAGCCCATTACTGTTACTGAAAAAGATGATCAAAAATAATTTTTGGCAGTACCTTGAGCTTCTGTGCTCTCACATATCTAATTTTAACACAAAGAATATACTTCTGTTCAGATTTGTCATTTACACCACATTTAACTGAAACTAAATTATTGGAAATAAATATATAAAATAATTATAATAAAATAATACAAGAAATAATGAATTGTGGTCATGTTTTTTTTTATTCTACAACCAGTCCTATTGATACTACTTTTGCTTCTCATCAGTCTAGTCATTCTTGACTGTCGGCAGATCCAGGCAGTGAGGAGCCAGGATAATTACTCATTTATTAGCTGATCAATGCCTTTCTGTTTATTCTACCACACAATACGTACGTGCGTGCGTGTGTGTGTGTGTGTGTGTGCGTGCGTGCATGTTTGGAAATACCTTTAACAGCCTCGTCTACTACTTCCACCACTCGATCAATCTGCTGGACCTGAAACACAGACACACAGGGGACGAGTTTATTGATGTCCGAGTCCCTCCACTCAAACCAAAGTCTGATATTGACAACACAAAACACCGATCCACATTCAAACAAAGTGGGCATGTAAATATACACAGTAAGACACGTATTATGTGGTATGCACACAGATGAGTACAAACAGATACATTCGCACCAAGTTTTCTCCAGCCAGGATTAAGTGATATAGATTTCCTAAATGCCACTGTGGATCTATATTAAGTAATACATTGAGTCAACACTACATGTGGCAGAGCAACACAAATGGTTGAAAGAAATGATAAAAGAGACACAAATAACATCTTCACGTAACAAGGGAATGGTTGTTACACAAGAGAAACACAAAGGCAGAGTTTCAACAACTAGCACAAAACTAACAGAAGGCCATTTCCTTTACTCTTGTCAGTGGAAGAAAAAAAAGTCTACTGCTTTGAAGTGTGAACCTCACAAAACACAATTAATTCATGTGAAGAAAATCAGCTCAACCCTGTTGGACACATCATTAGGGGGTTGAGCTGGATACTTAATAGACAGATTTTTCTACAGAGAACTGAACTGGTTTAACAAATCTGCCAATTATCTGCAGAAGAAAGAAGAACCACAGAAGAGAACAGACAAAAATGGATAGGAGCAGTGATAGAACACAAAAACAAAAAATAAATAGTCAATCTAACACAGGCCTTCCTTGCCTGTTATGTGGCGTATGTGCAGCATTGAGGTGATTCTAGGTTCCATCAAAGTCAAATGTAAAATCAATGTGGACAACACCCAAACCAACCAACTATTCACAGGTCTAATGGATACAGTTGATCTAAAATAGACTTCACCAAGTGTTATTTTTAAACTTTTTCAATGCTGATTATTGTTGTTATCTACCATATTTGTCCACATTTCCAAACAAATCTGAAAAAACATGACCCTATATTAATTTAAATCAGCTTTATTGATAGAACCAGATATAATACAAGTGCCTCACAGGGCTTTAGAGAAATTAATTAATTGATTAAAAAAAAAAAATTTAACTATTGGAATGAATGTTGGAAACCAGACCGAAACCTAGGAAAGACCTGATACTATTTCTCCTTTCATTCAGTCCTGCATCTCATCCTCCTCCCAGAATTCCATTCGTTTCACATCTAGTCTGTTTTTACTATGTCTTTCATCCACACTTTTCTATTCTGCTTGGTATACACTCATTCCCTCACTTTGTTTATCATCTAGGGGAACAAAATAAAACAGATGAAAAAATAAAAGATCAGATTCTAGTAATTTTTTTGGGAATTACAACCATAACCACAGTAAATTACCAATATGTGAGAGAAAGGGTTAGCTCACCAACTTAATTTAAAGAGACTAAACTGACTCATTTAAAGTAAAGAGGATAACTTCTGAGTAAAAGAGCTAAAAAAGAGAAAAAGGAAAAAAAAAAGGATTGGATAAGCTTAATATAGCACAGAATTTTGCTGCAAGGACTGATGTGCGTGCATCTGATGTTTACATCATTGCTTACCCACTGCAATCTTCTGATTACCTAGTAGCGGTGTGCGGATGTGTGTGATGAATCTCAGATACAAGATGTGACATGTCTAGTTCAGAGAGAAGCGAAGCACTGTGGGTTTGCGTGACAGTCTGTGTACCTCGCTTTACAATACACTGTCATTCATTTCACTGAACTTCAGACAAACATGGGCATCCGCAAAAGCAAGCGCATGGGTCGATTTATCTGAATGAATTCAACAGGAAACACTTTTTCAAGCACACTCCTTTAGTGGCCGTTAGTGCAATCACTTTATACAAATTCAGGACTGGTTATTTTGCATCTAATTTGCATAACCCACCAACTGTCACTATCATTGGCTTTTGTAACTCACAAGGACACACTGGAGCAGTGCGTGCATATGTCTATAATGCCAAGTGGCTGCTCATGCATGCCTCTATTGCTGTGGATGTGGGTGTTTCAGTCTGTATCGATGCATAATCCAATCAACTCATGACAATGAAAGGACCAGCAGTGGTAAACTTTCCAGCTGTTTCCGTTCACCCTTAGGGCCATTGCATATACCAGCCTGTTTATCGGAATGTAATTATATTATACATACATGCTACTTGATTTGAATGTAATTATGCTACACTGTGGCATGTTTACTTAAATTGAATAATATTATTTATGGTAAAGGATCTTTAACATCCCATCCACCCCACCACCACCTACCCAGACCATTATATTTAAGACAGTGGCAGTAATCAACAATGAATACTAAGCTGTTCACTTTATGACCATTTTCAACAAGGTAGTTAGTTTTTTTACACAAGCAAATAAATTCTGTATTATGTGAAATTAGGATGAAGTTTATGTGGCAATTCAGAAGGCACTGTTTCAGCTTTCATGAGCATGGACTGAGCAAAATAAAGCACATAAAACTTCGCACTGTATATTTTTCCTGGACATGAGTGTAATTGCTTTGGAAATAATACCTGTGATCACCTCTGTGCTGTGGTGTTCAAATGCTTCACCTGATCTTACTGAAGCCGTACTGAGCTGGTAATAAACTGTTCTTTTGTTATCATGAAATCCATTTCTTAAGTCAAATTAATAAGTATGTTTCCCTCTATATCACAGGTGTCAAACATGCGCCCCCGGGGCCAAAACCGGCCCACCAAAGGGTCCAATTCAGCCCCTGGGATTAATTAGCAAAATGCAAAAACTACACTAAAAAATATTAACACTCAAGCAGACCCTCCAGGATTTCGCAATGTTGCGATTTGCAACTTCAAAGCAAATTTAGCCAACCCCATGAATTCAGCTCAATGTTGCAATTTTAACCAATCACCGTGACTTCCCGCAAAATGTGACCAATCATTTGTGAGACCTCGAGCTGCTCCTTCTGCCTTTTCCTGTTTGCCTTACAGTACATGTGCGTGCAGCCAGCAGTTTGCATTTGCCAATTAAAATTATGCACTTGTACCAACAGGTACATTTGGAATAGTATTGTTTTTGTTGCATTTTTGTTATTAAGGTAATAACTTTATTTCCCATATTTGAAAGGTTGTTTTAATATCTTACCCACACTGCAAAAAATATATATTTTATTGCATTTTTGTAATCTTCGTAATCATTTATTTGCCATCTTGGTAAGGTAGTTTTGAGGACCATATCACAGTGAGTTTTGGAGTAAATAAATATTTGAAATATTACTTAATTTTGATTACAAAAAGGTAAATCACAACTTTCACTTCCTCCTGTAACAAAAGCCTAAACAGTGCTGCAAATTTCATCGCATTTTTTGGGAAAAGCTCATGCAAGATCGGACATTATAGGATGCATAAATCTCAAAAAATGCCCACGAAATCCTGGAGGGACTGACTCAAGGGTGTTCAAATAATTTACATCAAGTGGGTCGAATGAATAAGATTCTATTATAACAGCTTATCATTAAGGAAAAAAGCTCATTTGTGGAATTTTAACAATGTCCCTGTTATGCCTGTTATGAAATGTTTAGTGTATTTTTAGATACACTGTGATACAGCTGAAAGTTGTCATGCACACGTACAAATCATAACCTAAGCCATAATATTTTTTAAATTGCACTTAGTACAGTACAATTATATAATACAGTTTGTAGATGAAAACATTCTCACAATGGAATTTGACTGGTTTCACTCAAAAACATAGTTATTGTTTCACTGATCTGGCACCTTTTAGATCATATTGCGCTGAATGTGGCCCCTGAAATAAAATTGAGTGAGACACCCCTGTTCTATATATACCTGAAAAAGGTATCTGGTGCAAAATTTGTAAATGTTACACTCACAAGTTTTAGTTTTTATGCATAATTTAAGAATTTTCTAGTAATTTGCTGTAATTATTTTTCAAGGTTTCAAGAATGGTTGTGGTTCACTGGAGGCTGAACAACCATTTTCAGAGCTCTATGTGTCGGAACGACATGTTTGCATACCGACTACAACTTTAACCAACTTAGGAAATTTTACTTTTAAGTACTGACATATTTTCTATAGTCTATTATATTAGCGGGAACATCAACAATATTTTCGCATTTGATTATGTTTGAGCACCAAATATCAAAATCCAACACTCAACCTTTCCCTAAATACAGTTTATTTCAGACATCAAAGTAAATTTTCCTAAAGTGCTTTTGAAGAGTCCTGGGGGGGTGGGGGAGCAACAAATCAAAGACTCATGCTCTCCTTAAAAATATCACAAATTCACTTAAATACTTTTAATAATAACAGTTAAGCAGGTACCCACCTAGTGGAGCTGATAATAAGCATTACACACACAGACACACAAGTAGAGGTGTAATCACAGCAGGACATAAGAACAGAGCTGAGCGTAGAGCGGAGCTGAGAACGCAAAGTATGGCCAGAGCACAGAGCAGCAAAGGGCAGGACAACATTTTCATTTCACTCCCGTTCACTCCAATATGCTCTTAACCATGAGTCAAGGACGTCAACAAGTACAGGGGGTTACAAATAAGTTCCATTCCTATGCTGCCGATGTAACCCAAATTTCAATGTCAGTCAAAATTAACCCTTCCCGGTCCACTTTACAAACACGGTCGTACCCATGTACATTAGACCAGTAACCAGACCTATGATTGAACACAGCATTATTAACTCACTTTTAAGGGCTTTATTTTTGGGCAAAACACACACCATCAATTCTGCTCAGTGACATCTTTGGCCGCATATAAAGATCCTTCAAAATAAAAGAAACCAGCTGTGGCTCAAAACCACGGCTTCATGGTTTCATCCATGATTCCGTTTTTATTTTTTCCCTTCCTGTCCCACTACCTGATCACACTTTCTTTAACGGGAACGGTTTACAAGGGTGAAAAAGGCGAGGATACCAAGAAAATTACAGAGAACAAACTCGACATTATGGGGAGACTGGAGACAAAATAGCGGACAAGACTCGAGCGTCGTAAAGTCGAAACACCGTATGTCGAATACCACGTAACTCGAGGACCTCCTGTACACAAAGACGCACTCCACGTGTTCCCTCAGGGGATTGATGGAAAAAATTTCAGAAAATCCTTTCTCTTTAAACTTTGAGCGAGCGTAGAGCGATGTCACTGGAGCAACATGACAATAAAAGTGAGCAGAGAGCAGGTTTTGAGCGGAGCTGTGGGGTGCAGCTTCGAGCGACAGAGCGAAGTAGAGAACACCCACATAAGTGGGGAGCAGGAAGTTCTCAGCATTCAGCTCCATCCACATGCCCTGGATCACAGCTAATCTTCTTCTCTTCTTTTGCTCCAACGAGGGTCAGTTTATACTGTCCAAGTGCGTTGAGCCAACCAGGTGTACCAGATTTTTCCATTGCTGGCGATCTAGAGCCAGCTGCTCTGCATCCTCCACGGCGACTCCGTGTTGTTGGAGGTCGCCTGCAACGACGTCAAGCCATCGGGTACGGGGCTTCCCTCGAGGTCATCTCCAACCTGCTGCCTTTGGGTCAAACTGGAGAATGGCTCGTGTCGGATGTTCTAGAGGTAATCGGAGGACATGGCCGAGCCAGCGGGTGCGGCGTTGTGCAACCAAGGAAGATGCTCGGGGCTGGCATGTGCAGGCTCTAAGCAACAATTATGTTAAACTCATGTTTTACTTCTCAGGCTTGAAGTCAAATAAAATCATGCATAAAACAATGAACTTTGGCCTATTTGGTTCCTTGGTACCCAAGCTGAGGAAAATCTCCTAAAATCAACTTAAAGGTGTTTTTCCTTGAGTCATGGGTGGAAAATGTCTGATCCCCCTACATTTTAGCAATTTCTCCAATATTATCGGATTATTATATATTTGTGAGGGGGGGGGGGTAGCTTTTGTATTTTAAAATGTATGGTTGTATTAAGCAGACAAAAAAAAATGTGTTTGGTAGTTGTAAAAAAATAAATAAATAAATCTAACCCAAAGTTCTTAAAAGTTTCAACATATCCTGCCCTGAAGTTACAACTGAAGTGTCCAGTTTTGACCTCAACAGAATATAGAAGGCAGACAGAAGCATATGGGTTTGGAGAATGGAACAATAATGTCTTCAATGACTGATTCTTAATGCAATCTATTACAAATGTCCAAACCACTACTGTACATCTCTGATAAATGTTTAATTCTGTCTTACACGCCTAGAATAATGTATCAATGACTGAATTCCAGCCCATTCATTTCCTGAAAATTCATCTCCAAATCACATCATTTCTATGTCCCATCTGTACGTAAGGCATTTTCTTATTTCAGTATTTTTGACCTTACTGTATTTTTGAAGCGCTCTACACTGTCACACATTCTTCTCCACAATGGCTGGCTCTCCTCCACCACTAGATCTCCCAAATATGTTCATTTCAGCAGTCTTGTTCTCGTCTCCCAGGGAGTTCTATTGATCCACTTTCACAGCTGGGAGGCTCGAATAGAACAGACGCAGCAGGCTGGCGGCCAGGTGAATGACAGGTCAAACTGTTTCAGCCTGTGTGTGTGTGTGTGTGTGTGTGCTTGTCTGCCCATCTCTTCCAAAACTGTCTAATGGACACTCCCAAGGAAAATTTGAAAACAAACGTGACCCGCATTGACACTAACTTTCTGGATATCCTCTCCCTCTCTTCCTAACAGTAATGCAAACACAAATAGACACACACACACACACACACACACACATAATCTTACGCCGATGATGCTGAGTCCTTTGAGGTAATCCATCCTTGGCTGGGCCTGGGGAACACAGCCGGCGACTACCACCTTCTTCTGCTGCTCCTGGGCTTTTCTACTCAAGCAAACACACAAAACAAAGAAAAGTACATGTTTACAAAATGCCATCTGATGTTATAGCAATTTACAGAAGCAGCTTTTCATCCAGGGTCGGATAATAAGTGTTTTATTTTGGTTTCTCAGCACTGACAGTGACTACCCATTTTGTTACTACTGCATATGGATATGACAAATATTTCAGCAATTACAGTGTATTTACAAAGCTTAAAATTCAAACATCATGTTGCACAATTCCAACAAAAAAAAACAGAACACTTCACACATTATATCCATTCTAATAACATATTCTACTGGCATTCATTTACAATCATCAACTTGAAATTCAGAGGTTTAATGAGTTATAATTCATTTTCATGAAGAACATTATCAACATGTGTCCTTCACTTTAACTGGTTTTAAGGGTACTAACATACATGTATCAATGCAAACCCATATCACTGTGCAAAGTTGTGCCACCGTGGACCTTTTTTCGCCTCCTGTGGTATGTGTGCTATTCCTCCTTGAAATGTGGGAGAATCCAAATGATAGTTTGTTATGTCTGCGCAAAGACTGGAACCAGTGGGATTGGTTTCACCTTCAATGGTGTACACATGCAAAAACAGGGTTTTCCCTGCAAGGTGTAAGGGCAGCACCGCCTACAGTATATTCAAGTAAAGTCACGGAGGAGGGCATCAAAATTAAATCAAATGATTTGACCAAGATGTAGCGATCCTGAATGCAAGATTTGTAGACAAAAATATGTGGATGTTTTTGTATGCTTTTTCAAATATCAACACACAAAATTGTTACACAAGACCCCCAGGCTCTATGACCACATTCTTAAATCAGGGGTGGGCCATCATGGTCCTTAAGGGCTGGGATCCTGCATGTTTTAGATAATTCCCTCTTCCATCACACCTGAAAGCCATTACATCATCATCAAGCTTCTGCAGAGCTGATGATGAGCTGATCATTAATTCAATCAGATGTGATGGAAGAGGGAAATAACAAAAACGTGCAGGATCCCGGCCCCTGTGGACCAGGATTGCCTACCTCTTCTCTAATTCCTCCCGAAAAACATCAAAAACCTACGAATGAGTACATATAGACTGCTGCAATTTACATTTACAGTAAAAAGCAACGACAAGACGAGCAAGAATCATATATTCTGACATTTAATATTTACTTTTGCTTTGCATTGTAGTCTTAAGCAGATGAGTGAATACAAATAATGCATTTTTACCTTGACTTGCTCATAGAAAACAAATAGAAGCACTTAAGAGTCCCATTTTAAAGATGATTTGAAAGCGCTGAGCAGATAGATCGTGTATTAAGCCACAAGGGGTGTGTATGTGCACATGTGTTTGACTGCTTGCCTGTATGCATGCAGGTCTATGTGAATCTATATGTCACCTCCAGTTAGCGACTGTGTGATTTGAGACACTTGGTTAGTCTGACAAAAGCTTTTGGAAGAGCTGCCCAGACTCCACCATGAATCTTTAATAATGAAGCCTCCTGACAGCTGGAGCTAGAGAGGATAGATTGGGGGGGGGGTTGTGGGAGGAGGACGACCGGAGACAAGCAAGAAAACTGGATACAAACTGTCATCTGTGTTTTAGTTCCGATTGTGTTTATATATTTCAGCAAAACAAAGAGAGATGGGATGGACGTCGAGGCAGTGTGTGGGGAAAAAAAGCAGAGCGGGGAGGAAAAAAGAAAGGTGAAGGTAGACAACTCAATTCAAAGACATATTCTATTATCGTCTGAATGATGAGAGAAGAGCTGAAGTCAGTGAGAGACGACTGGCAATGAAAGGAAGAGAGATGTGTGGTTTTATGATTACTTAGAGCTGCTGTTTGTTATATTCAGGTGTATTAAGCTTTCTTTCCATCTTCATGTTTCAGTGTAACTCCTTACTGGAACTTGTATCAAGTGGATAAGCACAGCTGACTCAAAAGAGCAAACATTAAAAATTTAAAAAAAATAATAATAATAATAATAAAAATCACCAATAATCAAAACAAACATGCCAACAGGGACAGGATGCAGCTAATGTTCATCACTTTCCATAATGCTAGATAATCTTGTCATCTGAACCTGCTTTATCCTCACTAGGGTTGCGGGGGTCTGTGGGGGCCTAATCCAGCTATTATGGGTGAAGGCGGGGTACACCCTGTATGAGACGCCAGTTCATTTCAGGGCTGAACATATATAGGCAAACAATCACTCTCACATTCACACCTATGGACAATTTACATTAACCAATTAACCTATCAGTGCATGTCTTTGGATGGTGGGAGCAAACTGGAGTACCTGGAGAAAACCCACACAGACACGGGGAGAACATGCAAACTCCTCACAGAAAGGTCTGGTGTGGGAATTGAACCAGGGTCCTTCTTGCTGTGAAGCACGAGTGCTAACCAGTGATACATTAAAAAAAAAAACAATGGTTTACTTGGCATTTCTATTCAAAAATCATTCTAATCCCACATCAAAAATAGCAGCCGAAGTCATAGGTCTATCATATTTACTGCATTATAGGACACACTGGATTATAAGGCTAACCGTCAATGAATGATTTTATATAGATATAAATAGAGTGCACTGGACTAGAAGCCAAACGAAACAGTCAGTCAATCAAAATGTATTAAACACGCTCACAATAACTCCCAAACCTGTTAAGTTGTAACACATAACAAAACACACTCTTGTACCCCTAAATCAAATTGAGCGTATTAACAATAGCTGTCAAAATTCTTCAGTTATAACATGTAAAATACAACACAATACACTCACTTTTTCAGCTCAGTCCTGATACACACACTGTAATATTATGACGAAGTATATGTGTGTGAAACAATCATGTTGAAGTCACTAAGCACAACCTGAATTAATCCATATATAAAACACTCTGGATTATAAAGTGTATAGTAATTTTTTTTAGAAAATTAAAGGCTTTTAAGTGCACCTTATAGTCTACAAAATACGATACTTCCCCACACTCTGTGTCTGAGATCATGTGTTTTTGATCAGGCTTTATACACACACTGTATCATAGATTGTTGGTCTTACTAAAAATAAGTACTCATCAAATATGAAATACTAGGACATTAGAGATATAAAGCGCACATTTTATCATAGAAATCGAGAAAATTATTTTTATTGTCACAGATAATGATCTACCGCTGTATTCGAAATAAAATAATTTATTCATCAATACAGTCATCAAGGCCATTATCAGTGCTCAGTTCATGCAGCTGTCCATTCATACCTAAAAAGGTTATTTTTCTTTCTTTTGCCTAATCCAAATGCATTATTCTTTCATTATGGGATTTTCTTTGTTTTTCAAAAAACCATAACTGGCCTCTTAACTTTGTAATTGAAGGTTGAATAATTTCCAGTCCAATGCAAGTACTCATTAGTTCTTCTACACACAGACCTTATTAAAAAGATAAAGACAGCTTACATGCCACTAAAATAATAAAGTATATTAGCATTACTCTCAAAATGTATTCAAAATGAGTGCATGAAACAATTGGGTATGCTCTTAAGGCTGTTTCTGCAGAAGTAGAAGTGTACACATGACAATTTTAAGGAAATACACATACTCAAGTGCAAATATGTAAAACTGGGAGATTAGGCAAAGAGAAGACAGACAAGTACAAAATGACTTTATCTGGTTAGAGTAGCGTGTTTTCCCCACACTCTCACTCATAAAGAACTCACACCGGCATCATTGCACACACAGTCGTGCACACACAGTAGGGGTGCGTCTGCATAATTCACAATCTCCTGCCAAAATGCACCAAACGTTCTTTTAATGCGCTACTCGCTCCCCGCCCACAGACTCAGAGCTGACACAGCGAGTAAGCAGACAGCGCCTGAGCCGTCGCCTTAGCGCCCCAGGGGAAACAGGCCAATCACGTCGCACATGGTTCCTGGATGGGATGAGATGGAATGGGATTATGCGATGCAGTTGCCGTGGTGATACTTTTGAGCCCGACCAAGCACTCGCCGCCAGTGACCCGGACCAGAGCAGATGTCCCCCGAGATCAGGGGCAGAGTGTGTATGTATGTGTGTGTGTGTGTGTGCGTGGGTCTGTGCGCACATGTGTTTCCTTGGCTTTCTTGGCACCTCGCCCTAAATCTCTACAGCCCCCTGTCAAGTTTGTGTTACTGCTCTCCATAGCCTCCAGACCACACATATGTACCCACAGACAGGGTCCGAACACCCACATCCTCTCAACATATTCCACATACACATACCAATGGTCAGATGCGGCGCTACCAACAGTGCACACTAGTCTATGCATACATGTATGACCTCTGTGGTATGAATGTATGGTAGGGCGGGCTGTGCTGTACATACTGGTTTTTAACAGCTGAGTGGACACAGCGAATCAGTCAAATTAGACCAGACTAAATGTCCAACTGAATTGATCAGGCAGACTAGGAGAAGGCCCTTGCTGTATATATATGACATTAAAATACGGAGAGTGCATGACCTATATACAGCCCTCTTCAACTTTTTCACAACAAACTTGAAGCGAAAGAGAGAGGAAATAGTCTCAGAATGATACCAATTATATAGCACAAGAACTACAACTGAAGAATAAGTATACATGCAGACCTACATGTAAATCCTTTATGTATAATTCTGTGTAATTACAAATTCATGTCTCAGTTCATTCACACAAAAAAAAAACAGCTTGACAAATTTTATACACATTAAAAAAAATCTAATGATAGATTTTAACCTCAAACCTGGTTATTTTGGACACAAACGTCTACATATGTTTGACATTTTGAATTTATTTACAAATTACTAAACTGTGTGTGAATGGATTGCTTTACACAGACAGATAGGCTATTTTAGGCTGGGCTATTTTCTCTGCATGCTCTTCCGATGCAACTTTTCTCTATAGCGGAAAAAAGTACTCTGAAATTATACTTGTGTTTGTAATGTGATTTTCGTAGTTCATATTTCAACTGAATATCTAAATTCCAGTCTGTTGTCATCATAAATAAACATTAACTCGATGCCTAGATCTTGATCCACAGATACATGTGTGACAGAAAATTGCCCTGCAGCCTTCTGAAACAAAGCACAAGTATTTCTATTGGGGTGCGGAAACATCACATGCAGGCTGACGGCTGAGAAGGTGTGTGTCTCTCCATGTGTCCTCTCAGAGTGACTCTTCCTGCTGTTACACTCTGTCTCTATACAGATAGCTACATGGGGTGAGAGGATGAGCTCATTAGACACACAGAGGTAGCCATATGCTCCTTAACAAACACACTGCTTAAAGGATGAGGTCATACTAATAAGCGCAATGAAGGGAAGTTGTGTAACTGTGGTGCAGATACACTATCTGAATATTGATGTGTGCTTCGTAACTCACTGACCTTCGGTGCTTCTATGTCCACCCCTGTCTGTAAAAAATCCTTCAAATTTAAGCCAATCAATATATAACAGAGCACTTAAATATTTCATCTAGAATAACACATTTTTAATTGCATACACATTTCAGTTTGCTTAAATTTCAAATACTTCCCATTGTGGCTGCTCCTGCATCCACACATGTGCAATCCAGCAGCTGTTTCTGGCTGAGTTGACAGTGAGCCAGCCAATCAGCTCACACCTGACCTCTCCACATTAGCATAAGCAGTGAGGGCCAAGGTTAAGTACCCATCAAGCCTCAGTAATTAAGATGTGAGCTGGTGCATTTGGATATGTGCGTGTGTGTGTGTGTGTGTGTGTGTGTGTGTGTGTGTGTGTGTGTGTGTGTGTGTGTGACTAAATGTCTCATCTTTCAATTTACATACTTCCTACTTCCACAACATTTTCCTGCTATGTCTTGGATGGGTCAGTGTGTCCTGAATTTAATTCTACAGAGGCAAAACTATCCAATACATTGTCCAAACAGTACCACTGTCAGGACTATAGTTTTATTATTTTAATGTTTTATTCATTTTCCATATGTATTTTCCTCTGACTTGTTTCTTCTCTAGTACTGACTGACAGCAATAACTGCATAAATGTGAGAAAACACCCACTTACTCTGACAGAATGCAGCCTCTCCACTGTGAATAAGTGCACTGGAAAAGTTTACCAAAACAACTCACAAAAAACAAACAGTATAAATAAAATAGCAGCTAACTCCAGGCCTAAGGGACTCAACTGCAGACAAACTAAACTAAATGAAAGCTGTTAATGTACGAGGCCGGGGGCCTCGAGGAGATGTAGCAGAGAGAGATGAGGAAAGAGTGAGTGACAGAAAACTGTCAAAAGAACATCTTTATAAATGAGTAGAAAGGAGATGGAAGAGGTAGTGAGGCAGCGGAGTATAACACAACAGACAGTTCAAGGGTAGATAAGACAACAAAAAATGGCAAAACATGTAAACTAGAGGGAGACTATAGGGGACTTCAAATCCCAGAAATCCTTGTCATTAGCAGCTTTCAGAATTTAGCAACCTGGGATTCAAGCATATAGATCACTTTTAAAGTAACGTGTTTTTATTTCAATATAAGGACATTTATTGAAAGCCTGCAACTAAGCAAAGACAGGAAGGAAGGAAGGAAAAAAGAACACAAATACTAATAATGAATGAAAACACCAAAGAAAGACAGAAAGAACAAATGTATGAAAGAAAAAAACATTTGATGAAACAGGAAAAAAAAGATTTGACCAACTACATATTTGACAAGAGACAGAATTAAAGAAAGGCAAAGATGGATGACAGAACAAAAACATGCAAGAATTGATCTTTATTGTGCCAGCGTGTTATTTAAAAGTCCAACTTGATTTTTGATTGTAATTTTTTTGTAGAAATATTTGCTCTGAAAAGGCAAGGGGAAAATATTTGATTATTCTACTGATCTGATAGAAGAATCTACCCCAATTAACGGTTATACCATTTGTTATAGGGCCCAGCCTGCTTTTCATTTCTGTTTTTAACTTTCCCCATTAATGTGACAACATGTAACTCAAACTTGTGACATGTGTAAAAGTTTTCATGGCCAACTGTCATACAGACAAGTTACTTATTGAAACATGACGGACGAAGATGAAACCATTTCTTTCCAAAACAACACTGACATCCGCATCAAACCAGCCTAATTTAGACAAATGCAGGGAGTGTTTTTTTTTTGTTTTTTTTTTAAATGCAGGGATAAAGACAATATCTGAAGACTTTAAAAGAAATGAAAGGGGATGACTAGAGCATAGAGGCCCTGGAGGAGGAGTGTGATTGAGGGATGAGAGGAAGGTTTTAGAGTCAAAGCTGTAGAATCCCCTGGGATGCTTCTCCCGTTCTAGCAAATATATTGGGAAGTATACACAAAAAACCACAGACAACTCCAAATTTGGACAACAGAAAAATAAAAAGAAAAAAGAAAAAGGCAAACAGCATTTACACATTAATCAATACAAAATAATTAGATGAATAAGGGCCTATAAAAGTGAGTTGAAGTCAAAGACAAAGATCTGGACAACCTGAGCACTGAAGGCAGGTTTCAGAGACCTCTTTGCCTGCTTTAGTACCTTGTTTTCAAGCCAACTTCTTTTCAGTTTTCTACATTTACAACCAGTGTGGTTAATAAAGGCATTCACGTTAGAGCTAGAGTTTTACAGGATACAGGCAATCTGTTGACCAATCAATACACCTATAACATGGATAGTTTATGACTAGTTCACGTGGCCTTCGGGTATATCAAAGATAGGATGTAGTCCAATTATCAACAGGGGCCCAGTAAAGCCAAGTCAGTGGAAATTCCAGGTTTTCAGATTACAGCGTTTTAAAAATGTTCCCGCTAAAGCACACCTGCCTATTGATGTGAAATGGATGGCATCTGTCTTGTAAAAGAGACCTGAATGTGTGATGAATATTGTATTACTGTCAATGAGTTGTATTTGCCGCTTGAATGGACCATAATGGAGAAAATGCTCATTTGAAAACAAGGGAAAAAGAGCAATGTATAAAGGCCCATAAAGCCCCCACACACCCATGTAGAGGGGTAAAGTAAAGACGTGACCCCCCACCCTCCCCACCCCATGTTGAATCCTACAAGTCTCCTGGGCCTCCTTTGAAGTGGTTTCTCGGTTTAACTTCCAACTGGACGAGCAGCTCAGGGACTACAGAACTGCACGTCAACACCTTATGTTGTTAAGAAATTGGAAAATAAATGTTAATTTTACAGCTGTGGAAAAGCGTTTACAGTAGTTTCACACCCACTAATTTTCAGGAAGAAACCTTCCAGTTGAACACAAAGACCCAGTGCTACTTTTGTGGCAGATATCAAATAAATTTTTCTGTCTGTTTATTCATTGTCTCCATTTTTTATGATAGTATCCTCAGTATTTTGTGTTTTTCAATGAAAATCGGATATTTTCCTCTATTTATGAATATGGAGAAAAGAATGGACAAAATCCCACAGCAAACTGGGTTCAGATAAAGAGGGCTGCTGGGGTCACTGGGAACATAATATACATACCTGATCTTAAGATAGATGTTGCAATTACATTAGCCAGTGTAGTTAGACACTATTCTTACAATTATAACGTTTTCATTCATCTGCATTTATTAGGCCACCAGACTAATATTACCTACTGTTAAGTGGAATGAAAAAAATATACAGCACTAGTTTGACAACCGATAACTGCAGCTGGTTGCGAACTGCATCTTGCCATAACAACTCTCGGTAGGGAGCTGGTGCTCGTCAACTACACCCGAAGCTATTGCAGGGATTTAATCATAAGTAACTTGTCTGCAACCTATATTCCTTATATACAGCTTGTGTTTATGCAATAAATCAATTAGTTAATTGACAATTAAAACAATTCTTAGTTGCAGCCATACTACAGAGTCTCTGAACAGCCAAAAGGGCCACATCTGATGACCATGAAAAGCTAATAAACTATATTTTTACCTGAATTATTTGAGCATATAGATAGGTTTAAGGCTTAATTACTGAACATTTTAGATCAGTGGGTGAGTTTGATTGCCAGTGGCTGTTCTGGCCTTTGAGAGTTCAAGGTGCCAGAGGTGAAATTTGTCCTTTTTCCAAAAATAAACACAATGAATCAAAGTACAGCATTTGAGTATAATCTGACAGAATATTGAGAGTGATGACATATTTAACTCCCATACTTGTCTGGAAACACCTATGATTGACACACCTCATGCATCACTGGTTAGTGGCTACATTCTCTTCAGTCAGTAAAAATAATCTTGAGGGGATGGTAAATTCTTGTTTCTCGTTGCCCACTGCACAGTAACCCTTTAGGTTTCAATCACAAAGTACAACAATTAAAAGCGTCCAGATTTCAACAGGTATCACTCAGATTTTTTCTTGGTAGTTCTTCTAGGTTCAAGTAGGATGGTTTCGCTCAGTTGAACTAAGAAGAACATTGACCTGGGCAAATGGGAACTTACAAAGGTATCACTCAGATGATCTAATGACAGAAGGCCACAATAAAACCTATTCTGGCTATTCTGAATGGAAAAGGGCAAAACATACAGTTATTTCTAAGGTCGGCGGCTTCAGTGTCAGAATAAACAGGTTGGGTCACAGGACACACAGGTATTTATCATTCAGAACCACAGCCACTTCCCATGAGGCCATTTCACCTCCATGTGAATCAATCTGAAAAACACATAAGAATGTGTGCAGTCATACAAGCGTTCATCTGCCTCTGTGTGTGGATGTGTGTGCACTCTGTGTACACATGTGGATTACTTCGATTCAGAGGCAAAGACTAGGAGAAAATCCTCGTTAGGATGACAGAGGTGAAGAGCCATTCCTGGTTGAATGAATCCACACAAAATTAGACCAAGCATAAACAATCATAATTGGTTTCAAGGTCATGAATTATTACAAGCAATAATTTAGAAAAGTGGAGCGGCACATGCTCGGTGACCTGGAATATCACTTTAGAAAAATCAACATTATTTTTTATTTCTATCCAACACAAAGTTTAAATAAGGATAATGGTCTAACAAGTGTGTGTAAGAATAGACAGTACAGATACACTGCCTGCTTGTATAACTGCACATTTATCTTCTGAATTCACCCCAAAGTAATACAAAAAGACGGCTGATTGAGCCCTAGTCCTTTGTGCATGTTAGAGCCAATTCCATGGGAAAAATTACTGTCACTGTGGACCTGTACTACTGAAATACTTAATATATAATACTAAGACGGTAATACTTCCAAGACTTTTCCCATGGAATTGGCTGTCATCTGCGCAGCGGACTAGGGCTCAATCAGCCATCTTTAGTTCAGAAAAGATACTGTGAAAAAGCTTGATATATGGATAATGGACAATCCAGACTATACTGAATGTGTAGGAATAAGGCTCATAAGTAAATCTGTGGGACTTTATATGTTTACATGCTACGACTATGCTTACCATTCTATGTTTTGCAGCCATCCAATTAGAGTCTGCATAGTTTTACTGTTCTTCGTCCACTTCAACACTCTCGTCATCTGTCTCATTTAGCTTAAATTGATATGGATGACGAATATTTTCCTCTTCAACTGAATCACCTGTTGCTTCTCCTATTGTTATTGAAAAATCACCTAAATTGTCACTGGAAGCGCTGCTGTTGTTGTTTATGTCATTCATATTTCCACACGAGCAAAGTGGAGCACGGGGTCAAGGTTCAGGCTACCCGGAAATAAGTGGGTCAAACTTGTAGCCGGTTAATTTAATACCATTAAAGTATTAATTTTCTTTTCATTCTACACAGGTTAGTCAGTTTTGTTCTGCTTTTTCAAGAAAACTACATTGCAACAACATCCAGTAGTGGCGGGAAGCATGGCAAAGTCCTTGCGCTACCACACCATGCATTTGAGCCAAAAAGAAATAAATAAAAAATCAATACTAGGCCTATATATTAGGGTAAAGTGTTCATTTTGATTTTTTTAGGTTTTACAACACAGAACAGTGGTGGTAGTGGTAGTGTCTTCCATCTTTATCTGATGGTTCTGCTACATGTCATTACTGGGTGCTGTTGTAATGTAGTTTTTTTTTTCTTGTTAAAGTACAGAAGAGAAACCAATCAACATGCATGGAATGAAAACACAATTCATACTTTCACATGATTTGACATGAATTAAAATGAAATAGAACTGAATATAATATAATACTATATAATATATAGTTTCTGTTATTACATCTCAATCTGAATCGTATATATTGTACATGCTTAAACAGGCCATGAAAAGACTTATTCAGAGCTGTAAAGAAGACTTGAGATAATTTAATGTTATGACCTGTTGAGAAGTGGCTGATTGTTTACACAATGCAATACTTGCATTTCCCAAAATGATGTCTGTAGGTGTTCTTTGTATTAACAGTGCATGGATGTATATGTTTTTTACATCTTTGTTTATTTGAGGTACACACCGAGTGATTTATATAATGTGGGAATGCAGATATGTGAATACAAGTACAGTATGTGCGTTAGGGGATTACACAGACTATGGAAGTCTCATTATAGCGCTCCAAAGTCTAAGCATCTATTCAGCCTGTTAATTTCCCTGGCTGATGTCTTCCCCCGCACGCAGCCTGAAGTGGCTCCTCAGTGGCTCATCAGTCCCTCTAAAAGGCCTCCTCATTTAACCACAGAGCCTTATTTATTCTAAATAAAATTCTTTTAAAAGCCAAGGATGCAGCTTGCACAAAGCCAACTGTCTGATTAAATTGCTATGCAGGACCCCCTCACCACCACTTACTTGGTAAAAATTAATTTATGGAATGTTTAAAAAAAGGATTTTTTCCCCTCCATGTGCACTCTTCTCCTTTGAGTCGACACCAATTAAAAGGAAGGTTCAAGGATGGGTTCATTACATTAGAAAAGACGGCAGGGGAAGTGTGAATTGTTGGAAAAAAATAAAAGCTTTGGCTGAACGAGATGATTTTTAAAAAAAAAACATTCAGCTTGTTAGAGGAATAGTGAATATTTTCTAGTTGCAGATGAAAACGGTTAATGCCACTCCACTTGTTACATCTCTTTTGGGCTGTCATTTTAGACTTTCAATCGCTAGTCAGTGTTCATCAAGATTTGTGTTGTGTGATTGACAAAATACATAAAATGTTTATTACATGGGGGTTTCTTTAATTATGCATGTATGTGTTCCATCAAAGTAGTCTTGCGTTTCATTCAATTTCACAATGTGCCACTTTCTAGAAACAGAATTACCTTTCAAAATGTAATGCATATTTGATCATCATCAGTTTGTGTGGTCTGTTGATCACTTTACTGAATACTGGTTAGTGTGTCTAGTCTAAAAAAAAAAAGAACTAACAAGGAGACCAGTTCTGGCTGTAACTATTTATATGCATCTAGAAAAAATATTTGTCATTCTTCAGTGAGGCCAAAAGTCTTCAAATCATCTCACTGTGCACTGACTTTCTTTCTACCAACAATCTTTTGTTTTAATCGCATGACCTGCTTTTTTTGTAGTGATACAGTTTTCACTTGGCCATTGAACTGGTCAAGTAACAAATGCACCACAGTACGTTTATGCTACACTTATGTCCCATTTCCAAGGGATAACACATGTCTGTGTTTGTGATTTCAATTGCATGCCTCTTGTCTTTTTCTGGAATGAATAATGGAGGAAGTAGCCGAAATTGTGTGGTAGTATGCAGTACTTCCTTACTGTATGCTACCACTGACTATGGTCTATAGACTATGGTCAAGAAAAATGTATATTTATATTTAATATATTTCTATTCGATATTCATAACTATCTGAAATCGTCTCTATAGATTCAGTCGGCCGTTTGCTAAGAACTGCCGATTCACTTCCATTGTAATCTGGAGACTGTTTTCATCTGCACTGACCCCGCTCTTATTTTGAAGGCGTGGAGCAAATTTACAGACTGCATCCATATCAATGGCATTTTATTCCTTCCTTTATACTTATGCATACTTTGTTTTCATACTACCATATTAATGTATTGAGACGAAACAGGACGTTGTGAACCTGCGGCATATCCGGTCACAATGTCTGGAATTTGCGTGAATTACAGACTTTTGTTCATCCAGACTGAATGTGTCAAACAATAACACAGATTACCAGTAGTACACAGATAATACTTATCACGTGCGAATAGGGCATAACATGCATGTACTACAATTTAATCACAAGTTACAGCAAAGCCCAAACTAGAATATGTAACCTATATGCCACATGTGGCCTGATTCCCCACAGCAATATTCCTTCCCTCCATATCCAGCTGTCTGTTTGTTCACAGCACCTCTGAGGTTAAGAACCGCCCCGGGTATGCTGAAGCACGACCCACGCCCTCATGCCTCACAGAGATTGGCATCTTGTTGTGTATGTTTTCGTGCATCCATCACTCTTTACGCATATATGTACCTATGGCCAAGTTGTAAGCCTTGAGCTTGTGTCACTCTGAATAGTGTTTGGTGAAATTACTTCTTGGCAAGTTAGCAGTGACCTGTCTATCTGCTGGTTCAGTAAATAGAAAAATAAGGCATCTTAAAGTGCATTGTGGTTTGACACTGACATCTCCAGGCTTTTATACTGTATTCTACCTGAATAATATGGAACAGGCTCTTGTTTCTACCTTCATCCTTCATTCAGTCACTTAACTTTCTCTTTCCCCACCAACCCTCCCAGCTAGCATCTCTGCATTTCCTACTCTTATCTCTTCTCTTTAACCATGTGCATCACTTCTACAATTTGCCCTTGGGGTTTAAGCATAAGGCAAGCAAAGGTCAAAAGTTCTTACTGTCATCTTGCATGACTTAATGTATATCAAACTTGTCTCTATACTTCATATCATACGGAGGCATGATATCACATCTGCGTGTGAGGGGAATTAGAAAAAATGTCAGTACCTTCATTAGTGTGTATGCATTACTGTGGAGTTTCTAAAGTTATTCTGCTGTCACTTGTCGCCTTGAAGGTAAATGGAGAATGAGCACACCCATTCAAAGAAAAAAAATGTCATCTTTTTTTTTTTGTATAACTTGCAGTCAGTATATTGTATCTCAGCAGCTCAGTAATTTCCAGGTCAGTGCTTGTTAAGCCAACACCAACTGAAAAAGCCTCTGGGATTGTCAGTTCAGAAAAGAAGATCACAGCTCAGTAGGGAAAATGCCAAAAGCTTACAGGTGCTCTTCTGAAGAACACAAACACCTCTCTTCTTAGCTGTTGACCTTTTCTTTCTTGTTGTTGAGCATTATTAATAAATCATTAGACATGGTAAAACAGCTTGTTGGAATAAACACGCTTTTGACTCAGTGTGGGTCAACCTACTGTACGTGGTGAATATGCACATTCAGGTAATTTGTGTATATAACACAATTGCTGAGCACATTGGTCAACAGAGCCAGAGAGATCATGTTGCAGTGTCACAGGGTTTGGTTCAGCGTCAAATCCCTCTGTGTGTAACTAAAGATACTTGATAGGAAGACAGCAGGTGGTATATGCTGCCTGGAACTCACTCATCACACACCTGAGGGAGTCAGTCTCTTAGGCTTAGCCTACCCACGCACACCCACTCACATTGACGTACTTTACATTATAACCTACCTCATTAAAAAAAAAAAAACAGGGTCAAAGCATTTCAATACTGAGAAATCTGAACTGGAAAGAGTTATAGATAACATAATAAAAGTATATATAACCGCTGAAACAGTTTAAAATTAAGTTGGTGGAAGTGAGAGATGGGGCAGCAGGTGTTGCATTGTGTGTGTGTGTGTGTGTGTGTGTGTGTGTGTGTGTGTGTGTGTGTGTGTGTGTGTGCGTGCGTGCGTGCGTGTACACAGGTACAGGTGAACAGAAGGTCAGTGCAGTGCTTTCCATATGCCATCTGTCAGAGCAGCTACATATCACAATGACATTTCCCAACAATCAGTAACAATGTCAAACCTGTGAGACCATGATGCCGCACATTCACTAAACCAGATCGAATATTGAGCAATTCAGTGTGTAGTCTTTAGTGGCATCTAGTGGCAGAGTTTAGAAAGCAACAAATGGAATATGCCCATATATCTCACTATAGTGGCTACGACTATAAAAATGGGAAACTTACTTTTTTAAAATGTCCATTAGTCCATTATGAGGGTTTTAATTAAAGTGTAATGTGAAAGTTGTTTTTTTTTTCATCCTTAAATTTAGACTTAGTATTGTTTAGAAATTAGAAATTAATTTTATAACACCTGTGTGAAAATTACCATGATCTTCATCAAATTTGATTAAAAGGTGCCAATTTTACAGGAAATTGAATCATTCCATTCCCGCAGGGAACACATCACACCAGGTAAACATATAATGGTGGATGAGCTGAATTCTATGTTGTAGTAGTTGCAAGTGAGATATAGTGAGAACATTTTAAGAGTCGAGATGGTGAATTATTGTGTTTGTGCTGGTTGTGTGGACTCCAGTCTGTCAGGACATCAAACGCCGAAACGCGTTGGTTTTTTTTTATGTTTTTATATGATTTTATAGGTTTTTGTAACCAGGCCAGTTTAATAAAGGCTTTTTATTCTTCACTTTTAAGAGAGTGCCTTGTCATTTTTCTTTCTTTTGTCAGGACATCATGTTCATAATTTTCCGAGCAAAAAAAGTACGAACTTTCGGGCTTGGGTGAGTTTTGTGTAGATGAAGTGAGTCGACTTCCCAACTGCATCTGTCATCATTCACTTGTTCATTTGTGGATGTAATTTTACTCTGGAGTGTTATCATCCTGGGGATGTGATGGAGTACAAGATGGTTTGATGTAGACTACTAGCATTAGGTAAGACCTTTACCATGTGTTATTTTTGCCACTGTGGCTACCGCGACAGCCTATCACCATAGTAATAGAGCAGCTATGTTCAAAGTATCTGTAAAGTAATGAGGGTTGTTACAGCATAGTATGAATTATATAGACTGTTAAACTATTGAGCATTAACCATGTTTTGTTGTGTAAATCTGACAGCTAGAAACTGCCAAGACCCTGTCTAGAAGTAGCATTAGCAACTGGCTACATGCTGCAATGACTGTATGGTCATCATGGCAATACAATGATGTATTTTGCATTTAGTAAGACAAAATATTGTTCCTAAAAAAAGAACAGCTACATAGGTGTTTACTGGAAAAAAACCTGTAAGTATTAACCATGACAGTACATATATTATGCTAAGGAGGTAAACCTGCCCGATTTAAACTCATAGCATTAGCCACTATGCTACTACTGCATTCACCAGATATTCTGGCCAATTCGCCACTGATTATTAAGCTCTATCTCTCTCCTTTGCCCATCTTTTCCTGCGTCTATCCCTCTCTTTATTAACCTGGCCTCTCTCTCTCTTCACTGTGGTTCATAATTAGAGGGCTGTGGCCCATGCTCTTGTCTCCTCCATGGTGTCTGTATACACTCTAGTTAACTTGATCTTGCGGGACTCCCTGGTGCTGCATAACTTCCAGCCACTCCCCATTTTTGGACAGGGCCGCTATTTCTTCACATTTTTGGTTAAAAAAGTGTTTATTGCAATGTTGAATTATAGCTTCTTTATCGACATCCTGATGTTTTATCAGTTATATACTATATGATTCACGGTAGTGTCTAACCTGCATGTTGCCCTTTAATCTCACCCAACCAATGTTGGGCGAGATTGTTTGTAATCACCTTGTATATGTGTGTGTGTGTGTGTGTGTGTGTGTGTATGTGTATCCGCAAAGACATATCATGCTATAACTCAATGAATACTTGAGATATCACCATGAAATTACATGGACATATACATATAGTTATTGCACATCAGATGCAATGATCCATTTGAGTAAAGGACAAAGGTCAATGTCACAATTAACGAAAAGGTCAAATCACATTACTGGTTATAACTCAAGAACGGAGGGTCACAGAACTTTCAGATTGGTATCAAATGATGCGGAATGAACCTTTCTACAATTGTCATATTTGGTGTTCTCACCTATAACCAATAGTCTTTGAGATCTCTGGAAGTCAAAGGTGACAAGTTGTCAAATAAAAACTATAACATTTCTTGATGCAAAGATAAAGTAACCTCCGCACCTTATCATATTCCCTGCTTATATTCCAACACAACTGAAAGACTAGCATTAGATAAATTACAGTAACTGTCAGGGTTTACTTTTTTGTTTATTTGCATCATTCAACACTGGCTGTAACTCTATTTATAAGGTAAAATTGGGACTAAATGGATCTAAATTGTCAGTCCACAGGTCTGTCAACCACTTTCTTCTTTTTTAAGCTATATTAATGAACACGGTAAATACTTTTGTAATATTGTTTGCATAAATAAATTACATGTGTGAGAGTCCTTGGTATGTTCAAAATAACTGAGATGTGCCGCTTGTTTCCATTATAGTTACAGATGAACTTTCACACCATGATCAATAACTATATGTATTAACAAGCATAAAGCACAACAATGATAAGATTGTTATCATTACAGGTCTCCAGATCCAAGTCGATGCCGTATTCAGCCTTTTTCCTCCACCTCTCCATTTTCTTTCTTCTCCTCTCTTGCAGTGTAAATCCTAATGAGGTGCTAATGAGACACACATACCACGTCTGAACCAGATTATGGTGAATTATGTATAAAGCCTCTAAAACACTCCTTTAAAATTACAAACGTGGCCTGTGTAACAACATGATACCCTTTAGCTTTTGCAAATTGACAGCACTGATTTTGTTTTACAGCCACAGCTTCTTATTATATTTCTATGTATTTGTCTAACGATGGTCACGCATCAAATTATAGGTCTGATGAAAAGGAAATTAAAGGAAACATACTGTAAAATGGTTCAGATATAGTTACGAATTGCTTTTCAGTGTTTTGGTTTGCTTACATTGTTATTATATTTGTAATACCTTCAAAACATGTAAATAAATAACTTCATGACAGTGTACCTTTGAAAGTTGGCTGCAATATTAATGTCAGTTTATATGGAAGCAGGACATTAGTGTGACTGGCCTGGGGTCGACTCTGTTATATAAACAGTGGCTAGCTAAAATGTGACTTTGGCCTATGGACATGAAGTGCAAAACATAAGAGGAAAAAAGAAGACGGAGCAGTGGCATGATAAAAGGTGAAGAAATTAGGTTGAAACCTCAGGAAGATGGTCTTAGGGTGCAAAAGTGGAGAGAAAATAAGTGATGGAGGGAATGATAGGCAGGCCGAGGTAATGGTGTGACCTTGTGAAAGCCTGTCATCACCTGCTGGGAGAAAAACTACCGACAGCAGATACTCAGAGCATCTAAAAATCCCACCAGTATCTACCTTTTTCTTACCCTGGCTTTTTCCTTACCTTTGTAACCATTGCCACATGAGTTACTTGCTGTAAATACCTCGGCTCAATTAAACAGGAATAGAAAGTGTTATGTGGCAGCCTCTGCATTCGTTAATTTGCAGAATTTAAAATCACTCTTTCCAAGTGCGTCCATTTCATCCATCTCTTTATCTCTTTTCTTAATTCTTTCATGCTCTTCGCCTGCTTAATTTGTTTTCATCTGTCTCACCTTTCCTCTTTAGCTGCAAATTCAATCGAATGTGCTTTAATAGCATGCAATTTATAGATCATGTTGCCAAGGAATCAAGGTCATCAGTTTAGCGTTACATTTCTTTCAGGATAAGACGGCAACAAAACTATATCATGTCAAAATTCTCAAGATAGTGGTGAAAGCTACCTGTATTTGTGTATGTAAGGTGTGTGTGTGCGTGTGTGTGTGTGCGTGTGTGTGTGTGCGTGTGTGTGTATGCATTTATTGGTTTATTGTTTTACTGCAATACTGTACAGCAATATAGGTGTGTGTGTGTGTGTGTGTGTGTGTGTGTGTGTGTGTGTGTGTGTGTGTGTGTGTGTGTGTGTGTGTGTGTGTGTGTGTGTGGTTAACTGATCCAAGGGACTTTTTCACATATGTTGATAGGAAGCTAAACGATTTGTGTGGAGAAGGGGTGGGATTAAATAAATTATACTTCCTCCCACTCCTTTTCAAATACACAAATTAAGTCATACTTTGTTTTCATGTATAGGTTTTTGGTTTTTTCTTTGTTTATCCGTTTCATTTACAATAACTAAATTGGATTATTAATCTCGCCCAACATTGGTTGGGAGAGTGTGTGTGTGTGTGTGTGTGTGTGTGTGTGTGTGTGTGTGTGTGTGTGTGTGTGTGTGTGTGTGTGTCTGTGTGTGTGTGTGTCCACAGAGACATATTATGCTATAACTCAATGAACACTTGAGATATCACCATGAAATTACATGGGTATATACATATAATGCGCAGCAGATGCAATGATTAATTTGAGTAGAGGTCAAAGGTCAAGGTCGCATTTAGCAGAACGGTCAAAACCACATTATTGGTTTTAACTCAAGAACGGAGGGTCACAGAACTTTCAGATTGGCACCAAACGATGCGAAATTCAGATTTCTACAAATCTCATTCTTGATGTTATCACCTACGACCAATAATTTTTGAAATCTCTGGAGGTCAAAGGTGACATGTCGCAAAATTAACTTCTGTAACACTGTGTGTGTCCAGCATAGACATATCACACTATAACTTAATCAATGCTGGATACATTGTCATAATAATACACGCACTGTTGCATATATACATATACAGTAACATAATTATCAATCATGCAAAGGGTCAAAGGTCAAGGTCACATTTAGCAGAAAGGTCAAAATCATATTATTGGCTCAAATTCAAGAACGGGTTGTCATAGAAACTTGAGATTGGCACAAAATAGAGGCGAGATTAAGCATCCTCTGAATACTTGTCTAGTTTTGGATTCCCTTAGAAAGTGAATCAGTGCTGGGAGTTAAAATGGTTAAAGGGCAAACAGAAAATAATGTGAGATGGGGCCGAGTGAAGCAGGTGTGCATCTCTAATTTTTTCCTATCACAACTATGGTCAGAAAGCTCGTGAAAGGTAAAGGACTTGCACAGGCGTGCGCTCACGCAAGCGGAAAAGATTATCCTGGGAAATAAGTTCATACAACACAAAGCTTTCATGTTTCATGTCTGTTTTCATCAGCTAATATAAGAGCACAATGAAACTAAGCTTCATTCTGATAAAGAGTACATTTTAAAGGACTGCAAAATTATTCTGAGTATCTGAAAAATGATACGATACAACACTGAGATAATTAGGTGGTCACACAATGATTGTGACCAAAATAAGTCAGAATCTATCAAGAGGAAATAAAGTATACACAACAAGTGATCAAGACAGATCACCAGACAACCCAGCAGAGCGAGAACAAACAAACTGTGTGTCTGAGGCCTCGTGCACTGATGAGGACATATGGACCTTACGTCAGATCTCCCCGATCAGTCAATCTCTGGATGACACACGTACTTAAGTACAAAGCCTAACAAACAGCCAAGTGATTCATCACTAGCAGAGAAGAGTGTGACCTCCAAAACCTCTAAAGTGACCTCTGACCTCCTCAAAATGACCTTACTGAGAGGTCCTTGCAGATTTATCAAACAAAATAATGAGTATTACAACCACTATCATTCACTTCTTTCTGGAAAAATAAATAAATAAATATATATAGGCCAAATAACAACACAACCCCGCCAGCTTCCTGCAGAGCCCTCGGTTCTCATCATATTTCACCATTTCCTTATTACAGATGACAGCTGATATTGTCTCTGCTGCTCCACCTTTATGCTTTCATTCAACCTCCCTCCCTGACTCTTTTCCTTGTCACACATAAGCGCTCACAGTGCAAGTAAGTCACCGGCTATGACAACTGCTTGTGCCTCTGCCCACGGTGCTTTTGTCACACAGATGGGTGCAGTTCACCTTTGTTGATAGAAATGGTAACAAAGCAAACAAATGACAGCGTTACTGACATTTAGCGTTTTATAAAACAGACCCAGAACAGCATTATCATTCAAGGCCATAGATGAGGAAAGCACAGTAGAATTGCACGGCTTTACTCTTGGACTCAATAATGTGTGTGTGTGTGTGTGTGTGTGTGTGTGGGGGGGGGGGGGGGGGGGGCGCCTAAGACAAAGCAAAAATAAATAAAAATGTAAGCTCAACTTGCAAGCTGAGGAAAAGCAGTGAAGTAATTTGTCATATGTCTTAAAGGTCACTGTAGTTGGTTAAGGTCAGTTCCTCTGTGACTGAAGTGCAGAAAGGTAAGCACACAACATCTAAGTCTAGTTTTGGACTGCTCGTACAAAATATCACTGTTCATGCGCAGGAGTATGGCAATGAAGCAAATCAAAAATTTAAAGTAGTGCCGTGTTATTTTAAAAATGTATAAGATGTTGGAGATTTGTGCATGTCCATCAAACCTACACCTGAACTGGATCATTCAGAGACCACTGAATCTGAACAATACACATTTTGGTTACGTACTTAAATGTATGTGTTACTTCTTTCTTTCTTTTTTTTTTTTTTGGCCTATTCCTTTTGTTGTATTTTTTGTGTTTATTGTGGTTGTACTGTGTGCTGTGATAACCATGCGAACCAAAAATAAACTACTCATTCATTCATTCAAGTTTATGTACAAGTGTGGGTGTTGACACAAGTCAACCTGTTATCAGCAAACACCCCCCCCCCCATTTGAGATTTCTATATTAGAAATGACTGAATGTGGGTTGCTAGGAGTCATGGGTTATATTCTTTTGCATGTCAGGACAAAGAAATATTTTACCAATACCACACACATACACACAGTTGCAGTATCTGATATGTCTTTCATATACAAAAATGTTGCACATACCGTAAGTAGCAATGTGTGAAATCATTATAAAGCTATGTAGAGCTACTGTCTTGAAATAAAGCCTCCTCTGTGGTCATGCAGGTGTTTGCGTATCGGTAGTATGTTCATGTCTTAATGAGACAAGATTGTTTCCTGAGAAGTGTGACACATCCACCAGGCATCCCATGGAGGGATTTAGCACATCTTTATTGATTTACTGATGCCATCGAATGTTTTATTGTATTTACTCCCAGCTCTGAAACAAAGTATTTTTAAATAGAAATATGTTTGTATGTAATTTAATATTAATGTATTTTTAAGAACAAAATCAGACCATTGTGTACAGATTTATATAGAAAATACAAAAAGAATACAAAACCGCTAGAAAACACATAGAAAGCAGAAGTAAAAGAATTGTCACACACAAGTAAACAGATTTATGTTAAACATTTAAATATTTGACTCCAAAGTCTAATCAAATGTAAATGCACTTCCTATATATGCACTGACAGCTTGTCAGTTTTTATAGCATTTAATTTTAATCGTATGCTTAATTAAAATTGAAGTCCAATTAAAATACACATATATGTAATTAATTTAAGCAAATAAAGAATAAATGTTAGAAGAATAAAAGGTGAGAGCAGCGGACTCTTGAAAAATGTAATAATTTAATAAACTACTAAAGCGTGAAAATTAAGTATTTATTCCCTCTACTCTTGCGATTTCTGTCTGGTTTAATTTTTACACACATCCTTTTTGAAAGGTCCCAATGAAATTGCAAGATAAAGCCCCATATATTTAAAACATTTCTCAATTTTAATCTGACTGACTTGTTTATTACATTAAATGGGAAGTCCATCTTTCTCAATTCACACACCACCTTGATGAAATCCATAGTGTGATGACCCAACTTTCCCATTTCCATATGCATTTCATTTTACATGTGTACTTCTATCTTTGCCACATTCCTCCACAGTTGGACTTGTCCAACTCAGTCCTTCAATGAGGATAAGAGCTTCCTCAAAACCCTTCAACCACACTCAAACCTAATCCATTTACAAAATGCAGACTTTAACTTGGGACTCAACTACAGACACCCAGTTACTTGCAGCATACCAGGGTTAAAGGTCCCCCCTTTATCTTCAATCCTATATTAAGTTGGTCTCTTATGGCTTAAATCCACAATCTGGGATCAGCGAAAAAGCTAGAGCCCAGCGGGGTGCCTTAAGAGCACAGACATCTGAACGGATGAAAGGCTGGAGTTGTTTGTGATTGCTGTAAAAGAAGACTGTAGGAAGACACTAACAGCGTGACAGGGTGTGATTATGCAGCCATTTATTTAAGGGACCACTCAAGTGCATGCAAGTAGCTCTGAAATATGTGTCTTTAGGCTTTTTTATAGATAGGAAAGAAGGTTTACAATGATGTGCAGTGCGTTTGTACACCTTAAAAACAAAGCTATGTGTCAGATGAAAAGCCAGCTAAATACATTATATATTTTCTAAACTTGTACTACATTCAACATTGGATAATATCTTAACAGCAAACAGGGAAAAGGTTCTGTCAGCATCAACAGCCTCGACATATTACTTCTGAAGAGTATTTTAAGATTGTGGCATTGCATACTTCTCTCTGGTAGTGTCAAGTATTCATCGACAAGAATACTGTTAATACATGAAATACCTAGTTTATTATGTCGAACTGTCATCCTCCCACTTAACTGTGTGGCGTTTAGAAATTGGAGGACATTAACTGGTCTTTGAAGGCTGATGAGAGTTTCATGGAAGAGGGGATTTAAACATTAACTTTTCATTACATTACATTTATCCCTTCTGATGCCTGCTTTATCTATCACCTCCACAGATAAACAAGCTTTAAAAGGGTAAGATTGTTAGTTCACTTTCTGTATGCCTTACATAAATTAGGCCTGACTGTTGTTGTTCTTCAGGTTGAATGTGTCAGGATTAAGCACACATAGGTGCTCGAATCGAGCATGACAGCTAGTAAATGATAAAAAAAAAATTTAAAAATAAATAAATTTGTTGGATTCAAGGCAGACAAATAATGACCTGATTATAAATACAAGGCCTGTTAAGAAATTTGTGTGAGATAGATTATATCTACTAGAATGGACTATGGATCTTATTCTTGCTTCTAAAACATACACTGAAACAATTAATATTGGCCCGTCATGAAACATTAAATAAATAACATGCATTTTACAGTATGTACTGTACATGCAAGGATCGTGGAGATCAGCTGTAAGGTCCAGGGGTCTTTATGATGAATAAATCACAGATCTGACATGGATGTCACCGCTGACAACAATGGGAAAGAAATCTCGCATACAGGGCCTGTGGCCTTTTATCTTACCAGTATTAAACAGGACACAGCGAAAGAGAGCAGAACAAAATGTAAGATCCTACAAATGCTTGCTGTACCTGTCTGCAGGTTTTAAGTCACCTGGAAAAAAATATATTAACTATGGTGTATTGTGTAAAAACCAAGTGCTGGTAGGTTTCATGCATGTGCATACTAAACACACTGTGAATAAGAAGAAAAAAATGCAACAATTTGACTAGTCAGATGAAACACAGAGCGCCAGCAGTTAAACTCAGATTAAATGGTGGCGGCAACTTGTGTGAGGTGAATTTATTACGAATCAGTTCAGAAAACTTCACAAAAAGAAACAAAAACCGGAGGCAGTAGTTAAAGAAGTCAACAGTATATTCAACTGGAAAAACACTCAAAATTAGGGGTGTAAGAAAATATTAGTTCCACAAAATATTGCAATTTTTCATTTCATAATATTGGAATTAAAAAGTACTGGGTCGATATATTTAGGTTTTCAATCAAATGCAAACAAAACAAAAGTGCAGACAGGGCAGAGGTGCACCATTGTTTTTTCGTTTTTTTTTTTTTGTTTATTAACCTTTTTTATTTGTAAAGCAGGATCTTAAACTGTACATACGACATAATTATATGTATTTCGTGCATATAACCAATGAAATAGTTTAAAATTAAGTTGTTGAAAGTGAGAGAGAGATGTGACAGCAGGTGTTGCATTGCGTGTGTGTGTGTGTGTGTGTGTGTGTGTGCGTGTGCGTGCGTGCGTTTTGAGTCTTTTTGTATGTTGGCAGCTTTATGCAAAAACTACTTGACTAATTTCTATTAAATTCACAGGAAAGATGCAAGGTGGAATTCTGGTGAACGTAGGTCAAAGGTCACAGTCAACAAAAAAATGTGTTTTTACAATGATAAGAAATAGGGCAAATAAGGTAAACGTGTGCAAGGGGGGCAGGTTTTGTTGTGCCAGGCACCACTTGTTGTTCTTTTGTTTTGTTTTGTTTTTTGTTGTACTGGTAGCATGTTATAGCACGTTATAACTTTATCCAAATGCTGCACAAGGAACTTCTGTAATAAAGCCTTAGACTCAGTTATAATCAAACAAAAAATGTGTTTAGTATTTGCACTAATATTTTTTCCAGAAAAATCTGAAAAAACAAAGCTTGTTAATAGTATTGTGATCGTAGTGTTGTGCTTCGCATCATATCATCAGATTCTTGCTAATACACAAACTAACTGAAAATATGGCTATCACATTATTATTAGATGAACACAGACTATCATTAATTCCTATAATGTGTATAGTTTTCATACAGTGATTCCATGCATTGTGATCCATGAAGCCTCTGTCCCTTTAACCTCCCCTCTGTCTATTTGTATTTATATTTTCCCTTCGTCTGTCTGTTTCTTGCTCTGAATATTTTGTCTGTACCCTAAAATGTAGGCTAATGCCCCGGAGAAGTGACAGATTAAATGCCAATCTCTGGGTTGTACCAAAAGCAGCCTTGGGCAGCAGGCTGTGTCCAGTCAACAACCAATCTACCGTTGTGAGTCTGTGGGTCCGACTGAACACAAAAATAAAACAACCGCCCTAAGTGAAGACCTCAAAAGGTCAGTGCAAATTTCAGACTGTTCATACCTCAGTGTCCTGATGAAAGGGGAAACACTTCTGGCCCTGATGTCAGTCGCCTTTTGTGACAGATCATAAATGACACACTTGGGCCAAAATAAACAGCCCTGATTATAAACACTGTTATAAGCATAACACAGAACAGGACAGAATTAAATACACAAAATACACAAAAGAACAGAAGGGAACCAAAGAATAGAATAGAATAGAATAGAATAGAATAGAACAGAACAGAACAAAACATAATGGAACACAATACAACAGAACAAAATAGAACATATAATAGAATAGAACAGAAGAGAAGAGAACACAAAAGAATTTAATAGAACAGAATGCAACAGACAATAGAATAGAAAGAATAGAATAGAATAGAATAGAAAACATTGCGGTTCGTCCGGATGAGCTAAAAAATCATCCATGAAACTTTTGACATGTAACAATGTTTATTTATGTATTTATTGTTATATTTTCCCCTAATTCAAAGACTAGAAATCGGGCCACATTTCGGAAATGAGAATTTGCCGAGAAAACGTATAAAAAGTGGAACATAAAAATAGAATGTCTTAAAATGAGCCTAGTGTGAAAGAAAAAAACACATTTTCATCCACAGTAAAATAATACAATATAAGGGATTAATTTCATATTTAATGACTAAAACTTTAGGGACATTGATTTTTTTTTTAGTTTCATGAGAATCACATATATGTGCTTTTGTGAACTACTACTGCTTACAGTCAACCTCACCTGGATTATTTAATAAGAAACGTTAAATGCTGTCAGACAGATGCACACTGAAAAATGAAGGCATGTGGAAGAACTTATGTAAATTTGGTTTCAGGTTGGATTTTCCTTGTAATGATTTTATTTAACAACCATGACCTTTTGACTCTGGTGAATATATAGAAATCAATGACATGAAATCACTTGCGGACATCTTATGAATAGACAAAAGCAGCCATGGGCTATAATGTATATTCACTACTGGTGATTTTAATTTGAAAATAAAGTTGGGCAATCATCTGGATTTCCAATTTGCCCTGACACTGCTGACTGTTACATGCAATGTAATAGACTACTATCAGATAGAGTAACTACCATCACAGCGGTGATAGAGCAGATCAGGGGAATTCCCGTATGAGCAGTTCATCGTTACGAGAGAAACATTACTCAAAACGGCTAACCTGTGACAGAAGCACATATTGAAGCCTATCCACACAATGCCAACACTATCTAACATTATATACAGTTTCTAGCTAGGTGTGATAAAGTGACTCAGTCAGTTTTCTGTTTAATCGTTATCCACCACTCCATTTTTTTAGCCTCACCGCCCAGCTGCCTGCTTCAGCATATTGATTACAGTGCAGGTGAGGATGCCTGTCTCATGTCAACAGGTGAGGTCAGTTCAGGTCGGTATGTGATGCAGAGATAAAAGTGACTGTGTTCGTTGTGCTGCGAGGCAAAATGTGTTGGATAGGAGATAAAAGCCTATTGTAAACAACTAAACATGTTATGAATGAATGTAAAGAACAGTGCACTCGAGTTTCACAGAGAACGTTATGCAATGACATTATGTGCTCTTCCAAAGTCTAACAGGTGGAGAAATAGTTCCAGTCCAATAGAATAAATCAAGTTTTGGGATAAGGAATCAATTAATACTCCAGCACTAAAGGCATTGTAGATAAATATATTAAGAAAATATAAATACTGACTGAAGTTGAAAACTTTATTTGTTTGTTAAAGGAACATTTTATCACAAAATCTAGACAAAACAGATGTAAACTTGACCTAAGTTGTTGGTCTGATCATCCATCAGCCGATGTGAAATGTAATCATCTTATGTGTATATATTAATCTTTTTGTTATCCTTCCAAGGATTTTAATAGATAAAGACAACTTCACAATTGTAATTAAGTAAAAGTAAACTGCATTGTTTTGTTTTTTTTGCTATGGATGGAAAAAAAATAAAATAAATAAATAAAATGAAAATCTTCAAAAATATCCAAAAATGTAAGCCTTTAAAAGTGACTTACTGTGTAGATGATGTATTTTATTGGGTGATGGTACTCAGTTTAGTGGGTATGGACAGGACATTTAGGAAAAATTCAAGTCATAAATAGGAAATTTAAAAATGCATAATTATGTGATCTAAAAAAAATCTAAATCGTGACATAAAAACTCAGAATTATGAGGTAAAAAGTCACAATTTCTGATTTACAACTTATTTTTCATATTGTCACTGTTGTCTAGTTTGAAAAAGTAATGAGTCTATTCTGTGAATGTAAAGAGTGTAAAGTACAGATACATGTAGGGAGTAAAAGCGAAAAGTTGCTAGAAAAATAAATAGTCATGTAAACTACAGATACCTAAAAAATCTACTTAAGTACAGTAAAGGAAGTACTTCTACTTAGTTACTTCCTCCTTTGCTGTAACCATAGTCACTACATGAGTCCTACCCATGCACTCACACATTTTCAGGTCCACAAAGAACCGTATCAATGCTGCTTCCTCTACCTAATCTTGAACTGCCCAACATATTCAATTATAACATTTGATGACATGAGTGGACATCACCAGGTCAGTCCAGATCATAAGCAGAAAAATAAACAAACCAAGAAACTGAGTGTGGAACATTATCTAGACAGAGTGTTATGATGTTCTGTGTTACATTAAATAAAAAAAAAAACATCTTTTGAGAGCTCTGTGTCAATTTTTCTTGCAGTTTGTATATTTACATGCAGACATGTAATTATACCCTACCGCCTATACCAGACATGTCCAAACTATTCCACAAAGGGCTGGTGTGGCTGCAGGTTTTTGTTCCAACTAATCAAGAGTACACAGTCAGACCAGTAGTCTCTGAGATCAGTTGATTAATTGAGTCCAGTCTGGTGAGCTGCTGCTTGGTTGGAACAAAAACCTGCAGCCACACCAGCCCTTTGCAGAATACTTTGGAGATGTCTGGTCTATACCATCATGCATCAGTCCTGTTACATCTTCAGTGTCAAAACAGTAGCAATGAGATCTGTTGAAAATGTATCACAGGTTTGTATAATGGTGGAGGAACTGGCTCCAACACTGGGCTGGCTGGTCTGAAAACAGCGTAAGTGATGTTGTTACAGTGGATGTACAACCAACCCAAAGGTCCATGTCTAGAAACACCCAGAACCCAGCAACACAAAAGGATAGTGTGAATTTGCTGGCAGGGAGCAGTATCTCTGCAGGTAATAGTGTTACACACAAATAAAAAAGTGATCTTTGGATATTATCATAAACAACAGGCAGGTTTCTCTGTAAATGTAATTAGAAACTCTTGCTTCATGGCAGTTAACTTCACATCTGCTTTCATCAATGGCTCTGTGTCCTTTGTAAGGCAGCTTCCTGCATGACGACTTTGAACCAAACGCCCTACAGCCAGGAGCCATAATATATATTCACCCCCCCAAGTCTACATATCTGTCATAAATACACTGTATAAGCAGAGCATATACACTTTGGACATCTTCCAAAGGTTTAGTCAGTGGTATGCGTCCCTTTTCAATTACCATTAATGATTTTTTTTCTCTTTTTTTAGGGTTGGTTCATGAATATTAAAATTGTATTGAAATGAATGTAAATATAATGTGGGAATTGGTGTATTTTGAAAACAGAAGTGCAGAACTGTGTTCTCGTTAGGCAAACATTCCCTTGATCATACAAATTACTAGAGACAGCCAAGTGGAGAAGTGCAGCAACACACACAGAAACACACACACAGACACACAAATACACTCACAAACACAGAGCAGTTTAATTACATGCTGTTGAGCAAGTGTTTCTTTAATGCCTTCAGCGTTCATTGATTTGAGGGGTCTCTGACATTGAATTACGTTATAGATTTGGGCATTTCAAATGCACACATATGCACACCCAAATATCCATACTAATTGACTTTTTAGCATTCAGAAGCTGCTATATTAGTGGTTCACACCACTGACTGAACTTCTGGTCTAGCACTCCTACTGATGAGTGAACAGTGGGGCAGGGCATGTTCAAAAACTATCAAAATTATTCCAAAATGTTGAAGACCAGCAGCAAAATACTACCAACATCAACGGCACATACTGAGGTTTGAGCTGCTTAAAATCAGAGTCAACAAAAACAACCTATCTTAAAAATTGTCTTGTTGGTATCTTTGAACAAAGATTAAGAACTGGCTGAAAACAAAACAACAATGTACCCATCTAGAAAATGTATTGAGAGTGAGTATGTTTACACTATATTAGATGAATATGAATTAGGTTTTTAAACCCTTTGTCTTCTAATGTTTTTATTCTATTGTTCTTTATACTAGAAATGTATTTCTTTCCTGAAAAGCCCAACCATGGACACGAGTTGTAAATGAGCAAAATGCTATATACTCTTTACTATGTTTCACTACACTGTCCCTGCTGAATAAATGACTAAACTACACAAAGAATCCACCAAGGCAGATCACCCCCCCCCCCCCCCCCACCACCAACTATCAGTATCAATATTTCCTGAAAATTTCAAACAAATCCATCCTTTTGAGTTATCTTACTATGAATCACACATATGCTACAAATCACCCCACACACACATACACACACACACACACACACACACATCCCCCATTGATCACCACCAAAATGCAATCAGTTGTTCCTTGTGCCAGTATCAACATTTCTTGAAAATTTCAGCCAAATCCACCCAGAACATTTTGAGTTATCTTGGTAACAAACAAACAAACAAATAAATAAACACATGAACGCTGAAAAAAATATTGCTTCCAATTCCTTGGCGGAGTAATCAAGGTGCCTCATAAAAAGTAACAGTCAGGCCACGCTTTTTGTTTTTTAATCTATTCTTTGATTCTGGTTTCATTTATTATTCGGTACAGCACTTCGGTCCACTGCAGTTACTTTAAAGTGCTTTACAAATTATGTTGGATTGGAAGAAGTTTATTCTAGTCAGAGGTTACTTTGTGTGCTGTGCCCACAGTTAGACATAAAAATATGCGTGTCAGACAGACCCAATATACCATTTTTTGAGAATGTGCTCCATGTTAATACAGAGCCTATAACATAAATACATCCTCTAGCACATTCTCATTTGGATTACCTACCACAGACACATGCACCTCCTACAAGCTGTGTGGGCATCCATCCACCTGACAAGCCCCAGACGAGTATACACACACACAGACACACACACACACACACACACACACACACATATGAAAGTCCTTATCCCACACACTTGGCATGGATGCCAACTAAGCCCCAGTTCTCCAGAAGTAATAAACCATCTTTTCACTGTGTCTCTCCAAACCATGATAGAAGACTACTGAAAGCCCCTGTGCTTCCATTTAAAACCCCCCAACTCATTTACTAGGACACTGACTCTGACTGCTGTGTATGTATGTGCATGTGCGCTGGTGGCACATTTTGTCCCGTATGTCACAATCATGAGGGACAATTTGTTTTACACTCTAATGTGCACACTCTCTCTCTCGCTTTCACATGCACACAGGGCCTGAATTAATTCTGCAAAGTAAACTAAAGACACATGAATAAAGCCTCAATTCCCTCTCATATCCATGCTCTTAGCCCATCCACCTCATTGATAAAGGGTGGTCTTATGATTAGAAATTAAAGCGATAACACCTGGTCCCACTCTAGTCCCTACTACTGACTGTGGGTGATAAACTGAAAATTAAGAAATTAATGATAATGCGACTCATTTCAGTTAAGATTAATATTTACTGAGAATCTACAAATCATTCACCAGCAACCATTACTTTTCATAGGCAGTGGCGGGTCAACTGAACATGTACATTAACTCATAAACAGCCAAACATTCACTGGCGACCAGAAATATGCACTAATCCAAAATATTTAATACCTATTAATCTGCTAATCTTATCGATGCATGTAAACAATTAGTATAAAATGCAGTTTGTCATTTTCATGGTCATCGTATATGATCCATTTGGATGTTCAGAAGCTCTATAGCACAGGTGTCAAACTCCAGTCCTCGCGGGCCGGTGTCCTGCATGTTTTAGATATTCCCATCTTCCATGTGATTCAGTTTAACCCTTTAACTCCTGAGAACTAACAAAATAATTGGTAACATGAGCAAAGTAAGACACAAATGGCAGAAAATCAAAGAAAAATACTACAATAAAAAACCCAAAATGTAGAAAAATAAACAAAATGAGCAACAAAAACTAATAAATCTTTATAAAATGACAAATAATGTGGACATTTTTTTTTTAATTACTAAAGACAAAAACTACTATTGAAATTTGGTCACAGCAATTTTTATTTTGCCTTTAAAAAATGTTTAAATAAAATTAAAAACTCTTGCTTTTTGGCACCTTGTCCATGCACAAAACTAAAAGGAAAATGTTTGAATTTTTCTGAATATTTAAACAAAATCATCCATTCAGGACGCATCAGCACTGACACTTAAAGAGTTAATAATCCGCTCCTCAGACTGATAATGATGCAATGGCCTCCAGGTGTAATGGAAGAGGGAAACATCTAAAACATGCAGGACACCGGCCCTCGAGGACTGCAGTTTGACACCCCTGCTCTATAGTTACCAAGGAAACACAGTTATCTTCTACAACATTGATTCACCAGTAAAACCCATGGAGTTTGATAAATTACAGTGGATGGAGACACTTAATTTTGTACACTAGATTGTTGGTATGTTTGCTTAAAATGTCAACTTCCTCTGTTTGTGATACAATAATCCTCATCTTAAAAGTGTGCTTTTATGAACATCTCCATGATCAATGAATGAAATCCAGGAAAATAACTGAATTTCATGGGGGTGGGGGGACCCGCAAAATATGGAGGATCATATTGCAGTTAAAGGTGAAGAATCACTAAAAACAAAAATCCATGTGGGAGGTGACATTAAAGTAGCACTGGGTCTTTATGGGTTAAATCAAATCTGTTGCCACGTAACTATTTTAAAGCAATATGATCATGTAAAAGTAACAGGTAAATATAGTAAGTGTTGGCCACTAAGAGGGAAATCACAGCACACGTTTCCCTAAAAACATGTTTCAGAAGTGTCCTACCTGGTCCTCAAGATCTACTAACCTTCATGTTTTAGATGTATCCCTCTTCCAACACACCTGAGGGTCATTATCAGGCATCTGCAAAGCTTGATGAGAGGGTCATCATTTGAATCAGGTTTGTTGGAAGGGCGATACATTTAAAACACGCATGATAGTAGCTCTCACAAAACAGCGTTGGGCATCCCAGACCTAGAAGGACCACCAAGAAGACTGTTCCAAAGATGAGATATGGTTGAATGCCTACAGCCTATTGTACAAACCAATCACTCAGTTATGTTGATCTCATGGCATCTTAATCAATGTCACAGTCATGAATTTGGCTATGTTTCTGTTCCATTGTTTCCACTATTATATTTGTATATACAAATACAATAGTGGAAAAATGTAGATAGAAACTCTTCTTTTGCATTTCAAAAGGCATGGCTGCAACAGACTGGCACAAATGCTTTGGGGTTTTTTTTAGTTTGTTTATCAGTATCATAGGCAAAATAAACAACATTTAATACTTGACACTGTCATCATATCATGTATTGGATTATCTGCTGAAGCATCCGGTGTTGACCTTAATGGAACAGAGCACATACAGAAAGGAAGATGTGGGTTTGGAAAATAGAATACTGATTAGTGACCATTTAAAAGCATGTATAAATCCACTATAATCACAAAGTATAGAAGATTTCGGAAATAAGGGAATATCTAGTTATAAGACAAGAATGTATAAAATAAGGCACTATTGTAATTAACACGATAAGAAGGTATTATCACATGTACTGATCATTATATTCGCAGTAAATATTATATTAAAAATGGTTGCAAATCTGACTGTATGTGAGGGAAACTAAGAAAAGTGTATGTGAATGGTTTGTAAGGTGTTAAAGCAGTGGCAGCCGATTTAATTTAATTATTAGTTTGTAAAAAGGTGTGGGAGTCAATAAGTTAGCCTTCCCACTCCTTTTTGAGCACAGACAAATTTTGTTCGACCATCGTTCTTTGTCATGATTCTATGTGTTAGAAATAAAACTACACTGCTAGTACTACTTAAGAATGATTCTAAATGCAATGTATCACAAATGCATGGAGTGTCCAGAAACTTTTTTTCCACCACTGTATGAACTACTGCTCCAACTATTATCATTTAGGCATAAACAACCAGCTGAGAATTTAACTTCGGTTGACACCAGCATGTTGCGCCATTTGAAGTTGCATTTGTTGTAATGAAATGGAACAAATGTAAAACAAGCCAAACATGCCTATTATACTTCAATTGGCAATAAAATGGACTTCAAAATTATGCATATTTTAAATTTCTTGGTGTATACTCATGGCTGTTTACAACATTTAATGCGTTATGGAGAAACTAAAACATTTAACTAAAGTTTTATTGCCAATGAGAAAAGGCTCATCATAGATGCATTTGCTGTATTTTTAGCTCCCGGTCATAATTACCACTCATAAATTCAATATCCAATAAACAAAACACTTAGTTATGTAAAGAATCTCCTGATAGTTGTTGAAAGAGAAAGATACCCTACAGACAAAGGAATATTTTATTACTGGATAAATGTGAGGGCGTTTAAAGTTTTTTTCCTCCAGTGTAACTGAGTCTGTGTGCCTGAGGAGTGTGTGTGGTGTGTGTCTGTGGTACCAGGAGGTGCGGGCGTTATGACCAGCGTGTGACTAAGCGTGACAGCGCGTGTTCCTGCCTCCATCTCATTCCTATTTTCCCTCTTTTTTATGTTTTGGTCCATTGGTCATTTGAAGAAGCTGAACAAAAACATCAAGACACTAGAAAAAAATGTGACTTAGGCAGGCATTTTTAGTCTCTCTGATCCCTTACCCACATATTTAATGTAGCCAGCAAGGGATGAAAGGAATTACATTTTTTTTTTTTTTTTTGTGCGTGTGCATGTGCGTGCATGCGCGTGTGAGCCTGTGTCCCTCCCAGTGAATACAGCATTAATTGCATTAGCATTACAGATGGGTGACTTTCACTCACAGAAAAACTCTGGCATCAACAAGGCAGACATTTTCAAAGTGTCGAAATGTGTTATTATTTTACGCATTTCAATTGCACAATCTTTGTCTGTAAATTGGCATGACAGACAGAAAGTGAAAAGAGAGGCAGCATGAGGAGATGACTGGAGAAGAAAGATGGGAAGATTGCGCCGCTGAAATTGGCTGACGGAAATTCTTCACCCTTGAATGTGTAATATTGCCTAATGATAAGTTACTACTCCTCAGACAGTCTGAAAAATGACAAATGACAAACCAAAAACCCTTCAGTCGGTGATTTTTGTCAGAACACTGTACTGTTGCGGCTACGAGGTCACACAGAGAATCATTTTATGACACTGCAGTGTACACCATACTCTTTTTGATCTTATTTCATAAAACTAAATGCTTTTTTTCCTGCTTTTTTCCTGTTGCTTAAAGCAGATAACTACTGCCAGCTATGGTATATTCACTGAGGGGCTGCAGAGATGATCTGATTATCAAATTTGACAAAAGCATTGAAGACTGGTCAAACTGTTAGCAGTCGGAGAAGGTCTAAAAACATTCAACACACTGAAAACACTCATACATTTATCCAAATCAGTTTACGATCACATTTCATTTGCTCTATTTGGATATTTTAGCTGCAATGGACAGGTGTAACAATACCCAGTGCAGAGGGATCTTAAAAGTGCAGTTCCTCTACTGGCCTTAAAAACAGGCTCAAGCGGATTATGTAGATCGTACCTGACCGCGACAACATGTTTCCAAAAATTTTATATTCAAATGAATGCAGCTTCACTGCAGCTAAAACAGTTTTCATTGGGAAATTCTGATTTTACACACACACACACACAGTCATGAGTAGCTTTTGCTTTCTAACTACCACAAAAGCATACACCCACCAGGGTTGTGTGTCCCCCGATGGAGGGGGGAAATTAATCAAAATGCTAAATAGTTTCTAGCTTAATTTCACTGTGTTTATGCGTGTTTATACTCACGCTTTTGCTCCCTGTGTATGTGTTTCAACAGTGCAGACCAGTGGAATGGTAAGTAGGTAGAAACGTACCCAGCACAAGCTGGAAATGTGTTGTACACATGCATTGACAGATAGTTACTCTTTAGAAAACACATTTTATAAAACTAAATCTAAAATATTAACACTTCTAAAGTTTTATATCACTGACTTCTTAAAATTAAAAAAAAAGATTAAATGCTTTTCATTACTTGATGGAGTTCCTGAAGTGGTCCTCTGCTGGGTTTTTTACAGTACAGCTGTTGAGCACCCACAGGTCGGCTTCAGATGGATCATCTACCGAGAAAGAGACAGATTTATGGTTAATATGCACTATACAGTATTTTATGGAAAACAAGACGAAACAAAGTCATTTCTAACTTTACAAAGACACAGTCTCCATTAAATCTTCTAGTGGCTCCTCTGGGCCAAGTTAACATTTTTAAGGTTCATTTTATTTACTGATTGCACGTTCCACTCACATCTTAATAATTATAACAATGGATTAGATTTCTATAGCGCTTTTCAAGGAACCCAAAGCACTTTACATTATTGATCTATTATTCATTCACTCACACATGCTCCCTCTGGTAATGGTAAGGTACATATGTAGGCACAGTTGCCCTGGGGCAGACTGACAGAAGTGCAGCAGCCCTTTCACGTCTATGGTCCCTCTGACCACCACTGAACATTCACACGCATTCATACACCAGTGCAAATGACACTGGACGCAAGGAGGCTGAAGCGTCATGCCCAAGGACACAATGGACTGACTGACAAAGCGGGAATCAAACCGTCAACCCTTCAGTTAATAGATGACCCTCTCTACCAACTGAGCCATGGCTGCCCCAATCTTGATCTTACTGATCAAGCTAATGCTGGTGTACTAAGTTAAACATTAGCACTTTTTAAAGCATTTCAAATTCTTCGGCAACATGGGAATAAGTATTTAGCCAGACTAGTCTGAGTCTTGTAGTGTATTCAGTTTGTTAATATACACACTGTAGGACCCAAAATACTTCAGTATACCAATTACTCATTTCCACAAAAAGAAAAATACATGGTACAATACAGATATTGTTTGATTTATTAAATAATTTGGATTTCTTTGGGTTCAAAAGAGGTTTGTAAAATGAAAATACACCAAAAATACAATAATTTACAATAACTCGAAATGTTTCAGTAACACATCACAGATCAAAATGATTAACATGTGGTTTGACTGGTGCACCCACTTGTTCTAATGAAATTTACTCACTTGGTATTGACATTTGATTTCTCACAACCTCATGAGTTTTTCCAATACTCAATAACATTCAGTCACTGCCATAAAATTGGTACTCAGTTTCGCAGACCTCTGGTTGAGACATATGTTCATTACATCTCTTGTGTGTTCAAAATTACCAAAAAGTTTTTCTTTATTACAAGTAAATAATATCAAGGCCAACGAAACAGCAGAACAGATGTCCCATGTAGTCTGCCTCAAAAACAGTTTCCTTCTTCTCCTGCCCCAACCCGTCCACAAAAGTCACTGAAAAACGTCCAACACAGGACCACATGTATTGTGTTATGTTCTATTGTACAGTGTCATATATGCCTATGCATGTGCTTGCATTCTCTCTGTACTGTAACTTCTGACTATAAGAGGCATAGCGCCACCCTGTTGCTGGTGCTTGATACTTTAAAAAAAATGTTTTCGTTGTTCTCCTTACTTGAATGACAATAAATCTTTCTGAATCTCAATCTACATTTTAGAGAATATGTCAAAGAGCTTCTCGTGATATCACAGAAAGTTTCAGTGTTCAAGTGCTTCCATAGATACTGACTTGGTTGAGGTCAGGTGACAGTGGTGGAGAGTCCACGACAGTCAGCATTCTCCTTTTGTCTTCAAGTAGCAATTGAAAAGCTTTGCAGTGTGTTTGGAATCATTGTCCAGTGGCAGCATGAATCCTCCATAAGAGGTTATATAGCATGGAGTGGTTCTTGTCCTTGGTCAGGGTGCAATTCATTCAGAGTAGGTGTGCAACTAAAGGAGCACATGACCCACAGACATGAACGTGTCACTATGCATTTGCTGCACTACAGTATTGTTCTCTTTTTCTTCTTCACTCGGATAAAAATGTGAACTTTGTTAAAGTTCTCACACTTGTTGCTCTTTAACTGTATTATCATTACCTCTTGCAGTGTGTCTAGTGTTGATTCAATACTAAATAAATAGTAACTGTTTGCTGTATAAAAGAATAAGGTGCAGCTCAGCGAGTTACTGTTGCGAGTACGTTGTTCTCACAATCATTTCCTCTGACAGTGAGTACTTTTCACACTTTGTGAGCTCATTATCTTTGACAGCTGTAATTCTTGTCTGATTGACAGATTATTTCTGCAGACAAGACAGTAGAGATAACTCAGTTTGGCTTTTTATGACTTTATTAAATGAATGACGGCAGAACATGCAACATGGTCTCAAGATGGACTCACAGAGCATGGACGTGCTTTACAACCATCACTAACGCTACAACAAACTAATAATGAAAACTCTAATAGACTCATGTTTGGCCGAGTTAAAAAGAACTGTTAGCCTGAGTTATATTTATTGTCCCTGTAGGGAAATTTGATTTAACCCATTGTAGTAGTAGAACTGGCCAGCAACCAACTCTAAATCTAAGTCAGTAACAGGACTTGACAGGGAAATTAACTATACCTACATGCTACTACATGTCTGTCAACCACCCTAACCCCCCCCCCAATCACACACACACAGATACACACAGGTCTGTCAGCATCAGAAAAGAGAGCACCATTTTGTATATTCAGGTCTACTGTCTTCTCTCCAAAATAGCAGACAAAGCTCAGCCGAGTTTTACATTTCATTTATCTTAGGTGCTGCACAAAAGCCCAAAAACTAATAATAATGATTAATGACAAAACAAATTACTAATTCTTTAATAAATAACTGTAGCAGTCTTTGACAACATTTACACCAAAAATTAAATGTCAGCATCGCACATTCACAGCTGTGCACTGCTCCTGTGATATTAAGCTCAGCTGTTCCTCAAGTTGATGGTGACAGGCTGTGCAAGGCACTGGCAGGGGAGTTGAACCCACAGTCGCATATTTGGAAGGATATCACTTTGTGCTGGTGGAGCTAGATGTTTGCACCTCATGCCAAGTCAAACCAGATATGTCACTCAGAATATACTTCCCTGCAGTAGTCAGGCATAGACACATACTCCAAACACATTGTTACCTTAATACCCACACTAGATCACAGCAGACATGATAACAAAAGGACTTCACTAAAAACACATGCCACTTTCAACTTCCAACAAAAGATATGATGCAAAGGATAAACAACATGTACGAATGCCTAGTCTGAGGTTCAAGTCTCACCACATTTTGCTAAAGGTAATGAAGAGGGGGTGGGTGCATAGAAATCATTAGCTGCAAAATGAAACCACGAGGGTCTTGATTGTAGCAGACAGTGAGCAAACCCCAGTGAAGTCTTGAAAACCCAAAGTACAATGTGCTTCTCCTAAAAGCAATAAAACAATGTCACGCAAGGAAACAGGGAAGAAATGAATCATGCACTCATTTCAGTTTGTACCTTTGCGTGTTCTGGGACAGGTCTATAGATAGAAAAGCCAAATAAATACTGAGTAATTCTAAAGCTACAAAAGCAAATGTAGGAAATGCACACATGTAGGTGAGTAAGTAAGAGCAAGGAGAGAAATGGGAGAGCGAACCCATTATGCTTACTTTATTTGTCTAGGCAACAGACACACACACACACACAACCACATATAGAGGACAAGTGGGAGTGGTCTCAGCTGTGTGGTTGCTGACTCCTTTCTGCCTCCAGGGAGTCTTTCTAGACCAACAATAACAAGCTCTCCATCAATTTAACACACAGTCAAGACAGAAACAAACATCTGCAAAACACAGTTATATCCACAAAGTCAGCAAAATGTACTAGTGCACAAAAATATGGGAACATTTTAGATTTACAGCTCCTATTGCTAAATCAGAAACCAAATCAGATGTATACATTTATTTTTTTCATTGCTCTACATCTTGATATATTTAAGTTGGAAAAAGTAATGATGACTTCTTAGCCAACACAGTTTTGTGGGAGAGAGTTTCTGTCGCGTTTATATTAAAAAGACATCAGCTAAAGCCACTTTGTTGAAAGGAGGTTTCAAATGCTGTCTAAAATCTTTCCCCCACATTTGCAAAGTGATCTATTGACCACTATCCAAACAGGATTTATTAAAAACATGGAGTCTCTTTCAACTTGAGATCCTTTTTTAATATGATCTCCCCACAATTTCTGTTACACAACCTATGATCTCTTTAGTTATAGAAAAAGTCTGTAATTGCATGGGGTGGATGTATCGCTTACACCCTAGAGAAATTTGGCTTTAGCTTCATGGGTGAAGCTACTATAGTGTATTCATTTCCCTAAGCCTCGACGAAAACAAATAACACCCTCCATTACCCAAATTAACTCTCCCATGATAAAAACACTTCTCAAATTCTTACATTTCTTTCTGTGCGTTTCCTCACCGACTCCTTTTTTCCCATCGAAATAACACTTTTATTTTAGGATTCACTTGGAATCGAAAGCTTTCAAAGATCATAAGCAATTTTTACAAATGCCAAAAGGTGTTAGAGGGAAAGGCTCTAACAAGTAGACAATCTGAGAATATAGTATGAAGTGGATATTTTTAACCAGAAAATGCAATCCAAGTTATTAAGTGCACAAACTAAGTAAACCTGTATGACTTACTGACTGATGATTCACTGCCAGCACTCACTGCTAGAATAATAATAACTCTTAAAATATGATCTTGAAACCATGAAGCCAGACAAAATTGTCCTTTTAGGCAAGATGTAGTCTGACTTACTAGATGTTTTCTGCCAGAATAAGGGTGAATATTTCCATTGTGCAAATGCAGCATTGTCATTCTCCTTCCTTCCATCTCTGTTATCACTTTGACAGTCTCCATGAAAGAACAATAACTTCTAAGTTTAAAATATACTCTGAAAAGGGGAAGCTTTAACAACTTTTATGTAGTTTTCTTTTGTATGGATTTAGTCTTTTTAATGCTACAATGTGAATCCTCATGTATATATTTCATCAAGTCTATTTCTATCCCTATACTGTTTAGCAATCCAAACATTCCAGGTAACCTTTACCTCTATTACAGAATGATAGTGGAATCTACAGCACCCAGAGATGTGTGGTCTAGATATGCAAGACAAGGGAAGATGTAACATCATCTATTAAAGGTCTTAGCATGTGTTTTTTTTTTCCAGTTGCCTCAGTGTGAGAAATGAATCTGAGCTTACTTTCAATGACTCAGCATTTAACTGCTCATAAATTCCCACCTGCTGCGTTGGGAAATCTTTGGAAAGTTTATTTGCATAAAATTTGCATGGCTATGGGAGCAAATCCAATGGCAAGGGAATGATTTAGTTATTTTTTGCATATTATGCCCAACAGGCAATTATGCCTTCCATTGTACAAGCAGAAGGTGTACAAAAACTGTTGACTTATCTTTTTATCTGTTGAAAAAAAGGTGGAAAGGGTAACACAAACATTCCGGTATGTGAGTAACCCTTTGCACTTGGAAATGGCTCTGTGTGCGTTCAAGTTGAGACAGAGCCAACAGCTTAACCCCATGTTAAGAGTTCAATACAACATCCCTACACTGATTCACAGGGAGTGGAGTGATTGTGTAAATTTGGTAAATGCTAAATGGACTGCACTTATAAAGCCCTTTTCCACCTTCATGGTGCTCAAAGCGCTTTGCATTAGCCTCACAATCACACACACCAGTACGTTTCTAAGGTTCTGACAATCCTACTGGGGGCCTAAGTCAGGGTTTAGTGTCCTGCCCAAAGACACTTTGACATGTGGATAACCAGAGCCGGGATGCGAACAGCCGACTTTTCAGTCACTGGACGATCCCATCTACCAACTGAGCCACAACCGCCCCTGGTAATTTGGCTACATAGACAGTCTTTAAATTGCAAATAAAATAAAGAATAAACAACTGTAATGAACAAATATTGGACTTGAATCTAGAGCAAATTTATCAGAGTTAAAAAAACAACAGTATTAAGTATGTAAATAGCACAGCCGTGGGGATCCAGGGGTTCAAGATGTTGTAGATATGTATGCTATACCACATTAGTCCAGCAGTCACCACTAAAGAGTTATGGCCATTGCAGCTCGACTGTAAAGCTACTGTATTAAAAAATGACTAATATCTTCAAAATCATCAGTCCCATCAGCTTGCCGTTTTCAGTACTCGCTTCCTTGACCAAACATACATAAGTCTTTCAAACTGCAGCAGTCAGCTCTTTCTGGATTTTGTGTGATTCCCCAAAGACACACGCACACACACGAAAGCAGTGAGGCCACTTGGCTTTTACAACATAGATAATGAACACCAAACATTGCTTTGGTGATGAATGTACAAATACCCCATATAGGCCATAATAAATAGTACTGGGTAGACAACATGTTTTATAAAGTAAACCAAGGACAAGAATGAAATTTAGAGGAAATGTCTTACATTTAGCTGCAGTATCTGGTTTAATCCATGCTTCAGTCACAAGCCTACACCAGACTGATAAGACAACATTTCAACCACCCCATAAAGCATAGATGGGACATGTTTACGTTTTATTTAATGTAAGAATTATATTCCATCTGACCTCTACTGCTAACCCTCCCAAATACATTCTATGCATCTATAGAGCATAGAGAATTCCACTTCTCTGAAACATTTGACCTCCTTATATCCAATGGATTTCACCCTTGAGACTGGAACATTGGGAAGGCAGAACCCAGGGTTTTGTGTGTGTTTGTGTATACGTATACACGACATCATGCATAACACATTTCAATCACAGTACCCCCTATGGAGACAAGAGAAGAGGGTCAGGGGAGCAGGTGCATGTACCAAATAAGTATGGATGAAAAGATGCACTGAAAGAAAGAACGAGTGAGAGAGGATCAGAAGGCTGTGAGAGTGTGTTAAAAAAGGAAAAAAAGATTAAAAGAATAGGTAAGGAAGAGGGACAGTGCTAGAAGGGGGTCATCAGAGGGATAAAGAAGCAGCAAAGTGAGAGGGAAGAGAGGGCAGGTGATAGCAAACATCCAAATGGGACTGAAGGATGATCAACAATATATGATAGGAACAAAGAAAATAGGAGTGCAAAGGAGAAGAAACAGCTTTTTTGATAAATGGAAGAGATGGAATAAAAATGGAATGCACAGAGAACCATGAGGAAGGATGAAAGAATAAAGTTTTGCTGCAAAAACCGAGTGGTAGATTGTCAAAACTATGCTGCTCTGTATTGTTGAATACTATACATGTCAGCATTCACACCAGGCTGGATTGTGTCCTTTGAAACTGTATAAATATTTTATTTTTATTTTTTTTTAAAGAACATGGAATTATGTATTCTGCTGTATTTGCACATTACAGCTGCTGTCAATTTACCCACAGGTGTGTGCAGCACCCCACAGAGAAACTAGAGATGAGGCTCAGCTGCAGGGTCAGAAAGCGGAGAAGCACACAAACAATAACAGGCAGGATGGGAATATAATAATTTCCCCGAATTCCCAGGTATCTACTGTATGCAGATGTGCCTGTTAAAGTGAAAACTGTAAATTCAAATCAGTTGTTTACTGTAAATGGATAAACAGCAGCTGCTCTTTGCACTTAAACTGAAAGTATGTGAATATGCTCTGTAAGATATTCATAGTCACAACATCAAAAACATTCACATGCTGTTAAAGGCAAGCTTGTCAGTATTTTGACATTCTTTCCACTATTTACACAACAACTTAAATTTAAGGCCGTTATCAGTCTTGGTATCAGTCGGTCTCCAAGTCCTTTGGATCCTAAAGACCACTTCATTGTATCAGTAGGTACATTTACATGATGTTTTTTAATTCGGAATTATTTATTCAGAATAAACCAATGTGAAATTGAACCTATTTCCTTCATGTTTACATGGACATGTTGGTTCCAAATAAAGGTTTACATGGGAAGCAGGTGTATTCCGCTCTAGATAATCCTGCTTAAAGAGGTGGAGGTACAGAGGGTTCTGATTGGACAGAACAGCTGCTTAAAGGGATAGTTCACTATTTTTGGCGTGAATTTTTATTAGGCTTGGCACGGTTTTGGGGGAAAAAACGCATTGTGCCGTACGCCTGTTAAGATGCAGTACAAGTGCAAACCACGGAATCCACTTTTAAGACTTAAATAAAAAACTAGTAGCTGAATAGCCGTTTGAGTATGACACGGGAGTGGAATTTCACTCCCTTCCCATCCTACCAAAAGAGACTGTTCACAAGACTGGCTGACCATCCATGTGTCCTGTACATGCAACACTTGTGACCACACCTGTGTAGTTAATTGCAGTGTGAGTACGAGGGTTGTCTGCACAAAGGTCAGTGGTTGGAAAGAGAAAAAAAGGTTGGAAGTAATCCCTTATATTCAAAGACTGTTTGTGCTGTTGGACATTCTTATGTGTCCCAATACCTCAAGTATTGTCGAAGCATAAATTTAAGAGTTTAAAAATGTTGGCATCATGGAACATTAACAAAAAAAATAATGTTGCAAGGCATGACTAAATGTATAGTAGTATTTCTACAGAGACAACTTTATATTATTGAGTGCTGTCCGTAGTGTTGGTTTTGAAAACACATGTGGTTGAGAACCTATGAGAGTGCAGTTTAACTTGCAGGAGTTCTGCTGCCTCTGAGGAAATCAAGCCATGTTGAGCTTCTTTCCAGGTCTGTACTGCAAAAATGATTTGTCAAACAGCCAAGAATCACAGCTGTCACACAGGCAGATGTGATGGATCCGATATGTATGGCCAATGAAAACTGTTTTATACCTTAACAATAACACTCTCTCCATTCATAATGACACACAGGAAGACATGCTATTAAGAGAAATGTTACTAGTATTAAATAAACAGATGAGATGGGAGTATGAATTGAATCAACCAAACAAGTCAGAATGTGGCTGAAAGACCAAAAAAAACTAATTTTTTCCTATCTGTATACGTATATTTCTTACATTAAAAAATCCAAACCTCACTTTTTCATGCATTTCATTAGAAATAATAAGTGAAGAGTATAAATAATTCTATATATAAAACACAACCACCACTTCTGTCGTAGCTCCATACATTATATTTGGTATTCTGCTGCTGTATACTAACCTGAATACACCCCTTATGTTGCATTTTAATCCACAACTTCCTGCTATCTGTAGCTGATATGTTGTGTTACTTTTTTTAATATTCTGCTGTTGTGGACAGTGAGCTGTAGATGCTACTACTATATTTGGCGCTTGAATCTGGAATCTGTGTAAAATTGCATCACTGTTAACTAACATGGGGCGTGAACTCCAGAATACTTTTATTAATATTTTCTTATATCAAAGACTAGGATGATTCACACATGTAACCTTAAGAGAACAAGTATAATACCCTTCTAAATGTGGTTTAAAATAACAGTACTTCATTGGACATACCAGAGTGTGAATACAACCCATGAGCACAGTGGGAGGTTAGGAAAATATGGCTATAATTCATACAGTGTTGTTAAGTACCCATCAGCATCCACATAGCGCTTATTTTTTCCACAACAGCCATCCAACCTCCCCTTACCTTTTCCTTTAATCACGTCTTTTCATTTCTTTTTCACATCACACTGCATCTTCACTCCGCTCTGCCATCTCATTTCACCATGTTACATCCACTGACTTTTCCCCCTTTCCCCCCACTTTAACGCTATTTAGAAATCCCCAGTTGACACCTTTCTTCTCTCCTCTTATGTTCTGCTAACTCTCCTTTACCCTCTGAATTCCAAAACAACCCCAGACTTTTCCCTATTACAATTTAACAATGCTTTGTAATGTTCAATTTTCCTTTAATGGACCAAAAAACAATCCAAGTGTTAATGGGAGAAAAAAACACTTACTTGACAGTGACATGTAAAAAAATAAAAATAAAAAATGTGCCTAACTCTTACAGATAGTCAAGGCTCAATAATTTCACTGCAGGGTGTTACTGAGAGAATGCAGTTTGCTGTATCTTCTTTAAAAAATTTCATAATAATCCTAACTCTTGAATAATAACATAATAACTACACTAGTAACAAATCCATCAGAAGTAATTCCATGTTTTGTGATTAGAAAATTGGCTTATGCCATAAAAGCAGATTAAATTAAAGGCATAAAATATCACATTTCTTTCAGTAAACGGAAAACTGATTTAAATAATTAAAGACTTTTGGTGTTTATGTGATTGCAATCTAAAATGAAAGCAATCTTGCTTTCTAGCACTATGGAGTTCCCATGGTGATTACTCTGCAAACAGATTTGTTTTTTCCCTGCCAGGAGAGTACTTTGCATTTTTAGCTCCTCGCTGATTATAAAGCATCCTGGTTCAGTTTTTAAGGCAGTTTAGGAAGTTCACATGAGTCAGATCTTGTATATTTATGGGGGGAATGGAGTTCTGGAGAGCCCCTTGCCTTTCATGCACCATAAACCTTTCATACAAGGTCCTTTAATTCTCTCTCTGAATGACAGATTATACAGATCACATATTACCTCTCTGCCATTAGTGAATGCAGTATTACATTTTCCATTCATACACTCCTGCATAACAAGGTTCCTAATCTCTTGACATTCCCCCATCAGCTATACATATGAATCAAGAAACATTTTTCCTTGTGTAGAATTCAGTAGCATGGAAGAAGCAGGCATGAAAACTAATTGCACACGACAGTATTCACAGTATATTATCCCATACTGTCAGATAAATGACTGAACGAGAATGTAACCAAAGTTTCCTATAGTAGTTCAGCTACAAAGTATCTGAGTGATTGGATTTTTCAAGACCAAAGAACCAAAGTCTCTGGTGTCATTAGCTCCACCCTGGTCTCCAGCTCCGGTACATGACATACGAGTCCAAATACGGCCATGTCTGGGTGTGTATTTGTACACAGAGTATACTGGTCTGAACGACAAAAAACAGACAGCAGCCCTAGGGGTCAATATGATGCTCCTGGTGCTTTACACAGACCCGTGACCCACTTTCTATCGCATCACACACCTTTAAGCTTACACACACATTCTCTCACTCACTCTTACACATCTCTGCTTTGTTATTTTTGTTTTATACCTTCCATCTATTTCACCCTCCATCTCATCTTTCCCCCTCACGTCCACCCATCTCTCATTTTACACACACATGAGCACACAGAGGATACGCTGACCTTGGGATACAGCACGATGGTTTAAAGGAGTAAACACGCTAGGGCAAAGGGGAGGCTTTGGGGTGAATGGATACACTTGACTGAGCTAACGAGGTCTGTCTGGCCACACGGCCTCATTGGCTGATCAGAAAGCTGGATGCCAATCCCCACTGGCTGGGACAACAGGTAGATGAAGGCAGAGAGGGCAAGTGACCTGGTGCTCAGCGATAAGGCACATACAAAGATGATTAGAACAACCCAAAAGCAATCTCACCTAGACATGAGGTGATTGGATCTAAATTGCTGATCTATTCTTGGCGGAGAGCACACACCTCCGCCAAGGCACCCCCCATAGAGCCCTATATTACAATAAGGTTGCAGAGGTAGTTGAGTACTTATTAGTTGCCATTATCATGCTAACAGACAAACAAAGTTACATGAAAACATAACTTCTTTGGTGGAGGTAATAAAAAGCTACAAACATCTACACACAAATACAACGTTATATTCCCAAAGCATGTGATTGAGCAATATGGACACATCTGACTTGGACAACAAAGACATGTAACACACCCAATCTGGGTTTACACAAGTAACCTAATGTGTTCAGCAAAGTATACATAATGGAGTGGGAAAAATGTGTCACCTCATCAGGGAAAAGGTATGTACACATACACGGGAGAGTCAAAATGAGCCCCAGTAATTCTACAAAGAAATAATTTCACAATGGAATACATATACAGTCTATACAAATTGCAAAAGTGTATAGACTGCAAAGGAGCTTCTGTAGAAAAATAATTGTATGTTGATTCATTATATTTTCAATATATTTGCCTGGGAACTTTTTGACTCACCCTGGTATACATCAGTTGTAACATTTTCAGCACAATTCCGGGTGAAGTGGTGACAATGTTGCTTACATCAATGCAACAGCAGCTGTCAGTAAGTGTACACAGGCAGAAAATGAACATTTAGTCCAAAGTCAGTTTGTAAGCAGGAAATTGGGCGAGCATGTGGATCCTGATGACTTTGACAAGGGCCAAATTGTAATGTATCGGAACATGTCCAACACTGGTGGTGTTCAAGGAGTCCATGTTCACTTGTTGCCAATATTTCCCACTCTCTGACAGATACTGTGCTATCAATATTGGTGTTGATGTTATGGCTGACGTACATACATGTGTATGTGAGTGTGTGTGTCAAAATGAATTTTGATTATTTATCTTTGTCCTGATTTCATCACAAATGTTTTGGTGGGAAATCAATTTTTACAAAGGTTTTTTACAGGATATATATTTTATATTATTAGTATTTTTTTTTTTTTCAGAAAACTGATCTCAACCCAAATGAGTGTCTTTTGTGTAGACATTAAAAAAAACATTTATATTCAGTCAATTCACATTAGCATAAAAACATCCAGTAGCATGTGCAAACATCCATGCCCCTTCTACTGATCACAGTATGGAGAAAAGAGTCCCATCAGCAGACTCGTCAAGGAACTTATCAGGAAACTCTCAATGTCACTTGGCCCCAAATTGGTTGAACAGTTAAGATTTAATCATTTTAAAATGTGCCATGGTATGATCATCTTCTCTAGTCTTTGTATACATGGCCTATTGATGAACAATTAAAAAGTCCAGGGGCCTCATGCAGAAAAGGTGTGTTGCCCAAAAATGTGGCATACACCCTTTTCCACACTCATATTCATATGTACAAAGAGTAGAGTGGCCGTGGAAATGTGCGCTCCTGCACAGCCATGTCCTCTGGTGTCTTGGGTGTGGATGAAGACGGTCATCAGGTGTCAGTGAACTGAAGCATAAGGCTGACACCAACAAGCTCATCCACTCCCACTGAGTATGTTCATTCTCCCAGGACAGTATAGAACACTTAAGGTTACAAAGTTTATCACAGTTTCATGGCGAAAATTGCAATCAATCATCAGCAATCTCATGGTTTGGATTTTTGGAAAATGATTACAGATATACATTATTTGGTGATGAATGATTTCGCAATTTAAGCTACGTTATGTTTTTGTTTTTGTTTTTTTACATTAATGTCCCACGGGGACTCTATCACCACCTGTTGCTTCGTTGAAACACTCTTCCACTTTGCCTTCACCTTTGACATCATCATCTGATCCTATTTATACTAATTTGCATATGCAAATGTGAGCATGGAGAAGGAGGAGTCTGGTTCTCCAACAAATGTGGTCAATTCAACACTGATTGGGATGTACAAAAGAAAAGTGCTTGGATTTGGGTGTACACATAGTTTTGTATATCTGGATTTTTTTTGTTTGTATGTACTTTTCCAGATTTGGCCATACATCAGGTTTCAGTATGAAATCCATGCAAGTTCTTATACATGAGGCCCCAGGTCAGTTTTGTAGTACGTAATAAATCCTGTAAATCCCTGTCAGAGCAAACACTCCCATCAGTTGTTAAAAATAAAGCTCTTCAAAGGGGGGTTTTTGTCATCAAACAGTTCTGCATATTATTGTTAATATCATCCCTGTTGATTGCAGTTTTCAGTGGATACAAGGTCAAACAGTCTGTCGTCAAGCACCATCCAGACACAGACGGCTAGGTGGGCAGTATCACTAGAATCACCAACTTAGCACGTGCGATAAAAACTATTTGCACCTGTCAATGTCCCTTTCAAGCTGCTCCACTGGATCCACTGTCAGCACAGACACACACCGTGGCTGGCATACATATATGTCTGTCATTGTAATACACATAAATTCTGCCATCAGTGAAAGGCTTCTGTCCTTCACTTGGATGTGCACTACCTGGCTTTTCTGCTAGCAAAAAAAAAGACATTTATGTGACATTCACCAGTCTCCATTTGGTCATTTTGAAAGTCTAGTAAAACACTATTCTACAGTCTGATTAAGTGGTACTCACCATTGGATCTGGATTAATTTAATGACAACAAATATAGGACACACACATCTTATTCGGATTTATTAAAAAAAAAAATAAAAAAAAAAACAGTGAAAACAGTGAGTTATGCCATTAATTCATTTTATTAAGTCATTGTCAATTGTAGTGTGTGGCGCTGGTTACTTACGTATCACATTTAACTGACAAGCAAGACATTTTCTGTCAGAAAAAAGCACCTTTGAATTTGGCTTGATAGAAATTTGTTTGACTGCACTGGCAACTGTCTGTACGTAATCTCTTAACATTCAGTTAGACACTCAGACACATAGTGAGCTACAGGTAACAGTAACATTTTGGAGACTCGTGATATGTCAGTTTTACTTATTGAAATACCATATCAAGAATGGGTGCTGGCGGATGTTTTAAATTTCACCTCCAATCACACAGACATGCAGGCATACACACATTGTGACAGAAGAACCACACACTCATGCACACACTCTTGGGCCTTGGGGTTTTGGCAGTTGATCTATCAGTCAGAGTGAGCAACCACTCAGCCGTGGATGATAATGCAATCTACTGTCATTAGAGACGCTGGCCGACTGCAAACGCATGCATACAGTCCTGTCCACACACAACAAACAGCAATCAATCAAAGTGAAATATCAAACTGAGCCGTAGTCATAATGTTATTATATGTACCGTTTCTAGAAGTCATCCGAGTAGCAAGACGCCTTGTTTTTAAACCTCAGATAAGAAGCATTTGACCAGAATTCATAAAAATATCCAGGTATATAGAGACAGATATATACAAATGGCCAAAACAAACAGAGAAACACCATAGCACTACCACAGCTTTTACTCTCATCGGCAGTTAATCTTCTGATGCAACTTCAGAGCAACACCAGCACAGAATTAGATCTGTGCAATAGAAGCCCTGATATTTACCATAGGTTTGATTACACTGTTTTCTATCTTGTTTGGTGCAATTTCTATAAATAGTGGTTTAATCCATCTGTTTTTAAAATTAAGATGTTTCTCTGTGGTGCTAAATTAGTTTTATAGCTGAAATCTAGGCCTATAAATATACGTATTGCATGTTTATCCCTGCCGATGAGTAACGCAGCCTTTGACAACACTGAAATTGAGTGACTGGCTAGACCAAAATCAAGAGATCAGAAGTACTCACTGCTGCAAGAACACTGAATATTTATTTCCTTATGCTACAGGATTTTAATATGTCTACTTTGAACAGTTTAAAAAATAAAAACTTGGATTTTGGCAGATGGAAATTTCATCTTAATTCGGATATATGCCAAAAACAGAGAGAGAAAATGGGACGTTCAAATGTGGACGTGGTCTACATACACTGTCATTTTTAACAGTACCTTTCTAAACACTAAAATACACGACACAGCCGTCTGCTCAGACTCCATGGGGGCTTTGACGGACTCTTTCCTGTGCATCAGCTTAGTTATACAGCAGATATTCACAGCAATGGCTCTTGTAGCAGTGCACATAATCTACTGTCTCCATTTGAGAAAGACATGGCTATGTCTGTATGTCGGTGTGTATTAAAAAGTGGGAAGTATGGTGAGATCGGCACAGCGGGAGCCCACCGCAGCACTCATGCCACGAGTCTGACAACATCTTAGAACAATTCACTTGAGACTTCTCTTCTGTCCTTAACAAGTCTAGTCCACTACCGTTGGAGAGAGATGACGTGACAGAAAGAGAGACAGAAAGATAAAGAAAAGAGGACTAAGAGGTAGAGAAGGATTCTCGTGAAAGTGCTTATGAAAGGATCTGCAGCATTGCTGGAATTAGGGAGTTAGAGATGGATGCATCTATGTCTGAGGACAGAAAAGAAGAGAGCTGCATGGGTTATAAAAATGCAGAGAAATAGACAGAAAGAGAACAAAATAACGAGGGTGCACAAAGGAGAGACCTAGCATTAGAAGATTAAGTGGCGATAGCTCTGTGAAAAATAGCAAGCGAGCTGAGCTGAAAGTGGAGCAGGAATGATAAATGCTGCGAGACAAGCCAACTGCCAATTTGGATGGCAAAAGTTTGTTTCCACAGGGCAACAAGAGGCTGGAGTCAATCTGTCTCTCTTACATCTGATCATAGAGACAGAGTGGGTGCACCTGGGTCCACACATGGGCTCTTCTCAAACACTAAAAATAGTAGAAACAAATGCATAAATGGCAACACAAACAGCCAATTACAGACATGGCTATTTTGAGGAATATTAAGGCACATTTTCCCCTGCTTAGACTCCTGCTTAAAACACATTACATTGGATAATACGTGGTTAAAATGAGAGCCCGGTGGCTATTCTGTAATTAAATGGGATATGAGATGGAAGGAAAGTGTGTGTTTCTATACAGTGGAGAAACAAATTCTATCTGAGCTATTAGGTTTCAAAGCAATCACTGCTAAAGAAGATAGGAGGAACTGTAGGGCACATATGGGCTGTACATGGAAAAATGTGCAACAGAGGAAAGTAATAATAAACATCTGGCAGTGGAATCCCTGTGATTTTAAATGCACATTAAGTGTGATTCATTGAGCTGCACACAGACGCGATGGAAACCAGGCCTACAAAGGTTTGTGCCATTGCATGTCTCACCTTGCATAGATAGGATGATTTGAAGCCTGAGGTTCATGCGGTAATTGGGGAAACCATTATGATCATCAGTGTGGGCATGAAAAGATATTTCACACAGCAAGAGAGGGATTATTAGAGTGAAGGGCACAAAAAGTCAGCATGTCTGGGAGAATGAAGGGCCAAGAAGGTTACCGGCTTTAGACAGAGGCCTTGTACAGCCGCTTCATGATCACTAGTGAATGATTTAAGTTGGCGAGTATTAAATTTGCATTAAGACTAGTTGAGGAAAGAAGTAAGTCAGAGCTGTTGAAGTATCTGTGACACTTTGATATGAAAAGATAGAATGTACGCCGAGTCTAATTACATTTTGTTCAGGACAGTGAGAGCAGATTTAAAGAGATTCAAAATGTACACTCCAAAACTTTTAAAAATTCTGTAAATGGAAAAGATATATCATACTTTATTGGCCACAGCAGACTATAACCCACACCCATGCTTCACACTGCCGTCTCCATTGCCTCACTATTGATTCAGTGATGCCAAGCTTACATGCAGCTGTTCCATGCCCTATGACGGTTGCATTGATGGTTAGCTCATGAAACATTAATTAGCCACATCATTGTTAGCTACAGTCGTGGGTTCAAGAGACATGACAAAAGTAGCGGTGTAGAGATCAGACATTACAGTAGGTTTAAATGTTGATTTACATCTCCATACAGTTCTGCAGGGTAATGGTTAGCACTTCCACCTCACAGCAAGATGGTTCTGGGTTTGACTGTTTATCAAGTTTCCCCACCATTAAAACCAGATAAGTGTTAAATCTCATGTCAGTGCCCTTGACCACATAGATGGTGTTGCTGATCAAGTTCTGAAATTGGTCCACATTAGAAGCTCACTGTTCCTAATGTGTGCTATATACTAATACTAATGCTGTGTGTATCAGGATGGACAAAATAAAGTGACCAAAAATCCCTACATAACTTAGCCTTTAACAGATTTACATATTAATCCATGGGCATGTTATAATTTTAAAACGAATTATTTGAATACAAATTGTAAAAACCAATTAGATTCATTCTAACTTCAGATTGCCATTTCCCACGGATACATCAGATTTCTGCATTTCAATTGCTAATTGTCATGCTAAAAACAACGCAGAATACAACAAGTGGTGCCAAGCACAATCCAGGCTTGCTCCATGCATGTATTGTCGCATAATTTGGCATTGATCCAGCTGATGTCATCATGTCTATGCATGTGCTGATGTCAGAATGGACAGAGACAACACAAACAAATTTCAGCCATTATGAGTAAATGAGGGGGAGTGTTGCTAAAATGTTAAAGAAACAAAGAAACAAACCAACCCAAAAACAATACCACTTGCTTCCGCTTTGGTGGTTGAGGCAATTATCAAAATTCCATATTACAACTAGAAAGGCCCAGACCTCCGCCAAGGCAGACCAGAACACCACTAAAATCACTTGTTGATCTCTCCATTACCACCATACCCTGAACATTTCATCAAAATCCATCCATAACTTTTCGAGTTATGTTGTACACAAACCAACACCAGCAAAAACATAACCTCCTTGGCAGAGGTAATAATCATTTGCTTTCTGTAGTTTTTCATGCAAGAAATCTCTTTCACGTTTCCCTGAGGTGTGTTCCTACATTTTAGTCCTTAATCATCATGGCAAAAACATTTTACCAAATGCTCACAACTTTTTCTGTGCAACTTTGCTCCTGGACTGAATCTACCTCCACCGACTGCATCTGAAACTTGGATAATGAATGGCTGATGGTCTAGGTGTGGATGTAAGAAAGGAGTAGGTCATGGGTATTTGTATAAGAACCATATGAGGGTATGAAAGGTTAGTTTGAGTTCATATATTATTTTACCCCCTAATCAACATCTATTCATGTGTGCCCACCCTTTCTCTTGCAGTGATAGGACCCCTTCCTATAGTGAACTGAAGCCTTGAAATGCATTTAACCACCCCCCCCCCCCCCCCCGCACCACCATCACCACCACCACCACACACACACACACACACAAAGTGTACTTCTTATCCTGTGTTGCTGTGTGACTGTGGTGTTTCAAAACACTATTCTAGATTCAAACTGACAAACAAATTAACTGATCCAAGCAGTGGTTTCACAAGGTAAAATCACCATTTTCCTGTGACTCCATTGGAAAATAAATGTGGTTTGCCAGAGCATTTACTGAAGGACAATTGAACTGAACAGTAACAATATTTTTTAATACAAATTTCATAACATAATGGTGCACTAAAACAATATTTTAACTGTGGTTCTATGAAAACAGATAGGAAGGCTAAAAACAGATTGTCAAACAGGAAGTGGTGAGTCGTTTTCACCTAGAAAATGTATACACATTTGTGTTGACACACGCACCAGTACAACTGAAACATGATTATGTTAATAGTTCAAAGACATGTTCAGTGTATTTTTATTGTTTGGGTGTTTATACATGATTTTGGAGTGAAGGTTGAAATTAGGTGTGGATTCAAATTCAACATTTTGTAGTATTATCATGGGTAGGGCAAGACATTATGTCAATGTCCTCACAAAGACATAAAGACATGAGTGAGTGCATGTGGGTGTGTGTGTATATTAGTCTCATTCTGCTTCAAGGCCAACTGTCAAAAAATAATGCACACCACAGTAACACACCACAGTCAGTTCCCCATTTCACAACAATAACAAACTAGGCAAATATTGACGCACTATTTCCCTGACATTACAAATGTGATTATATTTGCTGTTTGCCCTAGGAGATGGCAGTTTATATTCAATGAGGTGTGCACCTACCTGTGTGTGTGTGTGTGTATGTGTGTGTGTGTGTGTGTGTGTGTGTGTGTAGATGATGAATTTAGAGTAAAAAAAAATTGGCCATGGGAAGAAAATGCGTCAATTTTCTGTGTACACAAAAGAACGTTAGCGGACTGAGTGAGCATCCAGCATAAAAGTGTGGGTGTGGAGACTGAGAAAGAAAAGGGAGGCAACCACCTGTATGCACAAGCCTGTTCTTTATAAATGTGCAGCGGCAGATGGAGCTTGAACCTTAATAAAAGTCAAGGTGGAGGCTGAGAGCAGCTGTGGTCTGCAGTCATTAACAGAGACGACACCAAAGCAAAGCTGTTGACTGTTGTTTTCTGCTAGTGCTGGTGTCTAAACTGCCTCGAATAAGTTTCTCAAGTTACACAAGGAGAATGATTGTGTGACTCTAACTTACCTGGACCTTGGAGAGGTTTGAGGGTCTCTACTTAAATTTCAGCCAAGCTAAATTAAAGACACAGGCTGGTAATGTTAGATAACCATGACGCTCTGTGTCCGTGTCTGTGAGTAGCTGGATGAGAAATACTATTAAAAGCTTTGTCTGTTAAAGCGAAAAAATATGAGTGAAATATTGAGAACATATGAACCAAATCAATCTAATCAGACCAAAACCTTATTTTCAAATCTGTGCCACAATATTCAGTTTGTCATATATGATGTAGATGTTCAACACAATTAATACAATCACTTAAATTCTATGTTGTGGTGTCATGTAACTCAATATTTCATCTAGTTTTGGATATAATATATATTCTTATCAGTCTAATTCTCTACCATTAAAAATGTATCTTACTTCGTAGCATGTCCCTAATGCAATAGCATAACGGTCTGAAGGTTGGTAGCACAGTGTTTTGAGGCTATATGTAGTATGGCAAGAAATGTAAAAAAAATAAATTATGTATATATATATATAAAATTTCACTAATGGTATATAAGAGTCCTGAAATTTTGCCAAAGATGCCAAAGTAATGAGCTCGGAAAGGAAAGGAAATAGAAAAGAAATTGTATCAGAACTGCAAATAAACAAGTTTCAGAGATGCATTTTTTTATGGGTGAGTTTGAAGATAAAGCTCAAATAAAGTAATTACCTTTGCAAACTTCACCCTTTGCTGATCCACAGTTCAGATTAAATTGTGCGTTCTGGCCTTGTTCCAAATATATTCAGCTACCAACAAAGCTATACAGAAACCAAGGGTGATTTGTGGTTTTACTGTGGCTGTTTTCTGCATAAAACCGCTATAATGTAAATAAATTACGTAGCAATTGATGAAGCATGTGAAGATAAGAAGGTGCTGTTTTGACCAACTATAAATCATCAGGAGTGAGTTTTTGCCCTAAATGGAAAACTTAATATCATGTTACAAATGTGTGTAAACAATATGTATATTTCATTCAGTGAGTGACAGCCTGTGAATACATAGCACTGATTTATTGGTGGTTTTCATAGTCTAAGTGTATTATGACAGCCAAATTCTCCCTGCTCTTGAGAATTTGGAATATCAATAGTACATAGAAGCCCTTTCATTTAAATCTGTTGTGTTGTTTGAAACAGTTCCCTAGAATATTTCGTTCAGGCTTATGAAATTATGTGTACATTTATGCCAATCAAGCTAATTGTTTTAAAAACAAACAGTAATGCAAGATTACTTCTTAATGTAATAGCATGAACATATCAGTCCACTTTATTTTATTATCTTCATGCTCAAGTAGTTTGCATTAAATGAAGGTTATTTCTGTGTGCTATTGACAAGTAGAAATAAAATATTGTCGAGACAGGAAATAACTAATTTGAGGACACTCCACGTGTAAGAAATCTAATTTGATTAATAGTAATAATCATAACATACTTTATTTCTGTGTGGAATTGAAACAATTTAGGTCATATGGTCCCTTATTCCCAAATCCAAGGTGAGGGACATGCAAATCAGATGCAAACGCTACAAGAAAAGTGAAAACTAGTTATAGGTCTGTGTAATAAATACTGAATTTAGCCTCTTGGCATTCCAAAAACAGTCATTTGGGGTTCATATGAAAATGATATGCAAATAAGGCAGACTGGGATTTTTCTGATGCACAGAACACAGAGAGGATTCCTGGTATCTTAGCCTCAGGTTTGAAGCTAACTCATGTTGCTGCCCCCTGACTCTAATACTTTTATATTTGCGCTGTAACACAGAGGGAGGGTTGAAAATACAGATAAAACAGAGTCATAGGCAGAGGAGAGTAAGACAAAGAGTAAGACAAGAGGAGAAGGTGAATAAGGTGTGTTACATGTAATTTCTAAATAAACCTAATACACCATTGGGGGGGGGGGGCAATTAGATCAATGTGGAGGCAAAGGTCGGGGCAAAAGTCAGAGAGAAACACGTGAACTGTGGACTGGTGCAGGTCAGAAAGATATTCATGGACATGAGTCTAAAAAGAAAAATATAACGTGCTGCGTACTTTTAATCCCCCCTCGGCCAAATATAGTGTAAGATTCTATTGGAAGTTTCTGCCCTATAATTACCCTGCCCCCTCGTAGGCCTGAAGGGTATGGTTTTTGGTTCAGTTTGTCTGTCTGTTTGTAAGCAGCTTTGCACAAAAACTACAAGACTAATTTTCATGAAATTTTCAGAAAAGGTGCAAGGTGGTCCAGAATAGATGTGAAAGTACTCAGATACTATAATTGCACAAGACCATTTGAGCTTGAAAAAGTAGGTCATGGTGATCTGTTTTCGATAGGCTTCTGCTCCATTTCAAGATGCATGACGATATTACTATATATATATATATATATATATACATACACAAAAAATTTTTTTCATTTATTTATCAAGGAAGCCAGTTAAGAACATATTTTTATTTACAAATGCAGCCTGATCAAAGAGCAGTGGCTCTGTAAGGAGTAGGAGACCGGGGGGAGTAAAAATAAAGATAAACAATTACAAGAAACAACAGTCAATAAATAAGTACATTATGACAATAACAGTGAGACATGTTAGAGACTAATACTCAACAGGTGCTAAAATTTGTTGCAGGTCTTGCTTAAAACCAGAGAAAGAAGCGAGGACAGTGAGATTACTAAGATCGAGAGCAGAATGGGAGCGGTGCAGAGGGTATGAGAGATAAAGAGGTGTTTTTCCAAGTAAGGTTTTGTAGTTGAGCTGGAGCCAGTGCCAGAGCCATCTGATGTGGAGGGATGTCCAGTCTACTTAGTTATAGAGGTCACAGCAGTGAGTTGTGAAAGGAGCGCCTGTGGCAAAATGGATGGCAGAATGGTGGAGAGTGTCATGTATGCTGAGAGCAGATTGAGAAGCCATCCTATAGATGGTGTCACCATAGTCAAATATGGGCAGGATGGAAAACTCACATTATTTTTTTTAACGCTGTGATATATATTGTGATATGTAAAATATTCAGGAGGATACAGCAGCTATAAGTAGGTGTAAATGGTCAAACTAATTAGCTGTATTTCCTCTCGTTGTGGTAACAGGTGTTGACACTGACTGCGTTTGAATATACCGAAATAACTCCAGATAACTTTGGGTTTTGGCACCAACTCTTTATTTCTGGGGATTTTGTCTTGTTTCTCCTGATGACTCACTCAAGCTTATGAAGAACAATTGTGATTGATGGATCACTGCGTGCAATGTGGGTCAGACACCCTTAAAATTAGACCTGTGATGTGACTATTCCACACGTACAGTGCAATGTCAATGATCAAACGACATATTGTGCAGTTCTAATTCACAGTATAAATTTGGTGCGGGTGTCTGAAAGTTTCCAAAACACACAGAAACATGATAAACAGGCTGCTTAGAAAATATGGATTTTTTTTTTTTTTATTTAAATTGCACAATATGAAGAAGAGAGTGGCAAACTGGAGTAAAAGCCAGACAAACACACTTTGCTGATGAAGCTTAATTATAGAAAGGATAAGGGTTAGATGATTCTGAACAAACACATGATAAGCTTAGTGGACCACCTTGTTCGTTTGGCAGTGTCCTCTCAAATTACATGGCTCACTAGCGCACACACACACACACACAACACACACCTTATGCTACATCAACACCTGCACCATCACATTAGTAATAATCAGTATAATGAGCCTAACTGAAACCTCGTGTCGCTCAGAATACGTCACCCGATGACCTCGACCTGTAACTCCACCATGCAACTCCATTTAAAATGAACAGTGCGAAGCTCTTATTGCAGCCTCTACCCTCCAACATACACATGCCATCGTGTTGTTGATTTGCCTACAGCTACACGGACGGTGTTTTATGAAGGTCTAAATACTGGATTCCACTGGGAATCATGTTATGACTTAAGCGGGTTACACACAAAGGGACGTTCTAAACTCTGAAGACATTTTTTTTTTTTTATCTGTTACAGACTCCACACATGAAGACAAAATTCAAACATTGAACAGTTTTGATCGTACTGTGTGTGGTGTGCTCCAACAATGTCAACACAGTGCACCACACATATAACAATTCTGTCCCACCACTGATCTTGAATCTAGTCCTCCAAGACAGAAACCTCTTGTGATCAAACAAAAATGAAGAAGAAGAAACATAGCAGCAACTGTAATACATAATATTATAAACTAAAGGGGGGAATTATAGTGTTCTTGGGACTTTATTTTAATTTTATTTTTAATGGAAAAATCCCAAATTTCTGAGGTTCACCAAACCTTATGTTTCAGGTCAGCACTGCTTGTTTTTTATTTATACATGCCTCATTGTTCCTCAGTCAGCTTGCTTCTTGATTGACTACATTTTGATCCACATCGAAGTATAATATTTACATTTATTGGCTCCAACCCATTTTGAAGTCAATTATCAGGACAAACCTACTCCTTAACACACCTCAGACCACAGGATAAGCTTACAAGATAATCTTATAAAACATAAGGTAATTGGGCGTTTGCCAACCCTGGGTGGAAAGTGGGGAAATCGTGTGTGTACCACTGTGCCCCATTTTAAACCAGACTTTCTTTCAGACCTATGCATGACTTCATACCCCACCAAAAGCATTACAGTCCATTTAGATTTGCTGACTTCATGACTTAATTTACATTTATGTTTGTGTTACTACTGTGACTCAGACGGCTACATCGTTAACCCAGTACCTACTATTGATTTTGAATTACAAAAACATTTTTTTCCCTCTCTAACCTTTCTTAAGTGCTTTATTATCATTTGTTATAATATTACACTCAGCAATTTCCATTTTTATGTGAAAATCTGGTATTTTTCCAATATCTAATTTACTGATAATGCAGATGTTCATAAAAAGCTCAGTTTAAAATTGGAGGGTTATGTCATGAATAGAGAAAACTGAACTTTCTCAGCAACATATATCATTAACTGACCATAAAATAAGCATACACATCTACTGCCATTTATCAAACTCCATGTTTTGTTTTGTTTTTTTTACTAGTGAATCAATATGGTATGAGATGACAGTGTTCCTATATTCACTACAGAGCATCTGAACATCCAAATGGGTCATATTGGATGACTGAGAAAAGGAAACACAAAGGAATTCTACACTTTACACTTATTGATAGGATTAATGGATCAACAGATGTTAAAAATGTTAGATCAGAGGATGAGTTTGGGCACCAGCTGCTTATTTTTATGTGTTAACGTTTTTATACTAAGTACATCGCCTTTCAATTCAATTATGAAAAGCTATAAACAAATATTTATCCCTGCAGTTTTTTTGTTAAAAACAAACTAATCCACGTAATTATGCTGTATATATATTCTGACATGTTTGTGTTTGATTTTGATCTAGTGATTTTAAATACCATACAATCAGGAGTAGGAACAGCGTGTTTTGTAAACAGACTAGATTTTCTGTACCCTTCCTGACCCTCTCATCTGTTTGCACATTTTGATGACGAGAATTGACTAGTTGTGTGTTTTTAGCGTCGTTTCTGGAAGACTTCTAACACACTGCAGCATGTCTTGTGGAATTCCAAAATCACAAGCTCCTTCAAGAGTGGGTGCAATCAGTTGAGCAGCCACGGTATAGCCATCCCCAGGGGCTAGTTGAAAAAAAACCAAACTGCTGGTTTAGTTTCAACTCTTGATGTAATGCAGAAAAATCTTGGCTTTTGTTTACCTTAACACTGATAAACTGTGGCAAGAGACTAGACACATCTGACGTAATGACGAAATGAAGAAATCCAGAAATAATGGGGGGAATGATGCATGGGACTGAAACACACCAAGTGGAAAGCAAAGCTGAAGGTAAAACCGCTGCTCAATATTAAAAACCAACTCCGCAGGTTTATAAACTGTTCTGGTCACACAATAAATGTTCTACTGTATATTAATGCCTACTTCTCCTTCCTTCCTTACAGGCAGAACATCCTAGACATGCTTCTTTATTAAATATTAATATTTTCATATGTTTGGGAGCCTTTTTTTATTTGAACAATAAAATAGCAGTATTTATTTAATCTGATTTATGAACAATTACAACAGGCACCTCTATGGATAATCCTATTGAACTGTTTGAAGTATTGTAATAGCACAAAGCTGCCTACGGCGTCTCCATGCACCCTATGCATGAATATATTGGTATAGGTAAAGCAAACAATAAGCCAAATCCCAGAGTTCTTGACTCCTAATTAATAAATCATTGAAAAATGGAAAACAACTTTAAGTGTTTTTCCTCATAAATAATGGTTATTTGTTTATATCTGTGCTACTAATGAGCCTGTTTTCCTCAGACTAAAATTAAATTGCAAAAAAAAAAAAAAAAAAAAAAAAACAGGAAGTGACAGGACAGAAGAAAAGTATAAAAGAAAAAAAGAAATATGCAGAATGAAAATACAAATAACCGCCTTACTAAAATTGAAAGGACAATCAAAGAAAGCAGGGGTGTGGGGCTTGAATGCATGTGCTCGTGCACAAACACACACAATGTGCTCCATTGAAAACAGATGGCATCAGAATTATCTGATGTCCTGTCACTGTCTTTTTATATGCTAATCTAGCTCCTACAAACATCTGAGTCTCTTTAATCAGATATCAGGTCAGAGAAGCTAAATCAAACTGAGACATTCATTCTGCTAGCTTATTACAATACACTAAGGTAGCAGGCAGCAATCTGTGAGTGCAGTTAACGCCATGAAACTGCAACTAAAGGACATTAAGCCAGATGGGTGATGTTTTCACCACTTTAAGGGACTGGTCAATTCAAAAGAGGGTTTTTTGATAAAGTAATTAACATGCACAGGGGAAACATGCATTAATCTTCAGCAGCTGAAACTTTCTTTGCATATTAATGACTTGTTTACAACACTTATCTGTCTCCTGATCTTTCTGTAAAGTAATATGGATACATAAAGCTCCTGTTGATAACGACCCTTCCTGTGTGCTCATGAGAAAACAAATTCTAAATATAAAAAGTCAAAGTACTGAAGGTGGTGAGAGACATCTCAACAACATTTAATACTATAAAACTTAAAACCACTATTTCAAGCATCATAGTTTCAATAGGACAAAACTATACAGTGAGTTAAAAAAATAAGAAGCTTAAGTTAACAGGGATACAAGCATGATATAGAAGTCCTAATTTTTATATGAGCAAATAAAGGACAATTTATAGACTACAAATCACAAACTAATGATGATAAATTGAACAGTCGACTAGAATAACTTAAATTCAAGAAGAAGAAAAAACACCAAGCAGCCACTAACGTATGAACATATACATACACATAAGAGTCACCAGGGCCCTTCTGAGGATAGATTAATTAAGTACATCTTTGGAAACCACGCACGCAGGCACGCACACAAATCATCAGACCAGATCTGATATCAAAAGGCAGTCACTGTCTGGCAGATTAGAAGATCCATCTGTCTGCCATGTGGAAAGCCTTGGATTATCAATAAACTTCACACAATTCAGTATGTGCATCTCTCTGTATGCTTATGTGTTTGATCCGGCCTCTGAATACAGAATGCAAAGAAGGCAAACAGAAAAATACAATTTGCCATAAATATTCTGGGGGAAAAAACAACACTGTCTGAGGTTCATTTTAATACATTTTTAGTCTGTGGAGTATTCCTTATTACTTACATTTTTTATTTTAGAATAAAACACACGTTTTAAGATCAAATCCTGTCAAAATCATTCATTCTCCAACGTAAATAGATACACAGAGACAGCCAGGAAATGACTTGTGGCCACACTTAATGTTTAATCAATACATCGCTATTGATCTCTTTTCTGGCTAACTATTACCCCTATTTACTCTAACTTTCCCCTGAATAGATCTATACTGCTAATACAAGCACAAAATGAGAAAGGAGAGTTGGATTGACACAGGGCGGAAAAGCCACAAAGAAATAAAAGAAATAAGACCAAAAAAACACACACAAATGAACTAGAATTGGTGCATGGTCCTGTGCACACAAAGCAGCCTCCCACTTTCGAACTATTTCAAGCTCAATTATTACTTGTCTGTGCCCCACAGAGTGGACAGCGGATAAGCCATTATGCCCATAACATCTGGATGACCAAACACATACAGTTGCTTGTATTCATTCGCAATCTCTCTCTGGTCAAGCAAGGTCCCTCTCAGTCAAGTAATTTTCTTGGCGTGACCATCAAGGTTACTTTGTCCGGCGATGATTCAAATTAAACCTGCTGCTCAAATCATCCGCAGCTTTTAAATCCACTTTATCTAATATCTGTGCTCTCACATGGAAATCTTGCACATAGCTGATTCATTTGTATGTATGAAAGAGATCAGACAGAGGCACATGTAGAATTAATCTATTACAAAGGACAGAAACACACACTCACACACACACACACACAAGTATACTCGTACATTATCATATTAGAGTAAAAAAAGAGTGAGAACATTGGAATTCTTTAACCTCCCTTCCTGTTCCCGTAGTCCTATGGTCATATTTCGGACTGTTCCACACATATCTGATCAAATTCATTCACTACACACACTCATGCTTTTACTCATTCTTTCCGTCTCTTCACTCACAGGTTGCCAGTGCTTTCATTTCAGCAGGTGGCCTCGTATGAGCATCCACACACAACAATACAGGTCATGTCTGCTTTCCATTTCAGCGGGTGGTCGGTGAGTAATGGCAGCAATGGCTGAACATTGGACACTCAGACAGAAAGCAAGGGTTATCTTCCCAAACAACACAAAAAAGCCAAAGAGAAGAGAGAGGACGAGGCTCAAAGCAGGCCTTGGAAAGTCATTTACTACATGTCCTTGAATGACAAACTCTTGCTTTTCTTTGCTTTTTATCCATATGTCTTCCACACACTTTCTCCACCCACACCAACAGTCTTACATGCTACGTTAATTACCAATGTCTTTCAAGCTTTCATTTCCTCTTCATGAGGGAAATTACATGTGTTTTCCTTGTTGAGTCAAGATGACAAGGAAAACAAAGAGGAGAGGACAAATTCGAAGTGAGAAAGACTAAAAAGTCTTCTTTAGCTCTTTCAACAGACAAGCTAATTATTCAATGACAAAGAAAGTGACAGTGAATTGCCAAATGTCAAAGAACACAGATCATCTTGCTTTGGTCCTCTTCGCTTTACTGTCAGGGAGTCTGACACAATATTTCACTGAATGTCCTCCAAAGGAGAGAAACTAAGTGAAACCCTGACATTACTATCCTGAACAAATGAAGGCATCTGCAGTAATTGCATGGAAACAGTGACATTTTGAATTTAGGACAGTTTGTCCTGTCAAGTTATGTGCATTAAACTCAATTTGCCATGTGCTGACCCTAATTTACACTTTCTACTCCCTACTTCATCATCATCATCTGTCACTGCACCTCCTGCTGCAGGAAAGATCATTTATCTTACGACTGAAGAAAGTTGATAAAGTAACAGAAACATCTGGTATTGTGTAGAATAATAACTACCCACTTTGCACATTAGAGTCCAAAGTAGCACAGGGCTATGTAAGGTTACATTCATTTAAGACTCAACTACAATGAATGTCTATTTAATTGGGCAAAAACTGAAATATACCATTAACTCCATTCATTTACATATGCATGCCATTGTTACTTCTGCCAAAGAGGTATTCAATTTTGGTCCATTTGTTTGTCTGTCTGTCTATCAGCAGGGTTACGCAAAAAAATTGATTTTGATTAAACTTTCAGGAATGATACATAATGGGTCAAGAAAGAATCCATTAGATTTTGAGCAATGAAGGTCAAAGGTCAAGGTCACACTAAAGGTCAACAGCTAAAACACATCAGTGGTAATATCTCAGGATTCAGACAAGACAGAATCTCATGTTTTTTTGAATTCACATCGTCTCACCTTCAGACATCAGATGGGTCAACACCTAAGGCTCCATCACATCATGTGTGAATGAAAAATCAAGCCTTGGCGGAGGTCTGCTGTCTCTGACTGTCTTGTTGTTGTTGATATTAATTATTATTATTTTTTATTTATTTATTATTATTATTATTATTATTATTATTATTATGCTGGATCTCAAAGCAATAGTTGGACAATTGCCTCTCATGGTTTTAAGTTTTATTTTTTTGTTTAGGTTCCACAATTATTTCCAAAACAAAGCTGTTTATTTGACAGTGAAAGCAACTGTTATTTGCAGCCTGGAATTATTCTAAATGAATGTGAGCATGAAATGGTAGTTTTCATTTAACATGATGTCAGTCGTGTTTGGATTCATGTTCATAACCAGCCAAAACAGGAGCAAGGGACCATGGGTTCCCTTGCCACAGACACTCAAAACTGGGACATGCCCATCATATAATTTCATGTTGTCCATTAAGCAGCTCCAATAAACACTGTGGGGTGAAACAGCTTCACAAATGGCACCTGATGCATATTGCTGAGGGGAGATAAAGCACAATTTCTGCTCAGTGTGACACAGCGGTCAGAGATTTGAACCCCATTGGATTTTTTTTCTCCCCCCGTTTTAAATTAGGCCACTGCCGCTACCGAAAAGCTCTGAATCAAAGCTCGACCCTTTGGTAAGGAGATGAGGGCTGAAGCACACATCCTGACAGCCTCTCATCCCTGCTGTTCCCTGTTCTCACCTCTCCTCATTCCCCTCTAACCCCGTGTCTTTACCTCAGCTCCTGCCATAACCTATTACTCACATCCTCCCTGTGATATTACCATCATATCCCTGCAAGGTACTCTCAATCCCTGTGGAATGCGAGGAGTATTCCTTGGATAACAGCGGGATGACTGGCTAGCTGGCTCCTGTGGGGAATAGGGAATAAGACTCGAGAGGGAGGAGGTAAAAGAGGAAACCAAGAAACTCTTTCCCAGCGTCTCCATGGAATCATCTGTGGCTTTCTTCATCATAAGAATATGAGTGAACAAAGACCATAAAGAAACGCAAACTCCTCGTTTGTTTGATGAGCATGATTGATTGTCCATTTTCCATACCTGCAAACTCATGAGGGTTAAAAAAGGTGACAAACTAATCGTTGCCCCCCCCCCCGCGGGTGCTACCAAACAAAAGACTATATTTCAGTTAATAAATCATGCACTTTTTATTTTTGCAATTTTGAGAGAATTACTTTCATTACTCAAACTATGAACAAAACTGCACAGAAACTGAACATAAATTCATTGATTGTTCTAGGTCTTTTTTCATCCTCAGAAACCCTCACATTGGCGTCGTGGTGAACAGCTCTAATTAAATCATGAAAAGTATGTGAAATTTGTTTAAACCGGGCCGTAGGTTTAATGTAGTCCGCCATGTTTTTTGGACCCCGCATCTCCCCCCGTTGCAGCCCGGGCGCACGGCGAAATCCTCCCCGTGTTCCCCGCACCGCCTGTGCATAAGTCCGGATGAGGGGTTGGGGGCGACCGGTGGGGATAATCCTCCGGGGTGGCACTGGCTCAAGGTTGGGGTTATAGTGGTTGCGGACCCCAGCGTTGTGAAACCCCGGAGCCCTAAATGCACTGTCCGTCCCCCGGAGAAAATCATCCCCACCGCGGCGTCCCGCTTCCCACTCCCCGGGCGCGAAGCGACCTGGCCGTCGTCCCCTGCGGACCACCGTCCAGACCTCTCCGTCCGTAAAATTCTGCATTTTATTTTATATATGTATGTGTCTGTGTGTCCCGTGTTGTGTGTGTGTTCTGTAGTGTGTGTGCGCGTGCGTATTTTAATTTTAACAAAGAAAAGAGAGACAAAAAGAAAAGAAAAAGAAGCTAGCTAACACGGAAATCTCCGCCGAAGCCAGGCGGAAAACTCCCGTGAAAGTCAAATAAAAATAAAAAAGTGGACGTTTCGACCGAAATAGGTCTTCTTCAGGTCCAAATAAATAAAAACCAGAAAAAGGAAAGGGTTTTGTGGTGGTTTTCGACCAAAATAAAGCGTGAAAAAAAATTCGGTCAGCGGATAGATTTGACGGAACAGAAATTTCATTTTTGACGGATTAAATAAATATATAAAAAAATAAAATAAAAAACTTTATGCGTATTTTGCACTGATTAATCGTAGCAGCGTAGTTTGGTGTCAAAATGCGTAAAGGTCGGCAGATATGTAATCTATCGCACTCAGTTATGACATAAAACCAACAAAAATGTTTCTGGATTTACCTCAGCACACGTTGCAGTCAGCACAGCAAAAAAAAAAAAATCTTCACAGCGCAGTTGTTCAGGTACTCCAAATCCGAGGCCGCGACAGTGAACGTGACAGTTTCGTTTGTTTGAAATGTGAAAGTTTCATACTCGCGCGTTAACGTTACGAGATCTCGCACGCGACTAGGTTTTAACTTTGTAACTGGCAGTCATGGAATGACCATTGAGAGTGTATGATGTATGTACTGTAGGCTATCTCAGTGGGAACGACAGGCAGAGTGAGACAGACCAACATTATAGAATATAGCTCTGTAGTCTGTCTCTGCCTGCCTACCCCCCCCCCCCCCCCCCCAAAAAAAAAAAACTCTTCGGATCTACACGATTCACGTAAGTGACCTATTTCGGGATCAAAACGGCGAATTTCGCCGAAAGGTGACTAGTTTGCAGGTATGATTTTCTCTAGTCCTCTACAATTAGAGCATTGACAAGTAATCGATTAAAGATAACTGACGACGAATTGGCTGAATCAAAACTTTGGTTCCAATGTGGCATTCCAATGTTTCACACAGATGCATATTGACATGCACATGAAGCCAGGATTACCACCAAGTTGTGTTAGCTACACCTTAAGTTGTCAATAAGTTGTATATACATGTATTGAAGACTGTAGTGCACATATGTTGTTTGTAAGACGAGATGAGATGAGATAAAGATAATGGCTGAACAAACATTGAAAGAGATGCAGATGTTTAGTCTGGCTCCCACCACCAGCAGCATCAGTGGGCTCTGCTGTGAGTTCTGTTCTCTATGGGGAGTCAGTATTAGATATCCATGTCCCTTCTTTTAATGGTTAGTTGTCTAATTGTGCTGAATATATAGCAGAGTCTGAACACCAAGATCAAATATTATATCTACACTTATATTCTCATTCTATAGGAATATAGATTTGTTTATTCTATATTGTTTCATTCTATTTGTCAGTTTTCTGAATAAATTACAAATTACTGTTTGTCATTCCAGATAAAGGGAAACAGAAAATTAGTCCAGTTGTTGTCTTTTATAATGAATATACTATATTCTATTGATCCTATGAATCGGTCTCCATAGACCCTCAGCCAGGACTGGTAAAATTTTACCTGTCCAATCACAATGCTCCATTTGTGTAACAAGATTCTAGGGCCAGCCTTAGCACAGTGATGACAGGGTTGAAGAAGTATGAACCTATAGGCTATGGTCGGATAAGCAGCATGTAAACGAAACAGGTTGCATATTTTTCCTCCACGGTTATTGGTGCGGTAAGGTTAATTAGCCTAGCCTAAAAGATGTTAAAACAACCAGACAGACGCTAGTTTAGACTTGTTTTCATTGCTCTGTATACGTCACATTGTTCATTGCTCTGATTGTCATAGCACGGGCCTATTACGTACAGAGCAGGTTGAAAGATAGCCGTTGATCCCACCCATACGCTTACGCTAAGTCTATGGATCGTGTCTAGACTATGAATTCATATCACAGTAGAGTTTGTCAGGCTAGGTGAAATCAATATAATAAACTTCATACATTTTCCAGGGAAAATAGTGTTTAACTCTGATACATCATACAAATTCAACATGACAAATTATGTTAAAATATTCATTTTCATTTATTTAAATGTGGAAATGACCTACATTATTATTATTTTAATAGCCTGTAAATGGGAGAATGGGGGGAAAATCATAGTTTATCTTAATTTAATTTTAAACCGAAAGTGATATTTTGGTAGTGACAAATTTTGGCCAATGAAATGTATTTCAATACCATATGCAGATGAAAAATTTTAATTGACTGGACTTTAACTACATATGTGTTCTTTAGATGTGGTGCAATGTGGAGTGGATGTGGTCAAGGTTTTTCCAAAATAATATGAAAATTTCACATACTTCCCAACCCTGCATTTGAACCAATTGATGACAATGGCCTGTATATCCATGGTATTTTATATATTTTTATACTAGTTTTAATCTTATTTCTACATAAATATTTTAGATATCCCATCAGTTTTTTCATATAATAATTTTATTGAATCAAAAAATACTTATCAGACTTTACTTTAATTGATTACAAAAATTAATACCTAGTGCAATTCGATGGCTGCAGCTCTACTCACAATCATATATAGGCATTTAGAGTAAAAGTCCAATACACCATGCAGCAGTTTTCAGCTGTGCTGTTATCAGCTCCTTAGGAATCAATCAGAAATTTTTCATTAATATTAAATGCCAAATAAGTCATGAACATCAATAACCCTGCTCCCACTTACAAGGCAGTTTCTGGCCTCAATCGTGGTTCTTATCGGGTCAGTTTTGGGAAGCTCTATGCATTCTGATCCACAAAGTAATCAGTGGATATTATTGAGAAGTGATCCCTCCTTCCCAGGGATTTCCTTTTTTCCCTCCTCTCCCCCTCCTCCATATTTCACTCAAGGGAATTTGATGGTGTAAAGTGGTTGGAGTCCCTAATTCCACAGCCTCTAAATGGCTAGTGGATGCTGCATACACATGGGTCACCTTGTCGGATCACCAAAACACAGACCCCCACACACACCCACAGAGAGCTGGAAATCATTTTAATGTCCTGGCCTCTAAATGGTTCCACCTGACTGCATGGACTCATTTGTCAATTAGCAGGACTTGAGAAAAGGTTATTATTATCATTTACATAGTTTGGAACCGGTGAAGCTGCACAGGGATAAATACAAAGTATGTTGCTGTAGACTGATGTGTGGACTGGAAATTAATCATTATAATTAGTAAACCAAACACTGAACTACAATGCAGATAGAAAAACACATTATTTTCACAATGGCAAGACTTGTTTTGACAAGTGATTGACATTTTGCTGTACATGTCAAGTCATTGTCTAGCTTTAGTCTGTATAAACTGATGCAAGTACACACTACCCCCCTGTTTCTTGAACTTGCTGTGTATGTATGAGCCGAAAGTGAGAAAAAATTATTCTCCACATTTTTCCTTTTAATCATGTGTAATTCAGGTATTTAGTCAAGACATTTCATTTTCTACGTTCTTATATTGTTGTTCTGACTGAGAGCTTGGATATTTTCTTCTCATTTCCAACCGGCGTACATTTGTGTCTGCTATTGCCAACTTCTGCCTTTCATCCACTTGAGCTCCTTAAGCAATGCACCAATTCTCTCCTTTCTTACATCTCTGCAGTAGCCTCGTTTTCACAAACAACTCCTCCACCTCTCTACCTCGCTGTGCTTTCATCCACCCCATTTCTCAATCGATCCATCTCTTTGCTCCGCATTTCTGTAGATGTGCCAGAGTGTAGTGCATTTTCCCCCGGCGGTGCAATGCCCTCCCCGTATGCCTGGCTTTTTCCCCCCGTGTGCCGCCACGGATGATTTTGGCTTAAGGTGGATCGGACTATCTGCCGTAGATGTAGGTCTGTCTAACCTTTTCTTTGCATCACGCTTGCTTAATTACTTCTCCCTTCTGCCTCCTCTTTTACTCCCATTTCCCTCTCATTCGTCCCTATCTCATTCAGGAACATGGGACTGGCACATACTTTTAAGACTACAGAAAGGTGGAGTAATCATAGGGTCGCTTTCACGAGCACGGACAAACAAGCATTATATCTAATCTTACAGAATGACAGCTGCCGAACACTGAACTGTCTCTCACACACTTTCTCTGAACAATTCCCACCACGTCTGTGACTGTGTGTGAGAAGAGCAAGTGTGCTGACTGTGTTAGCGTTCGTCTGTGTGTACGTATGTGAGAGGTGGAGCTTGACAGACAATTGTAAGTTTCCATTGGCTATAACATTGCGGCGTGTAATGCTGCGTAGTGCCAAGGCAGCCAATCAGAAGCTCCTAATGCACTTGGTTTTATGAATGAGATGGCATGTATGCGAGGTACACACACTCAGAGTGAGAATACTCCACAGTGATGTAATACAATCACACAGCAGCAGCGCTTGTACAACGGACGCAAAATCTGAACAGAAAGATGCTTCACCTAATAATTTCTAATTTAATATATTAAAAATTATCAAGGTAAGTTCCAGTACGAATGAAATACTACATTTTACTTGAAGGTGAAGTAAAATGGTGAAGTACAAAAATATTGAAATTATAAATGTGGATACTTATATTTCTCAAGGGCTATGTTACCTGCACATAATACCCGTTTCATGTCACTGATGTGTGCAATATGATAACAGCAGAACCATCTCACTTTCTTTTAGACCCACAACTGCATTTCATTAGATCTAACAAAACCCACACTTGTTCAGTGTCAAAAAAGGAAAGGTAAAATTACAACGTGTGAGATGCCGCTATCTTTTTGTGTGTGACATCTGTAATACCTGCAGATCAAGCCTTTGTATTATTTTACCGGCCCACACCCTCTGTTTGAAACCCATATCCTCCAACCGTTTGTGCTAAGACCAGGAACTGAAAACGCCTTATTTGGCTGACACTGTGTACGAGGGAGTCATTTTGCCTAACCGGTATGTAAAACCATAACTGAAGTGCTGTGTGTGTGGCTGGTTGGCCGAGAGGAGATTGGGAGGGTAGTAGAGCAGCCAAAAACTATCAAAATATCCTGGTGTTACTTTCCATGAAGGGTGTGTGTGTGTGTGCAAGTGTACACATACACCCCATTCTATGAAGTCACTATTTGGCACATGGCCGTTCTGCTCAAAACCAAGTTCATTTTCTATCAGTGTATTATCGTAGATAAACAGTGCCCTCTATGCTTGAAAAGAGGAATATCAACTTAGGACAAACCAGCAGGCATTGAGAGACAAAAGCAAAGAAGTTTTATTAATGGTGTTTTCTTGAGTTACAACTACAGATTAAAAAAAAGTACTCTGTAAAAAAAGTGAGTCTTGCCAGATCATGTTAATTCAGATTGTTCAGAAATAAAAATGATTATATGCAATATTCTGCATTAAATTTCACACATGTCTTGCATTAAATCATGCTGCATTTCATCATTAGCCCTCTATCCAGACTACATGTCAAACAAATGGGTGAAAATGCCATTAATATCTCGTATTACTACATAAAATGTTTACTTTAATATGAAAATAGCTACAATATCAACTAAAATTGTGTAATTGCTCAGTTTAGTTGTATTTATTTTCTCAATGCATATATATTATGTAAGTTGGCCTTCCAATACCATTGTATGGTTATTAATAACTGGACTCAACATTAATAACGTTATTAATGTTGAGCCAAGAAAGATGGCTTTATTGTATGTTCAGAATTTTTTTAGGATTATATGAATAACATCATGTGAATTCTCCAAAAAATAAAGTTACTACTTCTAAAAACGATGAATGAGACTTCATAGTATGTTTTCAGAGGGATGACCTCATCCTGATTTTGCAGAAATTCATTCTTTTCATAAAAAGCTTGTGCGAGTTTTCCTGTGAGCCGAGGCTTCCACCTAGAGGTTAACATGGGAATTACTACTACATCTCACACCAGGTGATGTCATAGTTTAAGAAACACAAAAAGACTTCCAGAGAGGGGATGAAAAAGTAGGGGATGGCAAAGCAGAGCATGTGATGTGAGAAACAGACTTGAAGGGCAGTGAAGGAAAAAAAGGTGACATCATATTAGCACTGCAGCTTTGTCGTATTGTCGATTCTGTCCTAACACTTTCATTAAACTCCAAGTGTTAGTGATAAAAAAATAGAAGAAATCAAGACTTGCATGAGATCATTTTTTGCAGAAGGGCATAACATTCTAAACTCCTGAAACAATGATAACGTTCAACTTTCTCAAAGCCCTCATCTTAAATCCGGCCAAGATCTTAACAACACGTTCTTCAGAAGCCCATTTCAGTCCTTGTCATTCCAGACTGCGACACTCTCTTACCCATACAGCCAACAATTTCATGCCATTCAAAACCAGGTGCACTGCATTTTACACTACCATTTACAACAATCGCTGCCTGTCCGGAGTCCAATCTTCCCAGATTCTGGCCATGACAGGCAATTTTTCCTTCGAACAATTTCACAGTAAAAAAAAAAAAAAAAAACAATGAGGCAAGATAAACAGAGTCAAAAAATGTGATGCTTGAGGGAGAAAACGGAACAAAGAAGAGAGGGACAAGAGAACGAGACGGACACTAAATTAATTCTTAAGTTAAGAAGGGAAACAATGACCTTAAAGTACTGTTCTGAATCCTCCAAGAGTGAGACATGTAATTTTAATCTGCTTTTTTTAAAGCATACTTAGCAACCATCGATGTCACTGTACAGAACCTTAATGGAATAGAACACCAACTAGAGACACAGAAGGCACTGTGCTTTTTTTGTTGAAGGATCAAGGAAGGTCTGAAATCTCCATTGGGATAAAAATCATATATCGAAAAAGGTAAAGGTTTCATTATGCTGTGGGCAGATGTGACACTAATCATGAATCATCAGGAGATGGAAAAGACTACTGAGTTTACCAGAAGAAGAAAATATAACAGGTAAACAGGTACTTCGGTCTTATCAAAACATGCAACTTAAGTACACCCTGTTGCAAAAAGCATGTCGCTAAATGATATGCAAAGGCAACCTGGAGGCTATTAAATCAACTGAAGTAGAACGACGGTGACCCATTTTCTTTTTGATGCTTGGGAGCCAACCACGTACATCACTTTACTGCAGATACACAGACAAGATGACATATAATTTTGTAAAACAAGCAAAAAAAGGAAGAAAACTAAAGGATTTTGTTATTGACTTCATATTTAAATGTTTAAGGTTGTAATGTAAAATACAAATAATAGCAGCCTCAGTTATACGTATATTATACAAGTACAAGGTAATCACCACTACATTCACAGTAAGTTAATCTTGAGGTTAGAATATTGTAATACCCATAGGTTTTAACCTTCTTGACAGATTACAGTGTTCTTGATCTGCAGAGATCCTTAAAACAACCAGAGGGGGAATGTGCAGCAGTATAATCAGGTTAAGCTGGATGCAAGAAACAAAGCAGGAACAGAAAACAACTCCTGGACCACAAACAGCAGACATTAAAAACATTTAAAATACCTGGATACCAACTGAGAGTAAGTCAACAGATCTATGTCAGGATAATGGGGACACTAAATATCAAGCCTCAAAAGACAGTTTTTACACAGCCCTTCCAGCTCTGTTAAGGAGTGAGCGACTATGAGGAAACAAAGAGAAAAAAGAAAAATGAAAGAGAGGTTAAACCTGAAAGGACCTCAAGAGAGTGACGAAACTGTAAAAACAAAGACAGGTGAAAAGATAAAGAGATCAAGGCTCTGAACAAGGAAGGGGTGGTGGCAAAAACTCTCTCTGTGTGGATGTGTGCTTACATTTTTGAAGTGTGTGTGTGCGTGTGATTAATATCCTAGCCGAAGCCCCTCGGTGAGAAACACCGGAGGGGTTAATATTAACTCTCTTTTCTTCTCAGTCTACATACCCCCTCCCACCACTACTGCATGTTCAAAAAGAAGAAAAGAACACCTATGAATTGCAGTGTGATTAATATTGCATTGCACACAAAATCATGCATATATGCAGTACATACACAAAGAGACAAATAAGTAGCCCAACTATATTACTATACCATTTTTAATCAAAACATCCAACAACCATAGTAACACAACTTGTAAATCATCAATTTTGCATCTGTCTCTCTGTCCCTGTGTAAGCACAAACACCTAATCCGTTATAAAACACCTCCAACACTGACTTTTGCATGGACGCCATGCAAATGACATGTAAAACCAAAGAATGTGGCAGTCAAGTGGTGAAAACTCTCGAACCCGACACCTGCTATTTCCCATTATTACAACATGCTATAAACAATACATTTTTGTAAAATTACTGTTGTGCTACCAGTAATAATTTAGTATGTACGGTTTCATGTGTAAGACCAGGGCTTTGTAAAGAAAAAAAAGACAATCAATCAAAGATTACAGACCTCTGACGCCTCAAATATTCTCCCCCACACCCAAAACCCACTAAAACAAAAATATACATTTACTATAAATTCATTGACTATTTGGTTTTGTGTTTCTTTCACTAACTTGGATGTACTTTCAGTATCAATACTGTCAGTTATATGATTAGATTAGTATACTACTACTATAGTGTAGTAATCTAGTATACAATACTAGTATTTTATTCAGTTATACACACACACACTCACATGTGTGTGTGTGTGTGTGAAAATATACTTTATTTTCTGTATCACCTTTTTTGTATTGTATGTATTTTTATGTCAATACATACTTTACATAGATATCATGCTAGTATTTTTCAGAGCAGCAGTTGCCTTCATTTCAAAGAAATAAATGAAAAGGTTCTGACTGCTTTAGCGAATCGGGATTCAGATCCAGAACCTGTGTAACATACTCGTATAATAAACATGGAGAATTGGGGTTGCAGACATGGACAGATGGACAGACAAACACACAGAGTGATTCAAGTGTTGTACTATTATAGGGATGGATGGAACAATCAACAAAGAATAAGGTAATTGCTGACAATTAATGTAGAAACTATCCCTTCATGTAAGAAAAGGATGTTCAGATTTTTATCCCGAGTTTATTATCACCAGTAATCAGAGTATCTTTGCTATCCTTTACAGCAGATTCAATACCAAGAACCTTTCAGTAAGGCCATCCTCAACTGTGAACTACAAATCATTTCCCAAAATTAATCTCTTGAAATAGTTCCAATAGTCTCCATAGAGCTATGTTTTTGAGGTTTAGTTCCACATCTAGGATTTTCCAGGATGGGAAAAACTCACCATTCCTTTTAAGGCTTAACAAACCAGGAGCTCAACTCTCATGTCAACATCTTACAAACTTCTGCTTTGGAACAATACACAACCTGGAGAGAACAACCAAGCCTCTCTGGACTGAAACACCACTTACAGAGTAAGACTGCCACCTTGTGACTAAAACATTAATGACATGAATATTACAACAGCCTGAGGCAGTTTTCAAACATAACTTCTAGGTAATCACTAAAACAAAAGGTCTGGAGACAAATGTTTACATATTTCAGAGAACAGGACATTGTTCAAGAAAGTCATGTTTAAACTCAGAAAAATGCAGTTCGGTGGAGGAGCAGAAGAGACAATGAGAAAGTATGCAAAACATTTCCTCTGCAAACATGTTTGGATTGTTATTACACTAACAAGTCTGGGCAAATGACAGAGATGCCACTAAGTCATTTTCTGTTGACCCCCCCCAACAAACTTCAACTCTCCTATCTCATTATATCTCCAGTTACCCATCTGTCTATGCTTATCTGGCTTCTGTGTGTTGTCAAGATGCAACTTCAGATTTTATTTTTAGCAACAATGCAGTAAGTGAAAATGTAAGCAGAGCATATTATTACTACTATTATTATTATTACTAATACCCCCACCTCATCAAACAATATTTCACCCCTCCTGTTCATTGACACCCTGCCTAGTCAGAAATGAAATTTGAATTTTAGATTAAAGATAATTGTAAACTACATTCAATTTAATTACTGTCCTTTGCAATAGTTCAGTCAAAACCAAGACACATTCTGCCCAAGTCTTAACTTTCAATCTGATTGCATTTTGTCTGCCCTCTACCATTTGACCTGAGAGGATATCCACCTTGTGTTTTGATTTCAAAGATACCAACACAAGCTCATAAACAACATTCTCCAGCCAGCATACAGCTTAGCCATTCAACTTCGCAGTGCTCCTCTACTTGTAAAATATGTCAAAAGTGATAAGAATTGTGTGAATACTTAAAAATAATTACAATAATTTGTCATAAATCCAAAACTTGGAATTCAACTTTGTACTACACCTCTCCTGGTGGTGTTGAAGATGTGGGTCAAATTTGACAATAGTAGAGTCTTGGGAAAACCAGTTGGAGAAAAATCTTGGACGGATGTAATTCCTGGTGCATACGATATACCCAGTGGGGGTATAAGAACATTCCCTCTATTCTAAATGTGAGGTGACAGACCTGTATGTGGAGCACATGGTTGGTTATACAGTATAACTATAGATAAACCTGAGAAGGTGAAAGGGAGCTCCCCTCACCTTATCATTGACTGCCTGCTGCCCCCTGAAAACTAATTTGCAGGGGGGAATGTGTCAAGTGATTTATACTGTCGTGATGTACAACAGCAGTCACCAACGTGCCCCAATGCCCCCCAGGTGAGAGCCTCTGATCTAGGTAATTATTATGAATTGACCTCTTACCGGTTATCTTGTATCCACTGGCAGCTAGCTGTCCAGCCATGTACTCTCCATCAGAGTTGTTATGGCTGCAGCCCCAGGTTTTCATCCAGATCTTTTGTGTACCAGGAATCAAACTAGAAATTTAAGACAAAGATATCCTTGTTACATGATTCATATAAAACATTTCAATTGACATTTGTACATTCTCAAATAACTCCACATAAATGAATCAAAAAATAACTAAATTATTAAAAGACTAAGACAGAGATTCTCAAATACTTTGTCACCCTTGTCTCTATTAGTCCCACATTATTAGAAAATAACTTCTACTGCAATCAAAACACAAAATAGTGGATGAAGTAGTGAAGAATCATTGGACCAATGGAGTTGTTTTCACTTCACCACCAATGTTGATCCAAATCAAATCAGATGAGGCACGTAATACAGTTTTACCCACTTTAAGTATACATTCATGTCATTTTATTTAATTCTAATGAATGAGTTGGCAATGAAAGGTTCACGTGAAAGGTTCAGTGCACAGTAATTTTAGCGTCACTAAGGAAAGCAACTCCATAATTACTTGGGAGTACATTGTCAAAAGGTTATAATGAACCACTACTGACAGGTGATAAAATTAAATTAATGAAAAGTAAATGTGCACATACAAGGAGAGATTTCTTGGAATTTTAACATTCTCAGAAACATTTGATATGAAGCATAAAGATAGCAAAACATAAAACACGTGGCTGAGTTTCACTTTATTATTGTATGAAGTTATTCATTTCTGTGTAGTAGGTGACCTTGACACACATGGTGCTTTTATTTGCAAAATTTGTGCAATGTGAAGGTGGACTTTGGCTTTCCTTAATCTCATATATTTTAACAACTCTAAAGTGTATTTGCCTGCTACTACGTCTCGTAATTTTACACTGACAAAAGAAAAATCTAGAAATAAGCCACACTACACAAAGACTGACACACTGTATTATGACAGTTACAAAAACAAGGTAAGAATTTAAATTCCTGAGTTTACTTAACATCTTAAGCTCACAACCTGACCTTTTCTTCTACATAAACACTTTGACAAACCTGTCAGCTTGCAGCTCCTCACTGCTCAGAAGCTCTTTCTTTTTCCTAGACCTTGGTATGATGCTCTTTCTGGCAGACAGCCTTTCATGAGGAGTGGGGTCATTAGATGACACCATGTCCTCAATGTCATCAATCAGAGAGTCACAGGCAGATGGCATGATAATCTAAAAAAAAAAAAACATCAGAGAAGTGTATTTATTGTCTCTACTGGTTGAGATTGAGTATTGTTGAAACATTTTCAAACTAGAAAAGCACTCTGATAGCAAACCTCCACCACTCCAGACCCCCCCCCCCCTCCAAAATTTAGAGAGGTCCACCAAGGAGGCTATGTATTTGCTGGAGTTTGTTTGTCTGTTTGTCTGTCTGTTATTTAGCAAGATAACTCAAAAACTTATGGAACAAATGATTAGATTTTGGTGATGATCCGGAAGAGATTCTGGATCACTTTGAAATTTTACATTGTGGTAAATGGAGAATAAATTTCCAAGTGATCCAGAATATCTTCTGGATCATCACCAAAATCTAATCATTTGTTCCTTGTGACACCCCCAACAAGTCATGAAACTTTCATAAAGATCCGCCCATCTTGCTAACAGACAGACAAACTCCAGAAAAAACATAACCTCCTTGGTGGAGGTAAATATATAGCTCTGAACTTAGCATGTCTGGCAGCCATTCCATTCCTGAGTCCGTTGAATTCCAACATATATAACACATATAATCAACACCTGATCCATGTCTTATTTAAGAAGTAAAAGCCACTACTGTGGCCATCACTATTGTCTTGTAATAAGCAAAAGCAGCGCTACTAGTACTGCAAAAGAAATTAGAATGAAGAAATAAATATTGAAAACTACTGGACTTCTGCTCTGACAATGTTCCCAATCTGAGGCTTGGTTTTTCCTATCCGCACAATACTCCTGGACTCCTTCGTAAAAAGCACACTGGCTGTGTCCTACAATCGGATCTTAAAGACCCAGATTCCAAAGTTCAGTTCCATAGACTCATCACCCCACCCCCCAAGGATATTTTACTGTTTTCAGTAGTAAGCAATGGCACCATACAGTACGTATGAAAAGGTACATTTGTGAGCCACCGAGTCACTTTGACCCAAAGGACCGCACAAGGGTTAAGAACATTACAGTTATTATCCATATTCTACCCAGATTATTTTTATACTTCTAATTTATGTATTACATTTTTTATACATAATTTATATAATATCTATATTTTGCTTTGTTCCATTTCTTTCTTTTTTTACTCATGTTTAGTGTGGTACTCTTTTGTTATTGTATGTGTCATACTGCTGCTACACAGCAATATTCCAGTTTAGCATAAATTAAGTTCCATCCATCCATTACACTGATACCATCGCATTAGCACTTTCTGTGCAATGTATCATGTCCATGGCAAAAAATATGCCTCACTGACTTACAATGGAACCACAATTTTTAATCTCACAAAAAGTACTCATCAATGTTTTTGCTAATTCTTATTCAAGGCACTTATCATCAGCAGTCCCCCCCACACATACACTATTCATGTACAAAAGAATATACCCAATTAAACTTTTTTTTCCATAATTAACAGTAACATATGTAAGCATATAAAAGATTAAAATCCTGAAAATTAATAAGCACTTAGTAGTTGAGATTCATGGATATATAATGATTTTCTACGGTTAATGGACTCCCAGAGGTTAGTAAATTATATGGATGTACAAGAGATGTCTGTTCATACAACATCAAAACTAAAAATGTACATAAGCCATGTATAATATGAATATGCACTGACAGTGAGGAAATTCGGTATCAAACGACCACCTTGTTGTTTAAATGGTCAGCATCCAAGGATTTCAGTGCCACAAAAGAATGGAGTTTGTGGTAAAGAGTCCAATTTACGGTCTAACTATTGTCAATAATATACCATGTTCTGTATTTCTGAACTCAAGCATGAATGAAATTAAATAAAGAAGCTCATTGGACAATAGTAACACTGCAATGATATTTAATTTCACACAGGTGGCTTAATTAAACATGTTTTACAACATGCTACTAGCTACAGCTGTTAAGATGCTAAACCACACATTGTACTTGTATGCACTAACCATAACACTTCGTCATTAATTGGACCTCAGAGTAAAGAACTGATAATATAATGGTACAATATCCAAAAACAGAATGCAACTGGATCTTCCCCTCGGTCATTGGATGCATATGGCGTCAGTTACCTTTATATGAAAGTGTCTGCATTAATCATATCAGTTGATTCAACAGGCTAGGTTGCTGAATATTCTAGTAAACACTTTCAGATGACTTCCCTTCAACGCCTCACTCTAGTTGGACATTAGCTCGGAGCTGAAGGACAACATTTAACGATGGATAAATGCAGATATACTAGAACCAACCATGGCTCTAAAAATATAGATTACCGTGCTGAGTTATGGGTTAAAGTATCATGCTAACAGCTAATAGCATAGCTAGCATCATTAGCTATACTCAACACACGTGTGTTTTGTTTGGAGCAGACAGGCTTTCTAGCGTACTGGATTAATTTCTTACCTGGATGCCGAACTAATTTTACTTCAGTGAAAATCTAATTCCAAGAAAAATGTTTGAAGGCGATATAATTAAGCATTTACTCCATCAAAACACAAGTGACAGAACTCTCACGCTTCCATGCTTGTACGTAGTTACGGGAAGTAAGGAGGGACAAACAACGCGATTGACGATCAGAAATATTACATTACACTCTTGTTTTTAAAAATCCTTTTTTTTTTACAATTTAAAGCATTTCATATCTATATATTTCTATTATAAATAACGCGAAAATATTTGAATGTAAAAACAGGTCAGATTAAGCCCATCATTAAAGACCAGTCTACATGTCCTACAAAAATCAAAACTGATCTTAAAAAATCTATAGCAATGGGTTTTCAAACCTTTAACAATGAAGCTATTTAAGTAGTTGTGCAAAACAGCAACATATTACTTTCCCATAGGTACTGTGAAAAATTAAGTATGCCCCCCTATTAATTTTTATTTTCTTTTTACAATACTTTCCCAAGTACTTGATCATGATGTCCTTTTTAAGTTTTAACTTATTTGTTTTTGGCATTATGCTTTCTCAAGTGCCACCTTAAATACAATCTGTAATTTTGGGTTGGAAAAATTACTTTTACAAGTTTTGAGCATAACAAATTTGAAGCACATCACGTACAACAGTGGTTTCTGCGATGGCTCAATTAAAACAGCTCAGTTCTTCAGGGGTATAGTATATTTTACCCTGGTAGTTCATGTTTTAACATTTGAGACACTTAAAACAAATTACATGTTCATAGGAGGTTAATTTCTTCTTTAAAAGCTTATATTGACAAATAACACAAAACGTTTCCTCATTTATATTGCCTTTATTCAAATTTTCAATTACAAACAGCCAAAGTACAAAAACATGAGTTTTACCCCCATCCCTCCCTGCATCCCAAAAAATTATTTTAACAGATGTTAAAGAAACTTACATAAATGAACAGACAATGAATTAGTTTTACCTTAAACATTCAACAGCACAATACTTTCACTCATGCGCTTGAATTGCAAAAATAGTTGATACATCTCAGTTTTATATGCCATTAGTGGAAACTGTCAGCTATGCCATTTTGCAGTCATTTATTTCCTATCAAACATTTTTGTGGTTTTTTTCCCCCCACATTACCTTTACAGAATAATTACAGATCCGTGTATTTGGTAACAGCTTAAGAATAACCATGGGAAAATAACAGGAAAAAAAGCGCAGTTTATATTTATTGACTAGAGTTAACACGACAATTAGCCTAATAATTTTCTGCAAGGTCTAATGACAATCAGAAACACATTAGAAACGAAATAGCTTTAAATTTAACAGTCAATTAGATTACATTTTCAGACTCACTGGCAATGACAATAGCTTTAGCGGTGCATTAAAACATCAACATTCCGTTACAAACTGTTGGGAAGGTACAATCTTTCCAAAAATTATTTTCCTAACATTAGAGATAAAATATTGTGACCAGTTTCTCATCACTGAGAACAGAAGACAATTTAGCTGAGTAAATGGTTCTTAGAATATAGCACAATCGTAGTTAGTGAACCAAATATGAAAAATTGAATTTGACTTTCCATAAATACACATACAATAAACTGATATAAATATGCCTACAGGAAAAATCTGTAAATAGGCGTTTTGTGCATCCAAGTCATATTTCTTTTCATTTATGATAGTGGCAATAACAAAATTAAAGTTATGCGGACCAAGTAAGAAATGATTTCAAGTGAGATGCGTTTGGATTTTACCAAGTCAAAATGCTTTTCAACAGGCTCCAATAGTCCACAACATGGAAACTGAAATGGCAGAAATGTGAAAAATTACAAACATCACAAAATCTTCTCGTATCATTCCAAATATAAAACCGACACACAGTGTCACAGATGCAAAGCTCCCCACACACTTCAGCAGAGGACACAAGTCACTGAGCCCGGTTTGGTTGAATGATGTCCATTCTCTAAATATCCTAATGACCAATAATGGGAAATTAGGCAAACCGTGAATAAATGACTGAATGCACATAACTTTTTTTTTTCTTAAAGAACAGATGTTCTCCTTTAAAGTGGGCAAAAACCGTGACACAAACTACATAACTTATGAAAAAAAAATCAATTTTCCAAAGCATCAAATTTGCACCCAAATCTTGTTTAAATTTTATAGTACGAGACCGCTTCAAACCTACAGAATCTGATGTACTTATTGTGTCAGGGTACGAGTGAACCACGCACACATTTAGAAGAAAAAAGCAACCAAAAAAAAAAAAGTGTGACATTACATCCAACATCAACTCTAAATCATGTAAGGGTCATTTTTATGACAAAGAATTCCAAAACTCATACACACCCACATTTACCTCTATGCCCTATTACTGTTGTCAAACATTAAGTGAGAGGTAGCCTACAGTACCTTGTGCACTGAAAATTTAGAAAACTGTACATTGAATTTATACATGGCAGGCTTACTCTTTAGCAAGCTTAATCTTTGACATATCTCACACATGCTGCACACACAACTACTCAACCGCACGTCAATCAGGGTGGGGGGGGGGGATTAATATCAGCAGCAATGTTACCTGCAGCTGCAGGTTTCTAATCTACACAAGATGTTCAAGCAATGTTACTGTCAGGGATATAACTTAATTCAACAAGCTATTCAAAGGGAACAGCACGTGTGTTTCAAGTGTTTCACTTTTCCTCTTTTAAGAATGTGCAACTCCAGAGGAAAATGTATTTCCATTTCTGGTGTGAAACATGGCTTTGTTTCACTTATAAACCAGGATTTATTTATTAATTTTAATCTGTTTATAGGGAACAAGTCCTGGTTAGGGGGAGACCAAGTCTTTTACTACACAATGAAGCCTCGATCTGTCACCTAGTCCCTTCAGAAGTATTAAAATCTGTTAAAAGGCAACACTTACTGAACATAAAAAGACGTTAATACTTGCCTATCTTGCATCCTGCACTGCTTCAACTATATACCGAGTGGTCACTGCGCATAAACAAGTCAAAACATCTCAAACCACAGTATCAGTTCACAGCACAGTATGGGTGAGGAAAGTTTTAGGAGGAGTTTGGTTATGGCGGCTTCTGCTGACAAAGATGCGAGGGCTGGGGAACGACAGCAGCAACAAAGCAACAGTGTGGGTCTCGAATTCACCAAGTATGGACGTCTCTCATGTGATGTTTGACATTAGGTAGCCAAATTGACACATCATGGTTTTTGTTTTTTTTGCTCAACCCAACTGGCAATGGCTTCTCTGTTTTCTAAAACCAACAACAAAAACCTCTGGGTCACGGAAGGCTTGGTGGTACACATCAAGTTCCCTTATGTTAACTGTGTAGAAAATATAGGATTGCCCAGTTGATCAGTAGATGAAAAACTATTCAAGTGACCAGGTAACAAAAGATCCCTTATTTGCTTATCCCCTTTTAGCTTCTGTTACACTTTAGCAAAGGAAAACTGTTGCACATTTCCAAGAGATGTATAGATCATGTAAAAGGGCTCTAAATAGTTAGTGGTCACACTGCCAAAATATTAATCATCTCAATGTCAATGCAATCCAACAACTTGTTTTAGTCACGAGCACCCAATCTACTCCTAAATCGAAGTGCACAAAATGCTCATACTCATATCTCTACAACTTGAAGCCCAAATGTAGAGAACACATCTGAGTAGGCACAGAGATGACATCTGACCAAAATCCCACCTGTCTAATCTATATGAATCACAGCAACTAAAGTTGTGAAAGCTCTGTACGAAATCAACCTGTTTTTTTTTTATTTTTATCTTTATCTTTTAATGTCTAAAAACCGTCCAACTCTTTTTTTTTTTTTTTGCACCAAAATATTCCCTATTTTCCGCTTATAGCAGTTTAAGCCTTAAATCACAGATCATTGGTGTAAAGAATGCAGTCAAAAATTCACCCATCTCCACTTGGCATTAACACATCTGTAGTATTTACCTGGTCAGAACGTGAGATTCACAAATTCAACCAAGACTTCAATATCCCCACAGATTTAACCTTATTTCACCATAAATGTATTTTATTTATCCTTGCACACAATTTGATGGATGTATTTGGATGATCTTATCTGTGCATCTGTAGCAGTTATGAGTGTTAATGCCAGGTAGAATGGCTGTCCCACCTTGGTATTAAGAAGTGAAAATTACATCATACAGAGAGGTGAAAATAGCCCCAAAATTCATTTCTTAAATAGATAAGTTGTGAGGTCGCCCCATGTCCCCAACCCTCAGCTACTGTGGAGGCCTTACATAGCCTGAGACAAAGAATCAATGTTTTCACACTGACTGAACACCAACAAGGCTTTTTATCTCTCACATCTTGAATCGACATGGCATTTAGTTCCTGTGTCAATGGAAAAAAAAAACTATCTTAAATGTTTTCTTTTCATCTATTTAGAATTAGCTTCCTAACTACAGTCAGCCTCAGGCATTAAAACCATGCAGTTGATCTGAACCGTATCAGCTACCGCTAGCTACACAGGAGATCATCCAGGACAAGAGAGGGCATCTTATCAAAGTCATCAAACAAGTCGCTGATTCCCTGGTCATCTCCCAAACCTAACAGGTAGTCGTCCTGGTCCAGAAGAGGAGGCCCAAGGTTTAAAAAGGGCCCCAGAGATGAAGGGATCTGGTCTTCCGTTTGCTGGAGGAGACTGGTGTAAGGGGAAGAGATGGGCGACAGAGTCGTGACAGAGACTGCTGACGAAGAGGAGGAGGAAGGGGGAGCCAATGAGGAGGCAGATGAAGTGTTCGTGCTGTTTGAATCTGCAAAAAGAAGATCAAATGAACCGGTTATGACATTTAAACAAATAAAGTTTGGGTTACTTATCAAATAGGCAAATAGCTACAAAATAAAAACATAATCATTGCATGTTTCAATTCTATTCTACAATAAACAGTGGTGGAATAACATTTTTGGACACCCATGCATTTGCGATACACTGCATTAAAAAGCATTCTTAAATCGCTGAAATCTGCCTTCTGTCCAAACCCACATGCGCCCATCTGCACCTGCTTTGTTGAGGTCAAAATTGAACGTTTCAGTAAATAAACATACGGGACACAAGATGTTGAAATGGTCAATTTAATTTATTTTCTCTACGTGTCTGATGCAGCCACATCTTTTGAAACAATATTTATCTGCAAATACTTCATGATAATATCGGAAACTAAAATTTCAAGAGTGTGTGAAAATGTTTTCCCACTACCGTACGACAAAGACAAAATAAACAATAATAGTATGCCAATTTACAAGGCTGTCAAAGCCGTTACAATTTTTATCTCTTGTGATCACTTAACATGTTGTCGTTAATGTGCGTAAGGTAAGGGCCATGTACGAAACCAAAGATCATGTTTATATGCCAGGGGTTCAACACTTTTCAGTAACAATTTAGAATGGTGTCTTGGTACATCTAGAATGTAACAGTGGTGAATTTAATAATTAATTTACTGTAACATCCAATGTTTTCTCTATGTGTGACGGTTTAAAATCAGCTTTTAACATAACTTCGCTCCACCTCACAGTGCGACTCGTGTTTAACAAGTATTCACAGAATGCCTAATCTCGCCCCTATTTTGTGCCAATATAAAGTTTCTATGACATGTTCTTGAATTAGAGCCAATAATGTAATTTTGACCTTTCTGACGATAAATGCGATCCTGACCTTTTGCAATATTGATAATTTCATTATATGTGTATATGCGTCAGTGTGTGTAATATTATAATATATCCAGTATTGATTTAAGTTATAGCGTGATGTCTATGCTTGACACACACAGTGTTACACAAGTTAATTTTTGCGACACGTCACCTTTTACCTCCAGAGATCTCAAAACTATTCGTCGTAGGTGATAACACCAATTGTGAGAATTGTAGAAATCTTCATTCTGCATTGTTTGGTACCAATCTGAAAGTTCTGTGACCTTCCGTTCTTGAGTTATAATTTTGACCTTTTAGCTAATTGTGACTTTGACCTTTACTCAAATGGATCATTGCATCTGATGCGTATTAGCTATATGTATATGCCCATGTTATTTCATGGTGATATCTCAAGTATTCATTTAGTTATAGCATGATATGTCTCTGCAGACACAGAACAAACAAGGTGATTACAAAAATCAACCTTAACCAATGTTAGGCGAGATTAAAAAGCCAAATGAATGAACTGTGCCATGATTTGTAGTGACTGTGCGTGTGTGAGCCGGCAAAGCAATTCTTCTCTTTTCTCTGTGACCGACTTCAACCGGTTAATGAGGCTCAGTGATCGGTCGAGATGTTTTATGAATTTCACCATCCTTAGTAGGTTGTGTCTGCAGGTAAATCCCGTACTAAAAACTTCCATTGTTTTAAAGTGAAAATTAAAAGAAAATCCTCAATTATTCTGACATTTATATGTACATTATGTCATTTTCAAACTTTCTGAAACCTCACAGGGGTGCTAGAGCCCATTCCATCTATCAATAAGCGAAGGCAGGGTACACCTGGAATGGGTGACGTTCAAATGACCAACCAATCAGGCAGTACGTTTACATGCACACCTTAATTAAGCCGTAAAACTAGTTTTAGTCAGAATAATGAAAGAATTAGTTTTTTTAAATGTCATGTACTTACACTGAATTTCACGTTTACTTCAGTATCCAGACAGAACCCACACAGACATAGGGAGAATATTTGAACTCCACGCAGCAAAGCCCCAAACAACTCATACTGTGAGACAACAGTGCTAACCACTACACCCCCATTCTTTAATCATTTTTGGTTTGTTTGTGATTTCATACTATCTTAGGACAAGAATACTAGCCTACTGGTCTTGGAGGCCTGTGCTGTCAAAGTGCCATTCCAATTACAGTATTTTTACATAATGAAACAAACCTTGAAGGACTTTAAGGAAAGGCGAGTTCCCATTAATGTCCATATTGCCATTTTTTACTGGACTCCTGGGGTCACTCTCTTCATCTGGGCACAGCAAGACATCTATAGGACCCTTGGTGCTCGTCAGATGGATGGATAAACTCTGAAGGACAAAAAAATAATACTGGCTTTAACAGAGAACATTTGACAGATGGATAACTGCAAGAGATTTGGAAAAAAAAACAAAAAAACCCCCACACAAAACACAAAAGCTTTATTCCCACTTGATTTTCAACCAGAATTTACTTAATAAACTGTTAACTTAGTATAACTAGACACAGATCTGGCGACAGTGCTTGAAGAGCTGCCAAAACTAGCTGCAGACCCCAAAGCCTTCCGTTTTGTAAAAGCTTTGCAAAGCAGTCTGTCTTTGTTTTAGAAGCTAAAATTAAACTGATATCTTTTCCCATCTTGGCCAAAAGGTTATGCTAGTTCAGCACTTTGTACAGATACCAAAAATGTCCCCATTATCATCTTACACACATACCTCATCAGGGTCTGGTACTTCTAGTTTGGTGTCTGTGGGGGCTTTGACAACAATGATGGTCTGATCTCGGAGGTTTCCGAGCTGCTTGATGTCTTGGTACGTTACATATGAATATGTAGCAACACAAAGGTTAAGGAAACGACACCTCAAAAGAATCCAATATTGGTACATTTAGAACAAAACAAAAAGGTGGATAACAGAAGACAGTTGCAGACTGTTTTCTGGATAATCCCAAAAGGATATTTCTGGTTGCCAGATAATTCACTCATGTGTCGCATATCTAGCGTGCACCTCTGGATAAGCTGTTCGAGTCTGTGCTCTTCTTCTCCAAGTGCTGAAACTTCTGCTGTCAGTCTCTGTCTCTGACTCAGTGCCCCCTCCACCTCTAAGAGACTACAGCCCCTGTTGCAGGAAGAGGCAAAGTTATACAAATGTTCCTTTCATTTTATTCTTGCGCCGACAATCTCAGAAACACCTGATCAATGCCTGGGGATTCAGTTTATAGCTATTACAGCACAAAAGAGACGGATGGAAAAGATGGAGATGGGTGCATACTGGTCTCAACTGACATGCATCTGTAAAAGAAGTCCTACCCTTTTCAATATGCCCCCTCCAACCTAACTTTTATTTTTTTTTGGGGGGGGGGGTGCATTTTTTGATCGAGCTTGAATTGTGTCATTGATTCATATGTTAGGGAACTTATCAAATCATTTTATGAGCAAAAAAAGTTGTGATAGTAAAGTAACATCTTGTTTTCTGTGACACCGACTGCATTTATCATCACACGATGCACGTCACTAAAACAAAAATAACTATTGCTCAGCGTTACTTCACTGTTTCACCTCACACAGAATAAGGACACATTCTTGAAGCTGCAGATACACTTTCAGCACCTCTCAAACTGAACAAAGAATGGCCCCCATGACTTTCAGGAATGGAGTCCTTCCATTTAAGTATTCTCAACATCTTCAATTGTAAATGTTTTGCAACAAATTGCAACTTTATAGCCGTGTAAAACCGTATTAATTTGGAACACGTCTGTGCAAATGACACCACGATTCACTCAGAATTAAAGCTACTTGTCACTTGACACTAAGGTTAATACAGTTTTTGATCAGGTCCCACGTGGCACAACCAGAAGCGAGAGGAAATAATCTTTATAGCTCACCAAATACAACATGAATACGAAAACTTACATCCACTGAATGTTATTCTTTGATTTCTTCTTGATGAGATGAATTCCTTCTAGTACGTTGGTGATGTCATACAGACGTCTTTTCTGGACCTGAGAGAATATAGGGCCAAAGTAATCTTAGTCGTAGTTGTAAAACGTTAGCACCCCACCATGTCAAACCAGTTACACACAAGTAAAGGGCAATATTTGTTCAAGGCACCTCTACAAGTCAGTAACTATAATACTCAGATACAAATATGGCGTTCTGTCAGTAACATCAGTTGAAAAACAAAGTGAATCATTTTACCATCTTCACTGTTTCCTTTGAAATACCTGTAAGGTTTCAGCAGCTAGGTTAAGGTCGAGAACTCCATCAGAAGACTGAGCCAGAAGATCCACAAACTTCTTCGTTAACAAACCCAGGGAAGTGTCATACCGTGTTTTTTCTGGAGGAGACTTGGGCGCTATGGGCAGAGAAAAGAGAGAAAGAACAGGGAACCTTAGTTTAACAGGAACACGTCTGACAGTTCTACTCGCCTCTGGATTTCCAAAAAAGAATTGAAGATGGAAATGGTTTTAATAACTTATTTTTGGAAGGATTAAGAGAAAGTACAGTGAGATGTGAGTTCTGTATGTGTGAAAGACTCAATACAACTCATCCATCTTCACTGAAATCTTAACTTAATTACATTAGGTGTGACGATCATCTGTTATCTATTGGGGGAATATCCCACATAAGACTATAACTACATTTACATCAACCATTTATCACAGTACCAACTGAAACAGATTTTTCTTTAGTTGTATTAATGATCAAGCGATTCCTTAACATTCCTAAAACTCCAAATGTTGTAATTTGTTTTAGATTTATGTAAAATGGGAAATATGTGGTTTTCGGCAAGATGGGAAAGTTTAGTGTTGAAAATCGATGTAAAACACATGACATTAGGGTATAAGAATTACCATTAATTAACTGTGCTTTTTCTGGTGCAAGACAATACTGCAAAAATAAGCCCTAAAACGAACTGTAAGTTAGGCTCATTATAAATATTCCAATACTCATGTTGCAGGGATTCAATCATTTTAAAACTGAAGGATGTTTATAACCCTGCCAATAAATGTTTCAATGTACAGAACAGTGATGTAGCAATGTAACAGATTCAATAACTAATTAAAAGACTATCTTCAAGCATTAAAAAAAAGATAGTTACTAAGGCTAACTATATTTTTGTTTATCATTATATATTGCGCTCATATCATTTTAGGATGCTGCATTAAAATGGAACCTTTTTAAATTAAAAAGACAAGTGTCACTGGAAGACATTAGCATGAACATTATCCACATATTTCAATAAGGTTTATGAGAATACTAAATACAGTTTGACTTCAATTCACTACATAAATAATGAAGAATTATTAACAGCTTTCATAACTGGACAGTAAATCTGTTCTCACACATGCAGTGAGAAAATGTCACCCGTCTAAATCTGGATTGAAGTCTGTTATACTGTTAGAATTTGTTGCATGTTAATATGCCTATGGCGTTACACTGTCCCAACATATCCAGCTGTGGAAAAATCTGTTTATTCTTATATCAGTGTCAACCAGGTGTGTGCTCTCAGGACAACCACAAATACTGTATTTGGGTTTTTTTTTAATGATTACGGGCATAAACAGAATGCCAAAAGGTCTCACTTCTGGGGGCCTTTAACCGGGCTCCATTGGCAGCTGTAGTCGCTCCTCTACCTCTCGGAGTCCTGGCTGGTTCTGACTGGTACTGGTGGTCTGAGTCGTCTAGTGCCAACCGTCTTTTTGCCTTGAAGGGGGTACAGTGACAGGCTGTTAGCTGCAGATATATGTGTTGCAGGGCCTCAGCTGGCACAAAACATGAGGCCACTCAATGATGAAGAATGCATAAATAAAATGATTTGCATGACATTCTCTAAAGTGTAAGTATAAATGTGACAAACCTTAAATGTGAGGCGAAAACCTTTTGCACTTGCTATACTATGTACAGGTTCAAACTTCTTGGCATCAGTCTGAGATTACTTTAGTTTGCAGTCTTTTCCACTGTGTTTGCATATTGTGTTTCAGATTCCCCAAAATTAAATGTCATAAGATTTTGTAAAATTTGGTTATTCTGACAATGTGGAGCACAAACTGTAGAAGTGATTGCATGTTTATACAAAGATCAGGAAAGACAAACCCACATAGCTCCAGAGTGAATCACTCTCACAAAATGTGACAAAGAAAATACATACATTTGATCATAGATTTGATCTCACATATAGCTTAAACTGAGGCACCAAAACATGGTGGAACGTACAGTATGTAGATGGAAGGCATGGTTTTAGTCACCATTTCCATGTTACGTGATTTGCTGCATTCATAACTAACAAAAAAGTGCAGGTTACATATGAAGATGTACTTTAATATTTTTTTTTAAGTGTGTCAAGGCCAATGTATAGAGAAAAAAACCCACAGATTTCATAGCTGGTTTAACAGCACAGACCTAAAGATCAGACTTGTGAACTGATAAACTAACCACTTGTAGGTGTAGCAAAAGGATTCCTTAGCTTTAATTATGATTCAGTGTTAATTTATAATGCATGTTATTAATATTGTATATTCTTGACCTCTTCTACCACCTTGGTTTTAGGGTTTTTGTTCCCCACAAATTGGGGTGCTGATCCACATCAGTTTCACCCAAACCACATGTCTATGTTAACCCTTGGCTATATATATTCTTACAAGTGATCCTACCAGTCTTGCATAAACTTATTCAATCTAGCAAAGTCTGAAAAGGTTTAATATGTCCTCTGTTGACAGTCAAAATGTCAGCCATTTTATATTAGCAAGCAGCTCCCCTCACCCCATGCCTGCTCATGGCTACAGCCTGACATACAGAGCCTGGTTTAGTTCATGAAAGATAAATAGCCAAGATCAAACCAACACCCTGAATGCTGCTGAGACCATTTTGTGTGGGTTTTTTGCAGGTGGAGTACACAGGAAATGTGCAAAGACTAAAGTACACTAATGCAACAAAGTCGAGTTTCACTTTACTTGGCATGAAAAGCACCAACCACTTTATTTACAGCAGCAGGGACACAAAACACTTTTTTTTATAAAAAATTAAAGTGAAGGCCGACAACGTGTAAAGCTGTCCTCTGATCATCAATACTGCTACTAGCCTGGAAAGCTAACCCATATTTTTAAGCTCCATCCAAGTTGGATTGCATCTTCAGAGACGACTAGAACAAATGTCTACCGAGTACTTTCACAACTCAAGTTAAGATTTACACGGGTCCAAGCCTTTCTTGGTACATGTTAACCAATCGTTTATTATTAGAAAGCTAAAACTAAGCTAACTTAAGAGCCAAGCACCCAACAATCCCCCAGCCCCCCAAATTAAGACACCAATAGCAGCCACTAGGCCACCGCTAACGTTACTCATCTCTTACCAATATTTCCATCTGACTGCAAGGGTGAAGCGTACTCAAAAGCACCACAAAGTTAGCATAGCACGCTATCAGGTGACAGGATGGCGCTTCTGTAGCCGTGAAACTAACTTAAACTCGACATTTGCGTGGCTAAATTCGACAAACCACTTAACCAACCCACTTGATCAACTTAGCTAGCGGTTGTTAGTTAGCTACATCGCTAGGTTGAGTCGAGGGAATGCCCTGGCTAAGCAGCTAACGTTAGCTGCCCGAACAACAAGCTCCGTTAGCCAAGCAGGCTAACATTTTGTCCTGTTTGTGGCTAACTGTAGCAAGCCAAACATGTTCAAACGTTCTGCATTTTATGATTACCGGCGGTCTTCCGAGAGTGGGTCGTTGTCCTGTTCCATTTGCAGCAGCTTGTTGTGGAGTTGTGTAAATGTTGTTTATCTGAGGCTCGGATAAACACACATTTGATGTCTGTGTAACGTTGCAAGGCGGTGGGGTCGTAATTATTTGGATATATGTAGCATTGGACTGAGTGGGGTTTAAACGATCCGATAGAGTTGTTAAAATTATATTATTATCCAAAGGAGAGCCCCCAACCCCCGCTAAAATCACTTTGTCCGGAGCCGAGGAGATCCCTCTTCTCATCTTGCGTACTCGGGGTAACCCCTTTCTTGTCCCTGTACTTTCAAGCCCGTCTCGCTGCTAATCCGCCGAAATGATTAAAAAAATAATCAGACCGAAGTACAGTTCAAAGTCTGATTCATCGACTTTTGTTAAGTATGTTTCTTTATAAAAGTGCATTTAGGCAGATGCAACGGATTAAAAAGTAGCGCAACTCTCGTTTCCCCCGTCTAGAAATGGCTTCAGGAAACGGCCTGATGAATGAAGGGATACGGTTTACGCGCTCAAGAGCCCTCCCGCGAAACTCAGATTTCCCGGGAATTTTTCAAACGGAATTTACATACCCACCACTATTGGTCAGTGTGAAGAGTGTCCCCGCCTACAATACTGGTGAAATCACCAATAAGGAGACTGTATTTAGTGCGCCACGTGTTCATTGGCAGTTGTAAACAGGGGACGTCACCAGTCACGCCTTGCGTGTTCTGCATCTGGACACTAGGAGACGCAAGTGAGCAATAATAATGACAAAAGTGGAAGGCTGTGAAAAAGAATATAGCTCACACCAGGACAAAGAACATACTGTTACTTTATTTTCTGTCATTTACCTTAAATATAATTAATATCTGACCTACTAAATCCACATAACAAGCATATGACATTATATGATGTATTTATTCAGCTGTTTAATCAATTTATACGCAAAATTATGTCACTTAATTTTTGCCTCTAAAGTATATACATGCTATTATTCTGAGAACCCAACACATAATAGGACAGATTAATTGGAACACAATGGATATGGTGCTAGAGCTGCAAACCCTACCCTGCAGCACGGATTTCTTCTAAAATATAGTATAATTACAGAATAATTAAAGAGCTCGGTGTAAATGACTAAAACTTCAAATGAAATAGTAAATATGAAATGTCAGGGTATATGAAGGGAAGATAGTGGATTCTTTAGACTGAAATTTTCTTTTAAAGTTGTTTTAAACTTGTAATTGCAAATAGTTCACTACTTTATTGCATAATTTCTTTTTTTTCATCAAAGCTGTAAAAGTAAGACCATTGTTTGACCCTTTACTGGAAAAAAAGATAATCCAACTAAATTGCAAGTTAAGTCTTTGTGATAATTTAATGATTCTGAGTCATCCCCGATAAGCAATATTTGTTTTAATATGAATATTTTGTCAACAAAACAGTATATTACTATGTAAGTGATCATACAGTTAGTTAGTTAGTTAGTTAGTTAGTTAGTTAGTTAGTTAGTTAGTTAGTTGGTTAGTTGGTTAGTTGGTTAGTTAGTTAGTTAGTTGGGGGGTGGGGGGGGGTGGTAAGGCTTCCAGAAATTGCATAGTTTGATATTAACATCCAGATGACAAAAGTAAAACTTGATAGAGTGATAGCAATGCCTCCATCCATAGGGGTCACTGAATTATATTCTATGGCCTTCACATTCACATATTCTCAAACCAGTTTGTACACCTATGGGGTATTTCAGAGTGATGTGATTGGTTCATCAGCTTTGCATTCATGTTCACAGTTTCACAGATTCAGGAAGTGGAAAGAGAAAATAATGAACCGACTCTTTACAGCTATAGAATAGAATAGAATAGAATAGAATAGAATAGAATAGAATAGAATAGAATAGAATACAGTGGAACACAATGAAGAATTGTTCTTTTCATACACATATAACACACTGTAAAGACAGACTGTGGTGACAGAATGAAACACTGGTCCTTATTTCAGGAAGATTCATGCACTGATGGGATTTTTTTCTCTATTGTTTCCAGAGAAGCAAGAAAGATACTGAAGCTATTCAAAGTCAAATGTGACCCTTATTATGAAGGCCAAAAGACAGAATTTTTTCCCATTGGGATCAATTAAATGAGTCACGAATTGTTTATTATACACGATTCCACAACTGAGTGCTGACAGAACAGCAATGCTACAAGCATAGGATAGTGCAGTTAATATGAACATAACTGTACATAACTGTACACTTGTACAGAAGACTCATGAACATGGAATGAAAATCATCATGTGACACTGACAAACACAATAACTACTTTTACATCTCATACTTTATGAAGTGATTATACTTTATCTTTTATGAACTGACTTTATTATGGTAAATGGACTGCACTTATATAGTGCATTTTCCACCTTGAAGGTGCTCAAAGTGCTTTATATATAGGCTTCACATTCACCCATTCACACACACACACACACACACACACACACACACGCTCACACACCAGTAGGTGACTGTTGCCATGCAGGGTGCTGCCAGACCTCTGGGAGCAATTCATGGTTCAGTGTCTTGCCCAAGGACATGCAGACAGTCTGAGCCAGGATTCAAACTGCAGATCCTTTAGCCATTGGATGACCTGCTCTTCCCAACTGAGCCACAGATGCCCTATTACTATGAAAACAAAACTAATCTGATATTTGCTTTTCAATAACAGATTCTCTGAGTTGATGTAACTTGCCATCATATTAAGTCATTTGTCATTGCATTAAATACAATAGATACCTTGATTAAGTTAATGTGCCTCAATGTGGCCTTTTCAGTATATTTTCACAGTAATCTTTAACTTATCTCCAAATCTATGGGTCATTTCACCATAATATATTACCATGTTGTAGTTATTTGAATTTTTTTAATTCAATATTAAATAGTAACATAAAAAAGGATTTCATTGGGTTAGATGTTACTTATATTATTACAATACTAGATGAACTGTTTATTTAAAAAAAACATGCATAAATGGAAAGTCATGGACTATGGACATATCAGGTGATACAAGGCACTACAGAAAACCACCCTGAAAGGAAAGATTTAAGGAAAAAGAGGTCATGGAAGAAAAATAAAGAACTGGACTGGAAACATGGAAAAGCTGTCACAGATAAAGATGATGTTGTGAGGTGGAAATAGGTCTGCAGAAGTGGAAGATCATTGCATCCAAACTGTGGAAGGAGATGAAACCCTGATGATGAATAAAGAATAAAGCAGACACTTAGATTCAAGATTCAAACATTCAGAGTGTTTATTGTCATGTGCACAGTATGGAAACATGTTTCCCTGTACAATAAAATTCTGACTTTGCTGTCCGCAGAAGGCCTAACATGTACTAAATGCAAAGGAAATATACAACAAATGTACACATGTAAACAGGGGAGTGGAAAAAAATATACAGGAGTGGAAAAAATGTTGGGATCCCCCCTGCATTTGTGATATATTGCATTAAAAATCCTTCTTAAGTCACTCAAATCTACCAACTATTGTGCTCTTTTCCAAACCCACATGCATCCTTTTGCATATGCTATTTTTATCGACATCAAAACTAGATGCTTCAGGAGAAAAACCTCCAGGACATAACATGTTGAATGTGTCTATAATTTAGTTTTACTTGTTTTCTTATAAGCAATCAACAAAAACAAATATTAATTTGCATTTGTTTTTCTGATGCAGACACATCTTTTGAAACACAAAAGTAATTTTTGCAAGCATTTCATGATAATATTGGAAACTGTGTAAAACTTTTAAAGTTCTGTGAAATCTTTTCCCCACTACTATAGCATTTCCCAGATTGTGGGTCAGGTCTGCTATAGGGGGTGAAGGTTTTCCAGGGTGGGTATGGGATTACTCCTGGTCAGATGTGGAAAGTATTTTGTTACTGTACTTAAGTAGATTTCTTAGGTATCTGTACTTTACTTGAGAATGTATTTTTCTCATAACCTTTTACTTTTACTACCTATATTTTTACATTAATATCTGTACTTTATACTCTTTACATTCTCGGAGTAGACTCATTCCGTTTCAAACTAGACAAACGTGACAATACGAAAAATAAGTCACCAGAGGAAAAAATCAGTGAAGGAGAGGAACTGTGACTTTATATATAATAGTTATATGACTATTATATCACAATTATGACTTTTTATCGAATCTTTTTTACTTTTCATTTCACAATTTTAACATTTTTTCTCACATTTTTAAAATCTCATTTGTATTTTTTTTAATCTCATGACTTTTTATACCATATCCGCAAAACTGAGTACAGTGATCCCATCAAAGACATTATCTACAGATTAACTCACTTTTAAATGCTTTATTTTAGATACTTTTGCAACTTTTCTGATTTTTCCTGGTTAAATAAGTATTATTGCATTCATGGCAAAACAATGCAGCTTTACTGTTTACTTTTGTACTTTATTACAATCGTGAAATTTAATTATTTTTTAACTTTTACTTCAGTAATGGAGTTGAATCAGTACTTCTACTGTTACCATAGTATATTTTTCCACACCAGTAGCTGTACTTTTACTTAAGTACAGAATGTGAGTACTTTGAACACCTGTGCTCCTGGTGTCTTTTTTCCCCTTCTTCTTCTTCTTCTTCTTCTTCTTTTCAGGTTAGAATATGTAGCAGGTAAAGCACCCTGGACTTTGGACCTCCAGGAGCACTCTGCATTCATTTTAGGGTCACGCTACAACTTTATTGTCATACGTGTAAGATAATTACACATTTCTATTTTTATTTGATAGACATTGTTTCAGGGAGCAGTCCTATTGAGGTTATTTGTATTGTTCAAGCAAAAATCTAAGTTATTTTTAATTTGCACAACAAATTAATCAAGGAAAATGATTAACTATCGTTTGAATATTAATGATTATTTCAATAAAAAAATATTATTGCACCACTGATACAATGCGCGCGCGCGCGCACACACACACACACACACACACACACACACACACACACACACACACACACACACACACACACACACACACACACACACAAATACGCTTTTATTTTGGAATGAGTGACCGGAAGTTGTAACTGAACAAGGTTTTTATTTTGGAATGGCTGACCGGAAGTTCTAAATGAACACGATTTTATTTTGGAATGGCTGACCGGAAGTAGTGACTAGTATCGAGGAGCAGAGGGAGAAGGAGGAGGAGGAGGAATCTGGCTTCACTCTGGTCTCTGTCAAACTGTAGACTGGTTTGACTTGTCACGGGGCCTTTTAGTTAAACAATGTATGTCAGTCACAGGAGAAAAAGTCGGTAACATTGAGGACAGAATCCAACCGTGAGCAGTGAAGCGTCGCGGCGGAGACACTTTATGCAGGATGGAGGAGCGGCCGGTCACCACTTTCAGAACCACCGGATCCGAGTGGCTGCTGCCCGTATCCGAATACCTGGGATTTCCTCTGGACCAGGTAGGAGCATCTGGCACTGAAGGACACATTTTCACTGTGTCTGAATGAACACTGTTACTGTCATATCTTCAGGTTAACGACGCCCACATGACGGATGATAATAAAACGACCCATTACATTCATGTCTGAAGACTTGCATTTGCATCAGAATTTTGTGTATTTACTGCAATAAATTGTGTCATATGAACAAACTCGTACCCAAACATCCAGCTGTGGAAATGACCATCACACATCATGTGATTTTTCTGTAGACATTCAATGTCTCATTTGTTAGAATATTAATTCAATCTAGTTTTTTCAGCAACAGGTGTTCTGAGTTAATCTAAATTCTTATTGAAAATAAGTGTTTTGCTGTCATTAAATACAATAGATTACTTTATTAGATTTATACAGCACTCATTTGTGCTTTACAAGATACATACACAAGAAAGTCACACATTATCATTTCCAAATCTGTAGGTAATTCCACAAAGATATATCATGATGTATGTTTTCAGTAAATTCAATATTAAATGGTCATATGGAAACACTTTTTCAGTATATTCAACAAGTAATAGATACTTGGTGGTCATTTGTGTTTATTTTTTCCTCTTTTATATTTATTTTTATATTAATTTAAGCATGCTACAGCATGAATAGAAAGTCAAATATAGTTACAAATACAGTCCTAAAATGGGAATATAGTTTTAAAAAATATCAAAACCAAACATACAATACCAGAGATGGAGATGTTAATATCCTAGCTCATACCTTTCACTAGCAAAATAGATTTTTATTCTTGTACACTTTGCACAATATACTGAACAACAAACAAAAAACATACCACAACAGTTAGAACATCCATGTTCAACTTTTTGATGAATAAAATGCAAACAAATTCAATTGTACAAGTTTAATGATTGCTTTAATTTACATGAACAACCCCCCCAAAAAAATGTTTTACATGTCAGCAATTTGTTTTAATGAAGTCAGTCCTAATATGTCGTGTGTATATATATATATATATATATATATATATATATATATATATATATATATATATATATATATATATATCAGAATATGATAACTTGATTTACTGTAGCCTTAGGCAACATCAGGAAGTATATGACAAAGTTACTGTGGTTGTAGGTTTAATGATATCTTATTACTGCATTTCTTGAAGAAAAAAGTGAATCCCAGTGGCAGTCTGTGGCATTCTAAAATAAGGTTTAAAAGCCTCCTTAACAGACAACCTTAAAGTAAAACAAAAAAACCAATATTGTCTCATCAGTGTCATTCAACAACAGTTACATGACATGGAAGTGTGCACAGGAAGTGTGCACTGCTTTTCAGAATATACAAATGTATATCATAGTTTTGTTGAAAACCTAAAGTGCCCTATGATTCTTTGTGGGGGGAAACTTATTTGGAAGACATGAAAGTGGAAATTTTAGCAGCAAAAATGAGCCCACTATATAAATATCTGGAATGATAGACTAATTAGTAGACCATGTCCAGGCAACAGAAGAACCTACAGTAATATAATTTATGTTTAAGTTCCTTGTTTTGTTATTTCCAACCTACTTCAATGCCACATAGATGTAAAGCATTACCAAAATGAAGAAAAATGCAACAGCGATTACAGTCAGAATGTGATTTGCAACAAAACAATTCTAGCACATCTTTAGTGTTTCAACCTGCATTGGTGTATGTTGCTTCTTTATAGTTGATTATTTAATATATCTATTTATAGTTGCCATCCAGTGACCTATCTTTTATTTGTATACTGATTCATGTTTGTCACATTGCAATTTTGAATGTAAACTCATGTCTGGTGAGCTGCAAATTAATTATCTGTATGGGATAAATAGAGTTATCTGAACCTGAAATGGTAGACATTTTTCTATCAGAAATTGAAGGGTAAAATGAATAAAGGCTAAGTAATATCATCATATATGGCCATGTTGCACAGCCTTATTGTTAGCTTTTTATAGTCTACAACCCAAACACCACTGCAAAACTGAATGACTCTGTATTATTAGACAAGTTAATCAAATAAGTTGAAAAAAACCTGGTGAATTCGCCACACTGGGACTCAATACTCTGTACTCTATTAGTTTATTGTTAGGGTAGATAAACCCTTTCAATATGATAAGCCAATATCCATCCCTCTCTCCTACACAGGTGAATTTCATGGCCTGTCAGCTGTTTGCTCTGGCCGCTGCCTTCTGGTTTCGTCTCTACCTCAGTCCTCGTCATGCCAGCCCTCTGTTCAGGCACATGGCGGCCACTCTCCTTGGCATCGCCTTCCTCATTTTCTGCTTCGGATGGTACTATATCCTCCTGACACAAAATAGTCCATTCACTTTCTGTCATATGATGCTACACCTCTCCACATTTTCTTCACTGAGCCATTGATATGACTAAATTACCAACACATGTTCACTTAATGCATGTGGTCGTCCTATAACTATGTTAAGCATGCGAAGAGTGGCCCCTGGAAAAAATGTTTGTGACTGCAGTTTCCGATGTCAGGGGTTTGTTTCTACGAGTGCGTACAACATATCACAAGTATCAAGCATTCTATTGGACCTAAAACAGAGCAGAGAATAGACTTGGATAAACTTATATTGTACATATAGGTGGGACAGTCCTCTAAATGTGTACCCTCTCTTACAGGTACTCCATGCACATCCTTACTGTGGTATTTGCAAGCTACATAATCATCCTAAAAGCTGACATCAACAATGTACACAGGTGAGTACTAAGCTAGCCTGCATACCTTCACAAGGAAAGGCCCTCTTTATCAAGGGCTTCTAGTCATAAATGCCTTACATAAATCAAATGCCCTCCTTTAAAGCTATGAAATGAGTCATTTTTCTGTGGCGTGTTTGTATGACCTGTCATTAAGCGTTTGTTTAAGTTTCCTCCTTTTTTTTCTCTAAACGTAATTTTTTATTTTTATTTTTTCATTGAGTTTTGCTCATACACATCCACAAGATATTTTACATCCAAGAACATATCTAATCAAACATTACGGGATGACATACATGGAGGAACAGAGGGGGGAAAAAAATGAATATCTGCAGTCGACATTGATTATAATTAATCACAAATGAAACATGAATGGCAAACAAACATCATATATGTATGTGAGCACTTCTGAAGGCTGATGGCAGTTTGTTCATCATGAGACTCCATCTCTTCTTAAATCTCTCTCTCCCTAAATTCTAATACATAAGTAGCAGTTTGCTCCGTCTGATAGATTTCCTTTACTTTCTGAATCCTGTTCAGGTTTCAAACACTTAATAGCTATGCATTTAATGGACGCTGTTGTGAAATTCCTCTTTATCAAAAAAATTACGTAAACATTTTTGTTTTTGTTTGAGAACTTTTTTCATTGAAATTTTTTTGGTTGAAATAATAAACAAAAGTCCCGACAAAATTTAAAGATGGGGGCAATAGAAAACGTTAGATTAATAAAGGTAATTTGCATGACTATTTCACTGTATTCTGTATTAAAAAGCTAGAATACAGACATTGTTAACTCTAAAGAATGCTTAATAATATGGAGGTAAATAATTTTAGGCACATACATTGGTAATTCAGATTTCCTCAAATGTCTTGGAACAGGAGTGTTGTCGCTATGTTGTTCTTTAGTCCGCAACAGTATAACAGTAGTGTGTGGAATTCCATCATGAATGAGTTATTTGGAAAACAGTTTGTCAGTCTGTCTGTCTGTCTGTCAGTCATAGTGTTGGCAAGTAAATGACAGTATTGCTGCAACAGATGCATCTCAGTTCAATGAAAAAGATGCCATTCTTATTTCAGGACAAACTTGTCAGACAAGTTCATACCAGAAACTTCTCTACTGTGTGTGTGTGTGTGTGTGTATGTATGTGCGCGCTTGTATTTTTTATCTTTATGGGGACATTGATATGTTTACATAGTCACTTCATGGAGACCAAAATTCAGGTCCCCACAAGGGTTAAATATAAATAAAGGTCCCCACTAGTAAAATAGAAATGATGTGACCCTATAAATACATAAAAAAAATTCTGGAGGTCCTTATAAAGGATGGGGGAAACATGTGCAAAATTAAACATGTATTTTTCAAAGGTTTAAAGATGTTTACTTAAAAAAAGTATTTTAATGTTTTTTAAATTATTTATTCGGCCTATTTATTTTTCAGTTTTTATTTATTTCTAATTAAAAATATATGTTATTATTTATTTAAAAAATTTAAATTACACTTATTTTTTATTTGTTCATTCATTTTTATTTTTGAAATAAAATTTAGAAATTTGTATCATTATTATTTTTTATTTTATATTTAAAAAAAAAAGGGTTTACCTTACTACCCAATGGCTATACTTGATTATAAACTTGGTCCTCATGAGACATGGAAACGTGTGTTTGTGTGTGTGAGATGCAGTGGGCAGATTGTGTAGAATGTAAAATTTCAGTTACAATGATATTCTTTAACTTCTTTTTTTTGTTAGTTTTTTTTTTTATCAGTTATAGACGTTACATATTGGAGTTCTCTTTCAATATGACTGAGTTTGCTCCTCAGGCTATGTTTACACTAACCCAGGTATTTTTGAAAGCGCAGATATTTACCTTCATTTGTGTCTTTCGTTGATACACAAACAGAGTTTTTTCCTCTGAAAACACATCTTCATAAAAACTCCAGCAAAAGTGAAGCTTTTCAAAAAGTCTCTTTTTGTGTTTGTGTATAAAGAGACCAAAACAGACTTTTAGGCTCATTTGGTGCCACAGACAACAGCCGCTTACATCTGAAAGGAAATGGATACACTCTGAACAGCAGCATTTCTTTTATTAACAGTTATATTTGCAAGTGTGCTTTTCAAAATAAAGCTGATCCAAGTCATAGACCAGCAGAGACACATCAGGGGTCAGAGGTCAGCAGTTGCGCATCTTCTTGTGACCGATCAAAGAGCGTGCCGGTACCGACACATTCCACTGATGGGCTCGGCGTGGTTTAACAGCTCTTGATAGCGTATTTATGTGGATCAATATGAATTCGAAAACAAAAACATGCTGCTGTGTGCACGAAGTTGATCTATTTTTTTTTTTTTTAATTTTTAAATGGAGCTTAAAAAACATGCGTTTAAAAATACCCGGGTTTGTGTAAACTGAGCCCAAACTTATAGGTAAAAGATGATCATGTCACTATGTTACAGCATTAGACTGTTACACTGAAAACATGACAAGTTGATCTCACTTAATTGAAGTAAAGAAACCAGTTGCACTCGAAGAAGGCAAGTAAACATTATCATTAATCTTAAATTCAGCTTAATTCATATCTATTAGTTCAGTTTATTTAATTTACTTAAAAATATAAACTATAATTAGAGTGATGTTCCTAAGTTTAAGCAACTTAAATAACTGAAGAAAGCGCAAACAAAACATGAGTTGTTAGGGTTATTTTTTTTAAATTATTATTATTATTATTATTCAACCAAAATACTGAAATGGAAGCACACATATAAGCAGTACATGGGTAATTTTAGGTATTTAGGCAAGAACGGAGGTAGGACAGGAAGTGAAGGAAATAGGAGATTTAAACAATTTGAATCTAATTTGAAATCTATTTAGTTTTAGGTGTTTATTTTCACAAGAAGCAGTCATTACAAGATGAGAGAGGAAGGCCTTCCCCAAAGGAGATGCCAAAATGTTACGGATAAGTAGGATTTCCACATGAGAATGAGCGTCCACATTAGCTTATGGTATTTCAAAATGGCCGCTCCACGAACAGGTGTTCTGTCTGATCACACCTTAAACCACATTGGTGGAAGAGCGTAACCACACTTGGATCCTGATTGCTCTGTAAACCTGTCCATGTAGGGAAGAAGGGATTGAAGTCGGTGTGTTTGTACATGCTACATCTGAACACTGAAGCATGCGTTTGTTACTTCTGGGGTTTCAGTGTACCTGAAGGCTTCTTTCAGTCTAAAATGACCTTCTACTTTACCTCAGAAACCTTCAGTGCTCCCCTCCTGCTCATTGACAGTCACTAAACTAACCAAGCTAAACTAAACTTCTTCTTCTGTGGCATTTTGATTGTTGCCAAACCTCCTTAAAGGTGCTTAAAAAAGTAAATTAACAGCACCAACTGGACTGCAGTGTGACCCCAGATAGTGTTCAATACATGAACATAAAGTTTCATTTCCAGTTTTTTCAGATGAACTTCGTTTTGTACTGCTTTAGGAGAAAAAATTGTGAATAATCAAAAGTACATGAGTTGAATTGACAAAATACTGAGAAAAAACTAATGTATGGTAATATGATTCCCATTTAGAGTGGCTGTTGTCTTTACACATCCTGATTTGACTTGTGATCTCCTTATGTCTCAGATCCTTTATTGAACTCATGCAGTGTCATTTGTCTTCTCCATGGAGTAGGAAGTTCTGTCTTCTCATTTCTATTCAATATTCCTATCTTTAAAACCATGACATAAGTGCCACATATACTCTAAACTACTGTTGTCACGATACCAATATTTTGGTACTGGTAACAACATGTATTTCGATTACTTTTCGATACTTTTTCAAATAAAAAGATAATGCAGAAAATGGCATTACTGACTTTATTAATTGAAAATTGTATCAACGTAAGCAACATAGATGCAGCAGTTGTTCCATGCACGAACGTTTGCGACCAACACATCACTGAATTTGTCTCTTGAAAGACTATTGTTCGTCTTTGAGTGTGTTACGAACTGAAACAAACTTTTAGGTGTCACTATGAACTATTACTATTGAAGGCGTATGTCCTTCATGTTAACTTGTGGGTTGTTTTTTTTTTTTGGTCACTTCCCAAACATATGTTAAACTTATTGGCTTCCTGGAATTTTAAGAAAAAAAATCTTCCAGTTCGGTTAGCCTATCTGTCATTGCCTGAACTCGACATGATGGTTTGGGTGCTTGTCTTGTCAGTGTTTAGCAGGTTGGAAGTGTTTCCACCCTTCGTCTGACAGGTTTTAAATCACTGCTTGCAAAGTGGTGCCTCTGCATTTATGATTTTGCCTTCCTTGTTTGTGGTAAAACCGAAATACTTTCATATTGCACCAGGGTAGGAGTGGGTGCAGTAGCCATTCTCGTCTCCTGTTCTGCCCAGCTGTATCCTTTTTACAATACGTGCCGACTTTGCTGCGCTGTTGCAAGCACCGGTGTTCTGTCAAAATGGACATCCCTTTCAAAATGAGCTATCAGCAGACAAAATTGACAATAATCTCTACAAACTCACATTATTCCATCAAAATATGTTACTTTACATTTAGAAACGTTACTATTGATATCATATAATGCTCCCATTGTAGGTAGACTTTTTAAAAATATTTTATTTTTCTAATATAAAGAACAAAAAAAGGCAAAAAGAGTCATGTATGTATGTATATATATTTATGTACTTTTTGTTTCTTTTTTCTCTAACCGTTTGATATCATGAATTGTGAAGCTTAAGATGCATAGTAGGTGGGCATTAATAAGCTTAGCTTCTGCCTGAGCCTTTTTCAGTCAAATTCTGTATTGTTCTTGCTGCTTTGAAGTGAATATATGACTGAAATGAACCAACTAAACTAAATATTGTATTTAGTTTTAGTTACTCAAAAGGTAGGCTATTGTTTGCGTCTGTTGAACTAACATGAACAGTAACACCCAGGCAAACTCATGTGCATAACGTTCATATCGTGCAAAACGTATTTACTTAAAACTTACTAACGTCAATTTCCAATCTATCGTACGCATGTAATTGCTTATATGCTTACTGGTCAAAGTCACGATAAAATAAATATACTTTCAAGTTATTACTTAGGTCCAATGTCTCCACAAAGAATATGAAATATTGTTTACAGAAAATAGCTCCTCCAAAATCTGTCTATGTCTGATTTGTGTTTATCTATCTGGATGAGGATGCCTGAATTGACGGGCCTTTTCTCTGTCAAAATTCTTGGTGGTCATGTGCATGCTCAGAAGCACTTGGGAGCCCAATATGATGGGATGCCCATTTTGACAGAACACTGGTACTTTTCAAACGCAGTGCAGTACCTTTTTACATGCCTCAGTACTGGTATTTGTGACACTAGTGTAAACCCACACAGGTTCTGCTTTAGCCAAACACTGTAATGCAACACTGAAGTCCTAATCTCCACTTTCAACAAAGAATATGAAATATTGTTTACAGAAAATAGCTCCTCCAAAGTCTGTCCATGTCTGATCTGTGTTTATCTATGTTTTAATCAGTTGATCAACCATGTCATTCTGACTAAGTCGTTTTCCTTTCTCGGCATTTAGGTATTGCATGGTGACAGCTATGGGTTATCTCACAGTGTGCCAAGTGAACAGAGTCATCGTCTTCAACTATGGAATTCTTTCCACAGACTTCTCTGGGTAAGGAAAACCTCAATCACTCACTGGCCTCACCTCTGATACTCTCCCTCTCTTTCTCTTTCACCACACCTTCTTTCATGACAGCGCATTAGTCATTTTGGTTTTAAGGCAGTTTTTATGTTATCAGTAAACGTTTCCAAACAGTGTTCTACCTGTGCTCACACATACACCAGTGCGACGCCGTTGTGTAAATACAGCACAACTGATTAGAAAGCAGCAGTGTGGATTGTTCATAGTTGACTTTGTTGAAGTGTAGTGTTACGAGGCTCAATGCAGCTTGGCAACTGTGAGACTTATGTTAAAAACAAGTATTCACAGAATGCCTAATCTCGCCCCTATTTTGTGCCAATCTCAAGTTTCTATGACAACCCGTTCTTGAATTAGAGCCAATAATGTGATTTTGACCTTTCTGACAAATGCTGACCTTGACCTTTGACCTTTGCAATATTAATAATTTTGTTCTATGTATATATGCATCAGTGCGTGTAATATTATGATAATATATCCAGTATTGATTAAGTTATAGCGTGATATGTCTATGCTTCACACACACAAACAGTGTTGCATAAGTTAATTTTGCGACATGTCACCTTTGACCTCCAGAGATCTCAAAAACTATTGGTCGCACGTGATAATACCTATTATGAGAATTGCAGAAATCTTCATTCGGCATATTTTGTTAACAATCTGAAAGTTCTGTGACCCTCCGTTCTTGAGTTATAACCAATAATGTGATTTTTGACGTTTCAGCAAATTATGATCTTGACCTTTGACCTTTACGCAAATAGATCATTGCATCTGATGCACATTAGCTGTTTGTATACGCCCATGTAATTTCATGGTTATATGTCAGGTATTCACTGAGTTATAGCATGATATATCTCTGCTGACACACACACACACACACACACAACCAATGTTGGGCAAGATTAACAATGCATTTGCAACACTTATTTAAAACGCTCTTCTTGTTAAAAATGTTTTTAGCCATCATAAAATAACATATTCTGTATAGAAAGCCCAAAGAGCTCATAAACGCATATTACCAGAAGAACTGGAAGGGGATTTCCATTTACAGAAATGTTAGTGTGATTCCTCTGTGTTGATGGTTATTTCACAAATGTGAGACTGCATCATCTGAAAAGTCATTATTATGAAATGTAAGCTTTTTCCACGGACTCCAGCTATAACCATATTACATAAATGGTTTGACACCAACCACAATTTACTGTGATAGATTGGAAAAACGATATATTTGTATTAAAAGCTCCAAACATAAGCATGGGTTTGGCCTGGGATCATAGGATTGTTTTCAGTGTATAAAGTGTTTTCTATCTGCACTTTGTTCTCTTAGGGGGATTTCCTGTATTTAGCAACTTACTGTCCACATTTAGTGTGGATGAATTTACTGGCAGACTCGCTTTGAGGGCGCATGACTTTGGTGATGAGCACCCTTTGGTCAGGCGACAGATTGAATTAGAGTCATAGTATTTTTATTTTTTTTTTCCATTTTTACAACAAACTTTTAGAACATGGTGTCAATTGTCATCCAGTAAATTATTTTCCCATTGATCTTCACATGTTGCTTGCTGTAGTTTTTTGTACCACCATCTTTTTTTAGATGCTACCATGAGGATTTTAATCAAATATTCATCCTTACATGGTATGTCTTTTCTTGTTAAATGACCCAAATATAGCACAGAACATGTCCTTGGTAGTTTGTCTCCCAACATTTTCCTCCACTCTTCTCTGATATTGTTCCAATATTGGGCTAATTTGGTGCACTCCCACATGTGCATGATCCACATCCTGGTCATCAATGCAACCTCCAGCAGGGCTGAGGTAATGATAGTGACACCTCTGTGATCTTTGATCATTATGTTTTATCCAACAAAATATTTTTCGAAGTTATGGAATTAGATGTAGAGATGTGAGTGTCACATATTTTATACCATGTGAATAAGTGCTTTTAACATTTCTGGACTGATTTGCTGACATTTGCTGGTTTATGGTAATAAGACTGCTGATGTAACCAGGGGTTTTTTTTGGGGGGGGGGGTGCTTTTTATGGAATTTTCATACAAGACAGGGCCTTATAATAATGGATTGGATTTATATTGTGCTTTTTTGGCCACTGAAAGCACCTCACATTAGTGACCCATTATTCATTCGCTCTCACATGGTCCCTCTGGTGGTGGTAAACTACATATGTAACCACAGTTGCCCTGGGGCAGACTGACAGAAGCGTGGCAGCCATTTTGCACTTATAGCCCCTCTGACCACCACCAAACATTCATACACCAGTGTGAGTGGCACTAGAGACAAGGAGGGTGTAGTGTCTTGCCCAAGGTCACAACGGACCGACTACAACAGAGCGGGATTCGAACCACCAACCCTTCAATTACTGGATGACCAACTGAGCCATGGCCACCTTCAACAGATACCAACAATTCTCTCTATATATCACATATTACAGCACTATAAAATAAAATTATACAAAATGAAGGAGCTGGTGGATTATATTTTCAACACACACATGAAAACAGTTCAGTTATACAAGAATGTTTTTGAAAGCATAGAAGAAATGTCAGGTCCTATATGGGCACCACACTCTGTAGAACTGATCTACACCGGTGTGTATACAGTACTACCGGTAAGATGTTCTAGTATCGGCTCATTGAATATTTAAACCAACCACTGACAGAAGGGGTTTTGTCACTGACCCATTACAAAAGAATATTTTCCCTTGGCAGCAAAAACTAAAATTAAAAGTTAAGTTTTGCCAGCTGACATTTTCACTCATTTACTTCGTGCTGATGTGAGGGTTACTGGTTTCCACGATGATATAACGTGTTGTTTTTTTTTCTAATGTTAGATGTCAATCTTCAAAGATGTCGAACGTCTGCATTTGTACAAGTGTTTCCATAATTAGATAGGATTTTGGGTTTGTGCAAAGCGGCAGATGGAGCCGAACCGAGTTGCCAGCACAAGCTCGATATGGAAAAACAGAGCGTCATGGCTACAGTGGTGAGCGTTGCACATACTGGTCGGCCTGGCACCCTGGAAATGTTTCTCTAAAGCTGACTGCCAACTCTCATTGAGCTGGCACTGCCATCCACACTGGCAGTCCCTGTTGGTCTCCGTTTTCCATGCCGTGCTCACAATGCAGCTCACTCACACACAGAACCCCAGTGCGTGCATGCGCGGTGTGTGCGTTGTTTGTCTTTGTGCGTTCACACTCACATTCTCAGGACACAGAGGGCTCTATCTGTGAATGAAACCAGAAAAGTGGGCGTGAAACTGGTCTGGTTGAAACCTACTGTACAGGATCTGCAGCATGTTACCTCACACTTAGCACTTGTAGGGAATCAAATAGCCATTTCCCAATAAATCCACGACAAGTGAGGAGGTTCCATAAACATCAACAGTGGCATCTAAGGCATATCCATGCATTTACAGGCTTTACTGTCATAACTGTAATCTGCGTTTGTACCACGTGTCTAATGAAGTTTAGAGTTGGGATTTTTCTATGTCTTTTTTGTTTTTGTTTTAATGAGACACAACAGTAAAGTGAAATTTAGAAACGTTAACAGATTAAATGGATTATGGCGCGACCTGATCTGACCCGTGTGGAAACGAAAGAAGTGATTCCACGACGTCAAGTAAAACGCTCGTGCCACAGACGGACATTAATTCGTATTCATTGTTTCATATTGCTGTTAAATTAAAATCTCAGTTTCCTTTCATTATATTTTGAGCATCATCAGCTACACACAGGTACTGGCTGTCTATGGAGAAACATTAACACTATCAATATATTAGAAAGCACACTCTTTTTTTTTTTTTTTTTTTTTTTTTGCACAAAAAGTCTCCAAAGAAAAAATTATGATTATGATTTTAGTTCTTTTCAGACATTCATTGTAAGGCAAAAAACCTATTAACTCAACTCATTCATTTATTAAGTATTGTAATCAGTGTGTGTGTGTCTGCAGAGACATATGATGCTATAACTCAATGAACACATCAGATGCAATGATCCATTTGAGTAAAAAGGTCAAAATTATAACTCAAGAACGGAAGATCACAGAACTTTCAGATTGGTACCAAACGATGCAGAATGAAGATTTCTTTAATTCTCCTAATTTGTGTCATCACCTGCGACCATTTTGAGATCTCTGGAGGTCAAAGGTGACATTTGGCAAAATTAACTTGTGTAACACTGTTTGTGTGTGTCAAGCATAGACATATCACACTATAATACTGGATATATTATCATAATATTACATGCACTGATGCATATATACAGTACATATAACGAAATTGTTAATATTGCAGAAAGGCGAAAGGTCAAGGTTGGATTTAGCAGAAAGGTCAAAATCACATTATTGGCTCTAATTCAAGAACAGGTTGTCATACAAACTTGAGATTGGCACAAAATAGAGGTAAGATTAGGCATTCTGTGAATACTTGTTTATTATCAAGTCCTCTCATCTGATTTGAACCAAAGAGCAACAATTAAATCTGGTGATTAAAAACAAAAACATTTTCAAACAATGGTAAAGGCTTAAAATATAATTGAATGGATTACAAGAAGAGCTTGGATAATTCTGGTGACAAGGTTAGGGATAAAAGTGACTTAAAAAAAACAACTAATATATATATATATATATATATATATATAATTTTTGAGACATTTATGCTGCTTCTAGATTTGACATCATTGAAACAGTTAAACTGATCTGTTTAAACTCTTCTCTGCTCAGGCCTCTGATGATAATCACCCAAAAGATCACCACACTGGCTTTCCAACTCCATGACGGTAAGGTAGAGGAGGGGACATACACCAAAAAACAACACGCGTATTGCATGAAAAGAAATAATTCTATACTGGAAGACTAACAGACAGACTGAAATGGAGTGAGAACACAGTGAGGAGGGGGAGGCTGGAAATGGAATTTGCAGGCAGGTTAACATCTAACTTTGTCCTTTGTTTTTTAGGTATGTGTAAGAAGACTGACAAACTGACCCCGGAACAGAGGCTACTGGCTGTAAAGTAAGGATTCCCTTGTGTAATTAAGTATCAATGATATGAAATATGTTTTTAAAGTTGTAAAGTAGACAGTGACATGTAGACCTGTGTGTTGAAAGGTGCACTTTTTTGGTGCACTCAAAAACAGACAAATGCATAAATGATTATCAGTAAATAATGATCAACTAGTTCCCATCATTGATCCCACCAAGTGTCAGACATTAGGTACAGTCAGAACACTAGCAGGTAGTATATATGTGGATCAGAATACCTTTCTACTAAAGGTTCACTCTGAATTAACACCTTATTTAAAGAATACATTTTTCTTTTCCCTTAGCGACGAAGGACAATGACAAGGAGATGTCAGCCATGGTGAATAGCTTGTTCATGTAAAAAGCATGCTGGGAAATTCAAGAAAAGTCATAATTTTGCATGGAAAATGTGACATTTTATGCATGTGAATAGATAAAACCATATTTATCAACACACCATGCATGCCATGTTGAAATGAATTTAAATTCATATTTAACAAATAATATTATTGTGTCGATCTCTAAATTTATGAGTATTTTTTTTGGGTTTGTTGCTTCATATAAAAGTCTCCTGTGTATCTCTGGTTGGGTGTAATTTAGATTTTCTGAGCTCCAGTATTTGTTATTAAATGATTAGTTTGGGGAAATAAAAGGATAGAGAGTGGATTAGTTAAAAGGGTTTTATCTGGTTAAAATTCACAAGGTTCTTGATACCTCACCCTTTCATTAATTTAATTAGGGTTCCTGCAGGGTCTTAAAATGTCTTTAATTTACAAATCTGCATGTAATACTTTAAAAGAAGTCTTGAAAAGGTATTTAATTTGGTGTGGTAGGTCTCAAGTTATGTTGCCAGGCTGTTACTGGAGATGAGAATTAGTTTTAATCCAAGTTGGTTGGTTAAATAAAAAAGAGTGTTTTGTTAAATAAATGTGTCTGTTAAATGTCCAAGCTGCAAACAAAGTAATGTTAGTCTACTAAATTCCACCTGTTCCTGGAACAGTGTGAATCAAGGTGAAGGAGTCAATAAATACATCTTCCTAAATTTTAGGAGTCACTGGCGAAGCAATTTTTGCCAGTATGTCTGTGAAATGGGCCATAAACTATTCTAAGCCCATAGACACCTGTAAGAATCCTGTTGAACGTTGTTGAAGATGCAGTTCTGGTGTGAAAACACAAACCAAGTCGCCGCGTGTGAACGGAAAATGTAAATTTAAATTTAAAAAAATCTTATCAAAAATTTTGTTGAATTAATAAGTACAATGACAATAAAGCATTCAATTCAAAAGAGTCACTTGTTGTCATTAGCAAGACATTTATTTAATACAACATACACCTTTAGTCTCCCTCACTGTGTGACGAGACATGGTAAAATAGCATGCGTTTCTCATTCTGCCACCCATAATGCACCAAATTTAAAAATAACCCAAAAAGGAAATGAACACCACTAATTGCTCTTTTTAAATTCACTCTGCAGTAAGAGGCCATCTTTGATCGAGTACCTGAGTTATAACCTCAACTTCCTGAGCATCCTGGTGGGACCGTGCAGTAACTATACAGACTACATTGACTTCATAGAAGGCCGACACATCAGCAAGAGGCTCCGGCACCATTCGGGGACATGTAATGGACAGAACGGCTACGAAATGACACCGGAACCATCCCCACTGGTAAGTTCCAGAAATGATTTCACATCCCTGAGGTCCATTTTCAAACTGGCTGGAGAGCTGTAATGGAGGTAGTTTTCAGCAGCAGTTCTCTGTAAGATCTCAGAATGTCACCTTTGCTGTGTGAAATGATGTTTTTCCTCTCACTGTTTGGTCTGGAAGTTTAAAAGTAAGGAGCTATTAAGAAAAAGTTGCCTGCAAATATAAAAAGACTCCTGGAAATGAACACTTTTGTTTTTATTTTTGCTAATTTGTCGTCCGTGTTCTGCTAAAGAAGAAAGTAGGTATTCGTCTTTACATTGATTTTTCTTAGTAGTTTTGATTCTAATTCCAGTTAGAGCGCACCCTAGCGGTGGAAGAAAAATCCACAGACTAGCCGCACCTTTGTATAAACCTCATGGTTCAAAACATATGAAAAAAGTCCAGAAATTTTAATTTATTATTTGTGTAAGAGTGTGTGTGCGCATATATTTTTCTTTTGTTTACTTAGCAATCTTCTGTGTATTATTATTGATGTTTTGTTACTTGCTTTATTTGATTTTATTTTCTATGTGTGAAATACAAACAACCAAACAGAAAATGTTAATGCTTTCATAAGGCTGCAGTTACAAACCAACTGTTGGTTTTAATGACTCAGGGTTGCCCCATGGAGGAATGTTTGTGTCTAAACACAAGTGAAATTGTTTAAGACCCGATTTTGGGGAGACGTTGTTCATCTGGTGGTCCTTGTCAAGCACTTTTTCTTGTATTTTCTGCAGAATGCCGTATGTCGAAAACTGCTGATCTGTTGCGGCTGTATGCTGTTTTTCCTCGTCGTGACCCGGTCTTTGCCAATAACTTACAACGTTGACCCCCAGTTTGTCGCCAGCGCCCCCTTCCTGACCAGGCTCACCTATGCCTTTTTCTCTATACAAGCAGCCAGACCCAAATTCTACTTCGCATGGACATTAGGTGAGATCTGTGTGTTCATATGGGCTGTAGAAATCCCTATGAGCTGCTGATATCAGGACAGAAGAAGTGCATTTTTATTAATGTGCTGAAACTGTTTCCTCTGTCTTGGTAGCCGATGCCGTCAACAACGCTGCAGGTTATGGTTTCTTAGGGATGGACGAAAATGGAAAGCCATCGTGGGACCTTACATGCAATCTCAATATCCTGGGGATTGAGGTACCTTTGAGGTTTCATAAGATTAAAATCACCACAGTAACACCATACAACAACCCCAAGTAAGAAATGCTTGGACAAATATGGAAAATCTAAATGAAAAAAAAACAAAACATCCTGAAATATTAAAAGTTATTTTAATCTGTATTTTTACAGTATAAACAGAACATGTTATATTGAACATTTAACAGAACAGGGGGCTATTTAGGGAAAATAATCATGACATATAAAGGGTTTAAATTTGCATTCTCCATATTATTCTAAATATCTCCTTTTATATATTTTGTCAAATCCATCCAAATCAAATTGTCATTATTTGTGATTGATTTTTTTTTTTCAGACAGCAACTAGTTTTAAGACCTTCATAGACAACTGGAATATTCAAACAGGGATTTGGCTCAAAACGTAAGCAACATAAAAGTGCAATTACCTCCATCCCCCCCGTCCCCCCGTCCCCTTTTTTCTTTAAATTTTCCATCGTCTTCGTCTCTTCAGGGTGTGTTACGACCGAGCCCCACGCCACAGGTTACCTTTGACCTTCGTCCTGTCCGCCCTTTGGCATGGTGTCTACCCTGGATATTATTTCACCTTCCTCACTGCTATTCCCATCACCATGGCTGCACGAGCTGTAAGTACTTCTTTTTCACTGAAGGTAGAACATAGCAATAATAACATGTGGTGTCAGGCACAACAAACCCCGCCCCTCACATGTATTATAGCTCATTTTGGCAGCGATACAGGTGATGTCATCATGTAGTGATTACCCCTCGGTTTTATGGAGTTATGTAGGTATTCATTCATTTTTTACGAGGTATTAGACTTGTTGTGTTTTTATTACCCTGGGGTATCGTGTTTGAATCAGTTTGGTTGTAAGCGGGTTTACGCAAAAACTACTGGACCAATTTCCATGGAATTTTCAGGAAAGGCGCAAGGTGATCCAGAATAGATCTCATTCAATTTTGGTGAATGTAGGTCAAAGGTCAATGTCACATTAACCAAAAATGTGTTTTCACAATGATAAGGGATGGCAAATCAGGTCAAATGTGTGCAAGGGGGCGGGGTTTGTTGTGTGGGGTACCACTTGTTGATTATCTTATTTATCTAAATGACGGAATGAATTGTGGTGTCATGGTTCAGCTGATAAATTCTTTTTCATTGTTTTTCTTTTTAGCAATGGCAATAAAGTTTCTTTGACCTCTTTATTTGAACATATCAGTTACCTGTATATATGTGCCATGTTTGAAAAAATGTAAACAAATGTTATGCTTTTATACACATCTGAAATGTTGCATATTCTAAGTAAATGGAAGAAGAAAACCTATTTTAACAACTGGTGCCAGGTACAATAAATCCCCACCCTCTCACACACATTTTACCTGATTTGCCCCATCTCTTATGATTGTGAAAACACATTTTTGGTGACTGTGACCTTGACGTTTGACCTACATGCACCAAAATGTTATTAGATCTATTCTGGACCAAATTGCACCTTTTCTGAAAATTTCATGAAAATCAGTTGACTGTGTTTTTGCCTAAAGCTGACAAGCTGGCAAACAATACTCTCATAGATTTTTTTTTTTTTTTTTTTTTTTAATTTTGACCTACTTTTCCCAAAATTTAACCACATCCATTCTTGGTCACTGGCAATTTATAAATCAAATTGGGTATGAATTTGATAGTTTTGCTACTATTGACATGTGGAATTTCATCCATTATAAGTAAATGGGCAAAAAATGTAAAATAAATAAATAATCCTAAAAAATTTATACTTTGATTTATTTTTCTCAAAATGTAATGGCATCTATTCTTCTATTCATGTATTCTATTCTTCATCTATCTATTCATCTAGACCTGGAATCTATAAACTCAATTTGATTTGAACTCGACCAATAGTTTTGCTGCTATAGACATTTGAAATTCCAGTGTCACTCACACTGGTGTATGAATACCTATGAATGTTTGGTGGTGGTCAGAGGGGCTGTAGGTGCGAAATGGCTGCCACGCTTCTGTCAGTCTGCCCCAGGGCAACTGTGACTACATATGTAGTTTACCACCACCAGAGGGAGCATGTGAGAGTGAATGAATAGTGGAACACTAATGTACAGCGCTTTGGGTGCCTTGAAAAGTGCTATAGAATTCTATTCCATTATTATTATTATTATTATTATTATTATTATTATTATTATTATTATTATTATTATTAAACCATAAACAATACCCCTTGCCTTAGATACAGATAACTACATAAATAGTTAAACATTGTATGGTAGAAAGTACTACTAGTAGCAGTAAAAAATAATATTTGTAATAGTATGAATCTCTGCCATCTCTGGAAGAACGGTCTAGAACTGCTTAATTTTGACTCTTATTTCATGTTTGTAAAACAGATGCGCAAGTCAGTCCGTCACTTCTTCCTGGGCTCCAGAGGCCTGAAGCTGGGATATGACATTGTGACGTGGGCTGCCACTCAGCTGGCCATCTGCTACACCGTCATGCCCTTTTTACTTTTGGCAGTTGAGCCCACTCTGGTTTATTACAGGTACGTTATTCCCTCCTTAACTTCTGCTTTTTTTTTTTTTAATGAAATACACGATTGCTACATATATGGTATTTTTTTCCTGATGTTTTCTAACGTGTTTGTTCCAGGTTTCTTCATTTCTAAAAACTGTGCTTTACTGCATATGGAAGTATTTTAGTTACTTTTCTGACAAAATATGACCATACAGTAATGTGCAAAAGTCTTAAACCACCTTTCTTTTTGTAGGGTTGAAATGAGCATACATGTTTATTTATCATTCTCTTTTCTTAAGATACAAGAAATGTATATATAACCTTAAATTACACACTGAATGGGTATTAAAGGTTGAAGATGAACTATTTAGTGTGACCCCTGACCCCATGACAAAAAGCAGCACCAACAGTTAGAAACGTCTGACCAAGGTTATAGTTTTTGGATTTTTCATAATAGTTTAGTTTTATGTAGTTTTGATTTTGTTTTCTATAAGTTAGTTAGTTTTAATTAGGCTTTAGAGCAGATTAGCTAGTGTTTAATAGTCTTCATTTTATTCTAAATGCTTTTTTTGGGTTTCTTTCTTATCTTTTATTTTCCTCATTGATATATTCAAATAAATCCCAAACAGGATTTTGCTGCTTTCCAGGTAGACTAGGGATGAGAAGCCGAGTCTAAACAACTAATGACAAGAAGTGACCGACTGCAATGTGTCGTATGGTGCCGTCAGTTAAAATTGGTCGAGCGAAATAAATCAATTTCAAATTAATCCGACATGGATGTAAATGAAGGAAATTTTATCCATAAATTAATAAATTTCAGTTATTTTTGTAAACACAAAATATAGTTTTGTTTTTTTTTCTTTCCATTATACTTTTTATTTCAGTTGATGTTTTTTACAAGTGCAGTTTCCATCATTTTGTTAACAATAATAACCTTACATCTGATATGTTCAATGGAACTTGCTATAAAACATCAGAAAATGGCTGGAAAAGATCTGATATCGTCTGAACAAAGGGGTTAAAGGCACGTTATACTGTACATTACTTTTTTATACAATACATCCAGATTGTATTTTAATACAGACTAAGGAATACATTATAACTGTATTAAACCAGCACACCTAATGTTGGCCTAAGATAACATATACAGTATGTTAGTTGGACAAAATGTATTTTCATAACTTTAAATGCAATAGTGCTCCAAATGTTTACAAATTCTGTTGCTATTATGGGAATGTCAATATAAATGCATTCAAATTGACCTTTTTTGTATTTACACAAATCCAACTGAAATAGAATTGCAATATCTGACTTTATGTAACATGTCAAAACCATAATAGAAGTTCAGTTTCGCACCCTGGTACCAGAACATCTGGAGGCGATACGTTGGTATACATTACCAGCTCATCATTTCATGCCTTTTTAGTGTAGATGCATTTTCCTTTGTTATATTTAATTAAACAACTCTCTGGGTTTGCTATTGTACTTCTCATGATTGTTGCTCACATTCCCCATTTTGCATCTTTTCCCACTCATCACATATTCTGCCGAGTGTATATCGTTAAACTTCCACTGTTCCCTCTCCTCTCCTTCCTTAGGTCTATGTACTTTCACATGCACATCATCAGCATTCTGGCCGCATTCGTCCTGCATCGGAAACACAAACCCAGGGAACCCTGTGACACCACCAAATCGCTTTCCTCCAGCACTCAGTGCCAACCGCTTCACGCCAACAACAATGACAAAGTCCAGTGAAACCCACTCTTCACATTCTTCTTCTACTCTCCTCTCGGTCCACAGTGTTCTCTCGGTGACAAACAAATTTCACCAAATGGACAATTCACGCCACTTAAATTGGGAAGTGCTTTGTGTTACCCCCCCCCCCCCCCCCCCCCGGGACATGACACTGTAAAGATAAGAGAAACTGATCTGAACTTACGGCACCAAGAAGGACACGGGATGAAGTTGGAAGAAAGATAGACTAACTCTTCAGGCACGTCTCTGGTACCACCCCACCGCCCCACCCCCTTCCACTTTCCCCTGCATTTGCCCTCATTCCCTTTTTCTGTGGCCATCTCAACGCCAGCCTACCCACTCTGTGAACAATGCAACAGTGTGAACAGAGAATGGAGCCCGGCTTTTCCCTCCTGTCCTCCACAGGCTCCGTCTTAGGGGACAGCGGGGTGGAGGCCAGCGCGGTGGGAGGGCAGCTCATAAACAGTTCACGAATACCAGGACACACAAATGCACACACAAACTCTGCATGCCCGGACTAACTTAGACACACTCGTCCTCGGTCACACTCTGGTGGCGCACAAAGGCCGCCCTTGTGTAGCCACAATAAAAGACCAGGCCAAGAGGAGAGGGAGAGTGTGCACCCACTGCACCCATGATGCTGTAGTTGTGTGAAAGTGTGTGTGTGTGTGTGTGTGTGTGTGTGTGTTTGTAAGAATCATGTCATGAAAACCCTGGGCTGTCATCGCATCGCCCAGTGTGTTTGATAAAAGACCACTTAGGCCACCAGGTTGTTACACGCAGCAGCTCTCATACTGTCCACTGAACCTCATCTAAAGCAGCATGAGAGCGTCTCCAGGTGAGGACTGACTGCAGGTAAACCCTTAATTACACTTAGAATCCATAAACCTCAAAGACCTCTAAGGAGAAGCCGAGGGACTCATCATTTATAACTGAAGGAATATCATCAGTGCCCCTTCTGTCACTTTTTAATATATTTACCATCATCATGCACAAGGTGCTGGATACCTGTCATGATACTAACCAAACAAAAACCCTTTTTTTTCTTTGCTCACGAGGTAAAAAGTAGAAAATATGACAAAAGTATAAATGCTTCAGATGTGATTTTGTTTTTAGCAGTAGCAGCAGTGGTGCTATGTTTGTTGGGATTATTCCAATTCTTGAAAAGCCTGGACTTTTCTTTTTCCAGAGCTGATTTAACAGAGACACCTGCTGGTTGTTAGTTCTGTTTGAGCTCTGCTGAACTAAGTAATGAAGGCAAAACCATGTGGGATCCACACTGCAGTATATACCCACACAAAGCAGCAGGTGTATTTGGACTAAAATCAATTAAAATGCACTCGTTTCATCACTTGATTTTAGTTTTTTGCACAATCACAGTTATAGTCGGGGGTTGTAATGATCACAGGTGAGTTCTTTTTAAGTCAAATTTATGATCTTCAAAAAGAACAAAAACAAATCTCTAATATATTACACAAGATGTTTGAAATGAATGGGAGTTGTTAAAATGTCAGAGTGGTTTGGTTATTAATGGTGCTATTTGCTACAGGCGAGCTTCAGCTTCAACATGAATGAATTGCTATAATGATCCTCCATAGTGCCTTTCCTTTGCAATGCAATGTTATGTGACATTTTAACAGCAGCTTGTGAAAGAATATCACAGTTACAAATGTCACAGTTTCTTCTTAATGCTATACAGTCGCAAAAATATTATTAGACCTCCCTTGTTTTCTTCAATTTATTGTTAATTTTAATGCTTGGCACAAGTAAAAGTACATTTGTTTGGACAAATATAATAACAAATAATAATAACAAATTTCATTTCAGAACTGATTTCTAGATGTTTTCCTAATAACTAAACTCACTTGAGTTCTTACATCAATATATGAGGCATTGTACTGACAAAAACATACTTGTATGCATGCCATGTTTTCTTTTCTGTCTGTTTTAATCACATGATAAGAGTTGGTACTTGATTGATTTTTACTTTTTGATGGTCTAATCATTTTTCCCATGACTGTATTACATTAGATGAATCATGTTGCTGCAACTGTCCTGCTGAAAATAATTTTGCAAGCCTGTTTTGTTCACGACTCACTTTACACATTGATGCAGTTCTGTAGTTTTAACATGTAAAGCCTCTATTTCTTGTGATGTGAATGATGAAATGGCTACACTGCAAAAATCCAAATCTTACAAAGTGTTTTTTTTAAAATAATTTGTAGTCAAATCACACCTAAAATAAGACCTAATCACCTAAAGAATCAATTTTCATTGAGATATAAAAAGCCTATTTTTAGACTATATATCATAAAAATCTTAAACAAATCATACCAAGATAATTTTCAGTTGATAAATTGGCCGATTTTGGGGTGGGGGGTGGGGGGTTAATTCAAGATTTAATTTAATTTTTTGCTTAATTGAAACAAAAAAAATCTGCCAATGGAACAAGTGAATATGACTTTAAGATTTTCAAGATATATTGTTTAAAAATACATTCTTTATATATCACTGAAAAGTTAGCCTTAATGTGATTATGTATTATTTTAAGTGCAATGACATTTTGACTGGAAATTAGAAAATACACTTGTCAAGATGTAGATTTTTTTTTTCCAGTGTAGCATAAATTTTGTTTAACAGATCCCTCATATAAACTATTTAGCTTCTTATTTGAAACAGGAAATGGAGAAGTGCAATTTTAAGCAGCACATCAGTCTCTGGAGGCTCATTAGAACAAATCGCCTTCTGGCTAAATTATTTATGTCTGGTGTCATTAGGATGGCCATATTTGCTTGTAATATTTGTTTTGTGTGTGTGTGTGTGTGTGTGTGTGTGTGTGTGTGTGTGTGTGTGTGTGTGGCGAAGTATGCATTCATACCACTCCTGGACTTAATGTGTAGGTAGTGGCTACAATGGGGGACATTTAGACCCTGCTATAACTGTGCCAGAGGCAGTTTTGCCTGCATTACTAAACATGTTTTCACAAATTCTCATTCGCCTCTATTGAAGACTGACTGCAAACTCAAGAGGCATGTGTGCCGAGTAGTGAAAACACTTTGTTTTTAACACAAAATGCCTTCATGGACTAATACTAGAGGAAGCATTTTAAATTACTTTAGTTTTCTGAAATAACCAGTTGCACTATGTCTGCATGGTAATGTGTTTTAATACAGGGAAATGAGTGACAAGTGGCACATACAGTATGAATATGTTGTCAGAGTGAGCAGCTATTTGAATGATTTAATACGGATCGTGATGTGTTTTTCTACATGTTTTTGCACACTTTTGAGTGATCGCATACTGCCTCTGTGTGTGAATCTATTTTTCTTAATTCTCATTTTAGTATTGTTCACTTTCAGAGGAAAGGAGTGTGCTGTGTATTAATAATGAATAACAAAATAAAGTTTGACAGAAACATTTTTTTCCCCCAAAGCTTTATCTATATTCTATATTATTTATCTATATACTAGTTGTTGTGTACAGTAACATATGAAATGCTCTGTTTATTCCATAATGTTATGCTCTGAATGGCTGCAGTCCATCCCATGTGACACCCATCTTTTCCCCTATGAGGGATATACAGTATAGACCTGTGTATGTTTTCATCCAGAGTGAGTTCCCTGTCAGCTAATGACACCAGGGGGAGAAAAAAATAGGACAAGGATGATAACAAGTGGTAACAATATCACTCTGCTGCTACGGCACTGGAGTCTGAGCTGATGCTTGGAAGAATTAAAAAGACCTCATCTTCTGCAAAAATAATTGAGTCTTCTACACTTTAATCACTGTGACCTGCAGCATAAATTATTTAAGATTTATAATAAAAGACTGTTTCCTCATTAAAAAAACAAGGCTCAATTAGAGATTCCTGAGTGAAATGAGGTTGCAGGTCCATGTGATTTTTAACAACGTAATAAATTAAACTCATTATAAACTGATCTGAAACAGAAAAAAGTTCTTTAACATAATGAACATGATCATGAACCAACCACGATCAACATGACATTTATTCAGAAAGACTTGTGCAATTTTAACAATGTTCAGTTTATCATTTACACATTCATTACAATGTAGAATCCACAGTGGATTTGCAAATACACACAACCTTAAACTGTAACTGATAGTATTAATATTGCACTTAAGATATTTCATGTTTATATTTCTTGAGGTTATTCCCATTTTTTGTAAAATATAATATTTTCATGCAATTTTCCATTTTTACACTTAAATCAAAGAACAATTTGAAGTTGTCATTATATTATAGTATTTTACTAGTCTGACTCCTAAAAGGTATATATTGTACTGTATATGGCCCCTGAACTAAAATTATTTTGACACCTTTGATTATCAATATTTTAACCCTTTATCCACCTTATTTTGTCGAGCCCTCATGAGCCTTTGCATGAATTATTAGAACAACTTTCATTATTAACCAGTGTTGACAGTGGTTGACAGTTGAGGGTGCTAATAACAAGTGCAGTAGAACCCAGTTAAAGACCTCAACACTGTGGGAATATCAACTGTCAGAGCTCAGGCGAGAATTTTATAATCCCTCTGCCTTCTAGTGTCGAGGGGTGTGAGGATGATATGAGAAAAGTGGCTGAAGATCAGCTACGGTAGCCTTTTAGTTACTTCAGCTTGCACAGTAATATGATTTTGTTGAAAGATATGGGACAAAATCTTATTTACTTGAAGGTAGACATACAGTAGAACCCAGCCAGAGCCTCAGAGTACCTTATCATCAAGCCTGGGTATTAAGTGTCAATATCAGGTGAAATTCAGACAGCAGTTTACTACTTAAATCATTTTTTACTTGAAAACCTCTTCACGATCCCATATCACGCACTGAAATAGAATGTTTGCACAAAAAACCTTGAAATGTTTGTCCAGTCTAGAGGGTGGAACCAGTGGAAAACTCCAGCTAATCATTGTACTGATAATCTTTACAATGATTGGTTTGCTGATACGTCCATCAAATATAAGTCCACCCTGCCACCCCTCCCTTCCCGTTCACATAAACAGCTATGGTGGTAAAGATGACAATCGGCAGCAAAACTAAACTAAAAACTGTGTTTGAAAAAGCTACGACCATGAGGACATTCAGCTAAGAACAGAACAGGACTAGAGAGGTAGTCGCTATGGTTTTCAAACATTGGCGTCAAATGAAAAAGGAAAAGCGGCTCAAAACCGATGCTAAGGTGACCCTGTTTCTACTCCATAGGTAAGATGATACCGTTATGATCATATAATATTTCAACATACTAATGGCTTATGGGTATCATATTCACCCCATCCGTGAGAATATTAAAATCTCTCTCTCTCTCTCTCTCTCTCTCTCTCTCTCTCTCTCTCTCTCTCTCTCTCTCTCTCTCTCTCTCTCTCTCTCTCTCTCTCTCTCTCTCTCTCTCTCTCTCTCTCGAGCTTGCGGAGTCGGATTGGTGTTTTTTTTTTTTTTTTTTTTTTTTTTTTTTTTTAATAAACACGTTGTGATTGGCTAGTCACTTCAGTCTCCGCGGGCCGCCCCTACAACATTGACAGTACAGATGGGATTTGTGGCTCTTTTGGGGGATCGGGATCTTTATGGCTCGTTCCTTTCAAAGATCCGTTAAAAACTCGCTCTTTGGCTTCTTTCTTTAAAAAAATGTTTTAGGCTTAAATTGGGTCCCCAGCATATTGCCTTGGTTTTCCCCTCTACATTAAAGTGGATTCAGACACGACTCATTTTCCTTTGGCCTTGATTATTTTTAAAATCTAAATATTTAGTTCAATCTCTGAACAAACAAACACTGGTAAATTGTGTGATTTAACTGACTTTTGATCTTCCGCCGTTGACAGACGCAGAACCCCCCTCCCACTCTCTGACCCTTGCTGCGCTATGATTGGTCAATCAATATTCTAGGGCGGGGAATACTCGCCTGTAATGTTCTTTACACGCGATTATTCCCCGCCTTGGAATGTTGATTGGCCAATCACAACGCAGCAAGGGTCCGACAGTGGGAGGGGCTTTTGCATGATTCGCTCTCTCTCTCCCTACTCTCTTGCTCGCTCTCGCTTAGAGATCTCTCTCATTCTCGGTAGTGGGGGCAAAGGTGGAGCTTTTGTGTGCGAAATCTGACATCAAAGGGGAAAAAAGAATGGCAAAGAGAACGGCTTCAACTCAGGAACGACTCAGCTCCTGCCCTTGATTCTAAGGAGCCATTCAAAAGAATCGGCTCGTTCGCGAACGTCACAACTCTAATTGACAAATCGCTGACCATCGGCAGGTGCTAAGAAAAAAAGGAAAGGTGGACACTAGCGAGAGTTGGGAAGAAAAAAGAAGGTCACTCAAGGAGGAGGGGGCGAAATGTCAGAAATGAACTGTTTATTAAACCCAGCAGCAGCCAGAGTGGTACTGCGGTTAGCTCTGCTGCTAGCTCTGCTGCCGCAACAGCATCACATGCATTTAGGATTTGGTTTATTTATGTTACATATTTAGAATCTAGATCGCAGCACTTTATTTTTTGGGATCAAAAGTTGTATTTCTGTTGAGAATATTGGATTTATATTGTGCTTTTATTGTTACTATTTTTAAATCCTATTTAGCGTTATTTCATTAGCATTATTAAAATGTGCCACCTGCTGACCTTTTTAGGAAGTTTTTTTTTTTTTTTTTTTTTTTTTTTTTTTTTACCACATTTTGATCACAGTAGGGCCATGTGCATATACCAATTGCATTCATGATAATTGGAGTTGTATGATTGTGTATGTGTGAAATATTTAACTTTTTCTCACTAAAGGTTAGTGTGAGTTGACCCACTTTGTCTGTTTTATTTGATCAATATTACATTATATTGGGAAACTGAAAAACAGAGAAGTATATATGACCGCATATTAATAAATGTAATGTTAATTTTAATGCATACAGTATAGGTCTGGGCAAAAACTCTACAGGTGGGCTGCAGGAAGCCTGAAAGATTTTTAGATTTAAGCTATAGGATAGGCTGTTCTTTTCAGTTTAACATTGAATATTAGTGTTTATTAGCTATACTAAGATGGCATCTAAAACGTTTGCTGACAAAATAATACAAACGTGTTCTTAATAACACATATCATGTAAGTAACATTAGACAAAAGGAAATATGGCGAGAGCAGGGAGAGAATGAGAGAAAATACTGTACTTTGCTGAGCTGTTGTCATGCATTTGTTTAATAGTGTGGTGTTGTGTCACAGCCAGTGGAATAGTATTGCTTTCATTGCTAATAGTTCTTAGAACTATATAGTTCCTAGGGAACCTTTGGATTTGCATTCCTACAGGGCAGTAGGGACCAATGGGGGGGGGGGGGTAAAGTCTACAACAGTGATGTATTCTTGAAGCACTAAATCAAACAATCACACAAGGAAGTAGACGACAGTGCTACTATAAACTAGAATAGAGAATGAGGAGGACACAGCGTTTATGTTCTGTATCGTAGGAATGTTAAATATGGTCAAATATAGCGTCTAGTGTCAAGAATGGAGGAGTTTAGAGAGAGTTACAAGATGAATCCAGCAATAGGTGATACTACAACGTATGTTAATTTCATAGCTTTAACCCAAAAACAAACCTGCGTCATTGGTCCGTTAATGTTATAGCATTACCCAACATTCCTTATTAACCCAAAAACAAACCTGCGTCATTGGTCCGTTAATGTTATAGCATTACCCAACATTCCTTATTAACCCAAAAACAAAACTGCGTCATTGGTCCGTTAATGTCATAGCATTAACCAAAATACTTATTAACCCAAAAACAAAAACCGTGTCATCAGTCCATTTATTTATTACTTTCTTCATATATTTTTTTCCAACACACAGCTGATGCTACACAGATGGTTTCAAAGATAGCGGTTCTGCAAGATGAGGAAATGCGGAAATAGGTGTGGCCTCAGCTCTACCAATCATCAAACACCTACGTCATATAGTTCCTGGAGAACTAAAAAAGAACCAGCCTGCGAGGAGGAACTAAAAAGGTTCTAGGAACTATATAGTTCCTATGCTGTGGGTAAGGGTGAAAAAAGGTTATAGAAACTACAAATGGTTCCTACAGTGGGAAAGTGCCTTCTGAATATCCAATCAAAGGATGTGAAAATGCTGATGTCATCGTAGCCTGCTCGAAGGCCTTCGTGTTGTCAACTCAAAATCTGATTGGTTGAAGTAGCAGCGTCACCCACATTTATCTTTTGCTTGGAGGGCCACGAAAACCCATTCTGAAGGCCTCCAGGCCTGACCCTGCCCGGCAACAAGTCATGGCTGAATGTGATTAGTTAAATGCTTAAATGTGAAAATACAAATACAAATGCTCAATCAGTAGAAAAGTTATGAAAGGAAGTGGACAGATCATTGTGTTGGAATTATTTAGTTCTCATGGACAAAATATAATTAACATCAGTCTGTGCTTCAGATATATATACTTTAAGGCCAGAAGAGAAGGCCTTGCTGGCCCTGACAGCCCACCACTGCTAAAAAGTAAACACAACTGTTATAAGTTCATAAACTGACAAAAAAAAAAAACAGTCATTTTCACCATTTCCAACTTCAAAAGATCTATAAAAACTGTAGTGTTAGAATAGCCAACATACTGCTGGACCTCACTGAGGCACAAGATTGGCCCCATATTTAATGTTTGAGGAAATTACCAAAAATAGTCACTTGTGTTTTGAACTTGGGGCCAAGACAGTGAAGCCTGAAAGAACAAAAATCCTCCAACTAATCAGAATCTGTTGAAAGGGATTATGCAACATATACATTTGGAGATACTAACATTAAGATAATGTAAAGTTATGTTACTTTAATACTAAAAAAGTAATTGTGTAACAATATCGACCTGGATTCAGCCCTGAAGCTACTTTCCTTCTTTTAACTTATATTCAGATGGAGTGTGTATGAGTGCAGAACAGTTTTGTCCATAAAGAGCATCACATCTCCAATAGAAATCTCTTTAATTACTTACACAGGAGTTGGATCAATCCAAACTAGTGATTTTTATTTACAAGTCACACTTATTTTGTTCCTCACATACGGTTATTCTTCTGTATTTATGGTTTTAAAACAATAAAACCTGTGTATTTGAATCATGCTGTGTATATAAACACGCAACTCAGGACAAGAATTTAGTAACAAATGATCAACTAATACTAATAACAGGTCTGATTAAGTTCATACTGTTTCTTCTTTTTTGTCAGACAGATGAAAAAAGGTCTTTTTTTTGCTTTACCTTAACATGTTTTCTGCCTTTGTCCTCAATTAACTTAAAAGAACTGAAGACATTTGATGCATTTAAACCCTGTGAAGCCTGAACCAACAGAACATTCAATGTCTTTGAAAAGAAAGCTGAAGCTTTTATTGGTCCTTTTTATTTTTTTAAATATCAATTTTCATGTATGAGTTTCACTTTTGTATCATATCGGATACATCAGGTCTCAGTCCTCAAATATTATTTCTGAATAAACAAAAACACAATATAACAAGTCTGTCTCACAAATTGGTAATAGATAGACAATTCCTTTTCAAAATTGCCAAAGTTCTGCCTCCAGTGTTTTTGTATCACTGGAAAAGCCTCTGGGGAATGAATCAGTCCTCTTGGTGGATTATCTGTGTATTGCATGTATCTAATTGTATACATCAGGTTTTTCTAGAAAAAATTGCACTGATTAGATCAGGGGTGTAAAATGTGGACCTCAAGGGCCAGTGTCCTGCATGTTTTAGACATTTCCCTCTTCCAGCACACCTGGAAGCTATTCCATCGTTCAACCAGGTGTGCTGGAAGAGGGAAATGTCTAAAACATGCAGGACACTGACCCTCGAGGACCACAGTTTGACACCTGTGTTATGGAAGGCTTCAAAACTTGTGTGTCAAATATGAAACATTTGGTGTTCTAGGGTTAAGACCTGTAGGCACACAGTTGTAGATGAAACATGTCAAGGTAAAAATAAAAACCTACTTTTTTCCCCATCTGTCTGACAAAAAAATCTTCATAATACTGCAACTATTTTAACTGTATCATCCATATCAAACAAATATGCACCAGAAATAGCCATTAGACAGTATGTACCTGTATTTTCAACACACCAGAAGGACAACTGGAAAAGGTTTAATGTGCATTTTGACCTTTTGTGACATGTAAAATAAGTTAATATCCACCCAATAAATATGTGTCTTAGGGTAAATTACTGGGATTATTTTTACAGCAGTATTTTAATATATATATTTTCTTTAGTTTTTTTTTTCTTCACAATAATATCTTAAACACAATCACAAAAGCAAATCAACAATGTAATGCAAGGAAGTAAAATACTCCTTTTAGAGGAAATCTAACCCAAATATGAAGCAGTTTTGTCTCCAATATTGTGCACCTTTTACACCCACAGCACAGATGCTTTGAATTTCTGCACTGTATTTGCAGATTCACACAATAGCAGAGGGAGTCTGCAACAAATATAAGCTTTGCAAGCCCACGCAACAACAGAACATCCAGTTGTGTAATATTTATGCCAGTTCTGTGGTTCATCTTCAGCTTTCTATAAAAGGGACAGCAGCTGCTATCCTGTGCTTCATTACAAGACATGACATACTTTGTCACAGATGTCCAATAACTTGTATGTTATCTTCACTTGGACCACTGTTTTGTATTCCCCCCCCCCCATCTTCATCAATGCATATCATGTTGAAATGCATAATTTTAGACCAGACCAGATTTTATTATCACAAAGTAAACATGTACAATCGGACTTTTATTAGTAGTACATGCAAAGTGGAGATCAAGCAATCAGGTCAAAAATCTTAACTACATAAATAAGTTGCATTCTTCTGTATATTTTCTCAATGTCATTACGTTTCCCACATAATAAATAAGTCGAACATCTTATACAGGGTAAGTCTCATTTGTATTCAGTTTTTAGAGCATATCTAATGACTTTTCTACGGGCTGTAAAATGGAACATTTGGCTGCAAAGTCGTTTATCACTAAAGAATGCTTGTAAAAACATAACAAAGACAGTTTTGTGCTGACAAATAATATATTATTGAATAGAATAGAAGATTATATTCTATTCAGAACATCATACTTGGAGAACAAGAGAATAAACACCAAAACATATATGATTCAGGACTTAATATTCTATTAAAAAAAACCATGAATACTTTTTTTTCTGAAAGAAAATGCAATTCAGTGACATTTAGCTGCTTGCGTTCACTTCAACTTCTAAACAGATTTGGTGCCATAAACAGTCTACTTCGGCTGCTGAGATGAAAAACAAAAGATTTCGAATAGAAAATCAGTGACAGAAAAATGCTAAAATGATAGTGATTTATCATCACAAATATGTATCTGTGAGGGTGCTCCTGTTTTGTGACTGCCAGATGCTGAAGACTACCTAGTTTGCATATCTTGATTAAAGCAATGAGTAGGTACATGAATAATAAGAGTGATAAATTGTTAAGACCTCCAGAGAACAAAACACAAAACAGGTGACAGGAGTGGAGTTTCAGCCAGCAGAGGGCAGTAGAGAGGTGACAGGATGATGGTGTGAATACTTGGTAACAGTCTCCCTTAAGGTACAGTCACATTTCCAAATATCCACCAGACTAATACCAGTGGATAGAAATAGATCAACAGCATTTCCAGCTCAGACTTCCTTTTTCTTCTGTGAGAGTAAACTGGCTCAAGGCCCAGTGCCACCTCAACACCCCTTTGACAGATCCAGACCCGGAGAAAATTAATCATCCGTTTTGTCTTCCTAGTAAAGAGGAAGAGGTCAGTGTGCATCTGTTCCAGGCTTCAGTTGGGGTTTATCTTTCAGCCACAGATTCTCTCCAGCTCCTTCTTTCTGCCTCACTGAATTTTTCTACTTTCTTCATAAACTTTGCTGAAACATGCACATATACAGTATGTTATGTACGTACATACATACACCAGGGTGTCAGATATTAGTACTGCTGCCTAAGACGTCTGGAGAGTGTTTTAAATTTAAGACTATGTTTTTCTCATTTAAGCATTGGAGATACATGTAAAGGTATAGAGTTTACCTGGAGTGAAGTGTAGAGGTAGGTTTGATGATTATGAGTTGCTAGTGGGTAAGTGAGAATACATAGACAATTAAAAAAAAAAAGATTTTAAAGGTTTGAATGACAATAAATAAATATAAGATGATAAATGCACCATCTTTGGATGTCAAATTTAATGACTTTGAAGTTGTGATTGTGCAGGATTTTTTCCAGTTTCCATACTATTCCTAAGCTCAGTCAATACCCATCTTCATCTGATCTCATCTTGTCACATCCTTTGTTTGACTTTCTCAGTGTTGTGCCATTTTTGCTTCATGACCCATATCCTAGTTTTTCACCTTTGAAGGCATCACATCCTCACCTCCATCCACCACCACCACCAGTGTCAACCCTCCAGGATGAACTTCTAATTGATTTTCTTCTACCACTTCACGCTGAGCTTCCTGCTAAAGGTTAAAATGTATTCATTGTTCATGATAGTCCAATTTACACAGATGGCAAACTTTCTGCATTTGTCCTCAGTCCACTGAAAGAAATGAACTGAAGACATTTCATGCATTTTAAAGACGCAGATGCACATAAGGAAATCTTTGCCACAGCCTGACTGTCTTATGTACATTTTGTGCATGTTACATCTTCTGTTGAATACTTAAAAGCACAAAAATGTATGTTATAAAAGGCAGCAAAAAAGAAAAAAAGAAAGGGGCTTAATAAGTGTTAAATATTTAACCACCTTGCTGAGTGGTTTTGCATTGAGGATTGATGATGCAGCCATTGAGGACTGAAGTCATGACATGCTTACTAGGTTGCATCTTTGTGTTCAACGTTACCTTGGCTTGTGACGGCTGTAAATCAGAAACTACAGGAGGAGATGTGGCTGTTTTTAACAGTGCTGAATGAGGCCCATATGTCCTGCATGTTGATAATAACTGAAGGAAAACACAAAATGCTTTGTAGATGTGTTCCCTTGTGTTGTACATTTAGGGTTTTTTTTTGCACAGCATTCACACTCTCGATCTTTGCTGTTCAATATAGAAATCGCTTAAATACAGATAAAAGACATGCTGATTCTATTGGACAGATTCAGCAGAGCGAAGAGAAAATAAATGAGATTCAGTTTTGTGTGTCGATCGGTCAAAAACAACGTGAGGTTAGGGTGCGATAGTTGGAGCAGCAGCAACATAACGGTCTTCAACGTCCTTTGAAGAGACAACCAGGTCCCTGTGCTTAAATTCTACAATCAAAATAGTCTCTATAATCCTCTTCAGACTACTTTTGATCGTGTTTCGCCGAGCCTTGCCTGATGATTAGACTGCAGGAAGTTAATTTTCATACACTCCACGTCACCACACAAGGCCAATCAGTCCCAGTTTAGAGTAATCTATTGTATTCTAAATAGGATCCGTTGCCAGCAAGTAGATAGTTTCAGTTTTTGCCGTTTTCTGTTGCAGCAGGAGGTTGCGTTTTTTCCTTCGTCTCCTTCGCCTGGCCATCTTTCTTCTCATCCTTCTCCTCATCCTTGAAGAACAGAAGAGGAAACATGCCGAGGATACAGCCGATGCCAACACCAATGGCTTTACCCTGTAGACAAAAGAGCATAATGATAACATTCACTTAGTTTACTTCAGTTTATTTGTCAGGCACAATGTTCAATCACATTAACGTCAAAGAGAAGAAATGCTTTACAACAGTTACCTACTGCTGTCCCCAGGCACGCAACATAAAACATTTATATTACATACAATACAAACCTAACCTTAGTTCATAATAACAATAGTTAAAAACTGATAGATTCATTTCAACTTTATATTTTTCATATAGTTTCCTAAAAAAGCTATTTCATCATACTCCATTCCTAAAACGGGTTTTAAAATCATGCTTAAAAAGTCAATTTGTTTTAATTCATCAAACATTAATATTACATACTTACAAATACCAGTGAAAATATAACACTACTCTATATTAAAAACATGTCGGGGCATATCACGGTGGCACATTTGAGAATTGAGGATGTGTGTTTTTTTTTTTTTTTCTTTTTTCATAACTGTTCCGATCAATAGCCAATTTCAGATTGTCCGGCAGAAGGTTCCATTGTTTGATGATTTTAAAAGTAAAGGCCGACTGCGCAAAGGCAGACCATCTTTTAAGGATTATACAGTTTCTCTGAGCTCTGAGACCTTTGTTTTGAACAAAGTTAAATAAATGTCTTAAATGGAAGTGGAGCAGTATTATTAATAATTCTAAAAAGTGCTCCTAAATTCAAATCTAAATTAGATTACCAAGATTCAGCAGTTTGTGTTTAAGATGATACAATAATAGAAACTTCTAAGAAATCGTATGCAAAACAAGGATCAGTATATTAATGCCACGTCTCTGTCCATATGACAACACAAAAAGGACAAGAAACTCGTCCAATTTTGACAAACCATTGTTCCTGTTAGACTTAAAACTGAACAACGTGGATAATATAGGATGCAGCAGATACAGAGACTTTAATCTGCCATGAAAGTGAAGCAACAACTTATTTTCTAAGTGTGTCATGTGGATTTCTCCATGGTGCCAGTGCAATCCAGTCTCAAAAGTACCTGTTCTAACCTCCATCTACTGCAAGTAACGCACAGATACATGGTTGGTGTTTCAGGTGCAGCTTCATTATATAAAACAACAATAGACATGTGTAAAATGGGCTGTGACGCCATCATTTTCCAATGTCTCTATCGTCTGCACAGTTTTTATTTATTTATTTTTATTGTATTGGTTTGTTCAACAGCGACAACACACATTAATCATCATTGTTATAAATGTGTCAGAATGATCCAAAAGGCTATTTTTCTTGTGTCTTGTTACTATTTTTCTGTGATAAATTGTACTGTGTCACTCTAAAAACACAAGTAAAAGATTACACAACTATGTATAAGCAGTAATAAAAGAATACAGATGAATAAAAATAATAATATGCAACACCAGTAGAAAACATCTCTTCTCATCATCTTTATCCTCACTAGGGTCACGGGGGTCTGTGGGGGCCTAATCCAGCTATAATGGGTGAAGGCGAGGTACACCCTGTATGAGTCTCCAGTTCATCTCAGGGCTGAACATATATAGACAAACAATCACTCTGACATTCACACCTACAATTTAGATTAACCAATTAACCTATCAGTGCATGTGTTTGGATGGTGGGAGGAAACTGGAGAGAACATAAAAACTCTACACATAAAGGTCTTGTGTGGGAATCGAACCAAGGTCCTTCTTACTGTGAGGCGCGAATGCTAACCACTGTGCTACTCAGTAGAAAACATGCAAAAGGAATCATTTTTAAAAAAATCACGTTGGAAATCTGTGTTTTTGTGACCTAAAACACAATTTAAATATAGAAAATAGGATACAAGACAAAACACACAGTAAATCTGCTCACATTCTAACACTAAACAGCCAATGAGAAAATACATTAACGTCTCAGCACACTTTGATTTCACTTCATACTCAGACATGTGGGTTGTACAGACAGAAGGTCCCTGGTTCGATTCCCACACCAGACCTTTCTGTGTGGAGTTTGCGTGTTCTCTATGTGTCTGCGTGGGTTTTCTCCAGTTTCCTCCCACCATCCAAACACACGCACTGATAGGTTAACTGGTTAATCTAAATTGTCCATAGGTGTGAATGTGAGAGTGATTGTTTGTCTATATATGATCAGCCCTGAGATGAACTACACTCATACAGCGTGTACCCCACCTTCACCCATTGTAGCTGGATTAGGCCCCCACAGACCCTCATGAGGATAAAGCGGGTTCAGATGACGAGACTCAGACATGTGTTCCATATGTTTGTGAGGAGAAAAAAATACAGATATTTCCCTGCCAAAACAATTGAGGTGACCTTTCACAATCAGCCAAAGGCCTATTAGTGCCAGACTAATCACTGCAGCTAATAAAACTTAATTACATTTCACACTTCACCGGTCAACAGACTATAAATCATTCAGTTCTAATTTCTCTGTAAAGTGAATGAGGGATGTAAAAGGGCACATTTAGAGACTTGGCTTTCTGTTGTCGGGTGTGTAAAAGCCTGACAAGATTCCATGTTGTGCAACAAATAAGAGTATTAAGGTACTCACTGCAGGTTAATTAATATCCCTTCTGAGTGCTAATGCTGAGTTTTTGTGGGTGTAACACAGACATACAGTAACTGGAAAGTGAAACAAATATTTGGCTCTTGTCAGACTAAAAAATAGGAGACAATTTAGAGAGAAGAAACTGTGAAATATAATTAGGTTAATTAAAATGAAGACTGAATAAAAGTGCTACAAACAAACCATAAATCCACACCATTACATGAAAAGTAATTTATTGCTCAGTTTTAATTTGTTGTGTAAAAGACTAAAATAGCTTAATATATTATGCAGTTTTTAATAAATAGTAATAATAAAGAATGGCATTGTGACTCATCTAATTTCATATCTTATATACATTTCTAAATCAAGGCTGCATCTGTACTCTGGGTATTGATGGCCTCACATAATTAAAAACTAGAGTATTGATAAACTCAGATGTAGATAGATAGATAGATAGATTATTTATTTGTCATTGTCACAGGTACAACGAAATTATGTTTGGAGCATCCCTGTAAACACCCCCCTAATTGGTTTCCCTAATGGTACTGGAGACAGAAAAATAGCTTATCTATTAAGACACTATGTAATGATTTTTTTCTGACAAAGATGTTAAAAGACATTTATATAGTGGTGCGAAACTTGAGCGATTTGTCACAAAAATCGAGAGAAAGTCTGTCAAATACAGGCAGGGAAATGAACAGTGGGATGTTTAGCTCTTAGATCATCTGTCATGTTCATGTTATCTACATGTGGGGGGCCTGGAGCAGAAAAACAGACACCGGTTCATCATTTAAAATGATCGGTAGCAGGTGATTATTTTGATATAGAGTCATGCATAGATGAAGGGATAGACTGAACATAATCTCATCTGTCAGTCACAGATTCAGAGCAGGAGGATCTGTACTGTACCCTGACATATAAGCCCTAACCCTATCCTAGAAAAGGACCAAAAATACTATTGGATTCAAATGTTTTAAAGTGTCGTGTTTAAATGTTTATTTTTAGCGTTATCTATCCATCCATCCCCAAAAAGCATTAAAATACTTAATCTAGGAAAAACTTGGCACAACCACTCAGAAAATTTTCTCTTACTTTAAGAGCAAGAAAGAGACAGAACACTGCTGAATACTAATGAATATTAACACACAGACAATAAGAGATATGTAGGACATGAATAAAAATAAGGGGACATTTTGTTTGTATGTCGTTTCTAAAAATGCCAATGTAACTAAGCTGAAATTATCCCCCCTCCAAAAAAAAATAACAGTTGTAATAACCACAGAGGAGAGAAATGGTTTGGATACATTGGTTTTAATGTAGTGCAGTATTATTACTCACTGTATGAGAGCTGACCCTGGTTTGCCACATGTCTGCCTGTTTCGGACTCAGGTCAGGAATCTGCATCCCCAACCGAGACGCCAGGGCCTCCACATAACCTGCCAGTCTACAGAGGAAAGAGGAAGCAGTTTAGAGACATGACTGACATGAAGGTCAGAACCAGAGACATGTCCATCCATTCCAGACAGCAGGGACATCACATGTTCAGGCATCGACGTCTTATATCAGACAAACTAATGAGGCTGAAACCCCACAGACAGACACAGTAGAATCGTGAAACATTAGACTGTATTTACTATATATAGTTGGAAAATGACATTTACAACACTTGAGAGTATCTTTTAGAGTTACATACTTTACTTCCAAGCTTTTCTTTACAGTACATATCATGATCCATTAAACCTCCTGCCTGGCACCACAAAGTAAATGAGCAAAATAATCCATAATAACAAAAGCAAAATAAATCTGCAGATTAATGTCCCAGTCTGTTCCTTATTGCTATCATCTGTCGTAAACCAGCAGGGTGTCAAACATAAACGTAGGAAGAACAAGACTGAGCCTCTGTTGTGATAATAAATTAAATAATCTGCAGCTCTCGTCTGTGTTTTTCACAGATGACGGAGCGAAGACAGATTGTAGCAGATAGAAAAGTGTTCTCAGAGTTGCAGAGATGTAACTGTCGAAGCTCGTTAATCTTACTTTTTAGTGTTCACTGTGCTTCGGAAATTAAACCTTCTGTTGACTGAAACTGATATACCACACAAATAATATGGATCTGCATCATTTTCTGCAGGAGTAGTTACATGGAAGATTAAGTTTACATGGAGACAAAAACAAGAATAGAGACAATGTACATTTTTAATAATACGAATTCTTGTCCCTTTAAGACCAAAACTATTATTATGGTCACTTTCAGATCATTCTTTTCTAAACATTGAACCTTTCGTGACTGGATTATCACCATGTATTATATTGCCTTATGTATTTAGTATTTTTGAGTATTTTCCTATATTTAATTTAATTGATAGATGCACTACAAAAATATCTCAGTCTAATGAAATGTATTTTTATAATTTGTGGTCATAATATATTATGCTTAAAATAAGACAATCACCTGAAAAGTAACTTTTCAGTGAGATATAAGGACTTCTTTTTAGACAATAGGTCTTGAAAATCTTATTTCAAGAAATTTTCTCAAGATTATTTTCACTTGTCCCATTGGCAGATTATTTTTGCTTAATTCAAAATATTTTTTTGCTTAGTTGAGGCAAAATATACCTCGTATTAATTGTTTTTTAACTTTATTTTAAAGGTGCTTTTTTTCTTACAGTGTGTCCATAAAAGCTCATAGTAAATCAACAGCTTATAATATCAAAAACAGAGAAAAGCAAAGAACCCCCACCCTTTTTTTCCCAAATATTTATTCATCATTAATTGAACATAAAAACTAGCATCTACAACCGTCATGCCATTAATCAAAGACCATGGATTTTATTAGTGAATCAACAGAAGTTTATGGTGTTCCCATATTCTCTACATATCTGATGACAATGAAAAAATGAGAAACTGCATTTTATTTCATATATTTACAGAAACTAATGGGACCAATACTTCACAAGCTATTCAACATTTCTATTTTGAGGGTTAACAGTGATAGGAAACCATCTATACACAATATGTCTACAAACTATGATGCAGCATATCTAGACGAAAGTACTGAAGTTTCTGTCTAATAATGGTAACGTGGAAAAAAAAAGAAAAGAAAAAAAAAAAGATAACAATGCTAGAGTGAAGGTAGAATAAACTATGATCGAGGGAAATTAGGACACTAGCTTCAAGATGGACTTGGTCAATACCTTCACCCAGGGGAGGTTAGATTTGGTCTGTTGAGCTAATGGATCCTCAGTTTACAGCTCACACAAATACAACTGAGGCTGTCAAAGCAGGGAGCGATAAATAGAGGGTAGTGTACTGAAAAACATATAAGGAGGGAAAGGCCAAGTGAGCATAAGTGTGTGTGTGTGTGTGTGTGTGTTTACTTTGTTTTCCTAAGACACTGTTTGAGTTTGTATCATTATATATAATAGATAAAGCTAATGGAGCCTCGTGATTAGAACACTTCAACATGATCCCTGTGGACCATGATGATACCAAACGCATTTGCATTGATTATACAATGACTGATGAGTAAAGTCTCTCTGGGGAAGAAGTGAGTTGAGATAAACACACATGCTGTGATGGACCTCATTATGCTACATTGGTTATAATACTCTTTTCTGCCTCAATGGGATGGGAGCTCTTTAGCAACTTGAATAATGGTTGTCAAATAAATCAATGCCATTTTTAAGGGTCTGCACAGTGTCACAAAACACCTGCAGTCTTCAATTATAATTCAGTATTAAATTATTTCACATATTTACCAATGTAAAAAAAAAAAGAAAAAAAGAAGGAAAAATCAGGTCTGTAACCGGAGATAAATCCCACAGCATCCAAAATACTGAAGTGATGAAATGTGCTGAAATCAGAGTTCGTGAAACCAAATCATTTCCCAGAATGACATGATAAAGCTAGAGCTGCAGAGAGAGAAAACAGGCAGTGTCCAAACCTGTCCAGGAGAAACAGCAGTGTACTAATAACATTGCATCACGCAGAAAAATGGAACTGCAGAGAAAGAGAAATAAAGTCCTGAAGAGGTGTGTGTGTGTGTGTGTGTGTTTTGTTTTTTCAGGAAATGTTTAAATCTGACTGAACATATAACCTTGGACAAAGATAAACTGACGTATTCTGCTCTGCTGAATTTAAGTGATTTAAAAAATACATATTAGCTCAGAATCTCAAAAAACTAATTTACAAACATTTTCTACAAGAGTGGATGGTCCTTTCATCAGAACATACACAGCTTTTCAATCCAAGCATTTATAATTGCATTTAGATTACAATGCATCTGGTACTTGAGAGGGAAGCACATTAATGGATCATTTGTCAAAAGAGTAATAAGTACAGTTGACTTATTTTATCTTAAGAAATGACTGGTTTTTGGGGGGTGGGTGAGTTTTTTTTTTTTTTTTTATACATTACAGTTATTTTAGTTTAATGATAACATCACAACTAATCAAAGTTATTTAAAGTGGTGTTATTATTCAGCTTCAAATGGTAATTAAAACTATAAGTAGTCTTAAAGGCCTTCATTGTCACCGACACCAGCTGACAGTGAGATGACACCGTACCGTGAAGTGGATGTGATATTCTGGCAGAAACACACACACACACACACACTTCTGTATAAATATGTAGGGGGTGCTACAGTGTGACTTATTTGAAATCTTGTCCGTTGAATGGGTGTAGAACTGTGACTGACAACTGAGTCAAATTTGAGGCAAATTGGTGTTTGTACGTCCAAACTACAACCATTTTAGTAAAGGTGAATTTGTAGGGGGCGCTATAGAGCAAAATCACAATTTCTATTGATAAACAGGTGTAGGACTGGGCGATAGATGTCCGAGTCAAATTTCAGCCAGACCGGTGTTTGTATATTAGAACTAATGCCATTTTACAGCATTAACAGCATCACTGTTACTTTAATAAATGTATATTTAGCAAATCTGTAGGTGGTGCTATAGTGCAAAATGGTAATTTAGTTTGATAAACAGGTGTAGGCTCTGGAGAAATATGTCCGAGTCAAATTTCAGGCAAATTGGTGTTCGTATGTACCAACTAATGCCATTTTAATACAAGTAAATTTCTAAGGGACACTATAGTACAAAATCGCAATGTCTGTTAAATAGATGTAGACCCAAGAGATAGACATACGGAGTCAACTTGTAGCCAAATTGGTGTTCGTATGACTGAACTGAAGCAATTTTTGTGGTAGTAATTTTTCCCCAAAAACGTAGCACAAAAACGATGCAACTTCTACCAAAAATTTGGATAACTTTTGATGTCACACTTGTCTAGATAGTGTTAATTGATTTTGAGGTCATCGGACCCAACAGATAAAGAGGAGTTTGTTAAAATACAAACAAACCCCACCCTACATATTGTAGCTTACTGTAACATTGGTCCACCTATGTCATCATGTGTTTGCATTTGTGCATCTATATATTTTTGAAGTTTTGATGTAAGCTGAAACAAAATGGATGTTTTTATAGACATATGAATTTGCTCCATTATAATTAAATTAGAGAGAAAAAAAGAAATTCATAAAATGTTTTTTAACTTTGACCTACTTTTACCAAAATGTAAGGAGAGCTATTCTGGGTCATTGGTAATACATAAACATAATTTGGTATAAATTGAAGTAATAACAAACAAACCAAACCAAACACAATATCCCCCTTGCCTCCCCTTCAAGGGGCGAAATAAGAAAAATAGAAGAATAAATGTGTTGTCTTGTGCTGGTTCAATGGATGTAGCAAAGATTAAACTACAAGTAAAAGAATCCAATATGTAATAGGTTAAAGTTGAAGGTAAATCTGGAGTGTCAGTGGTTAGTGTTGGGGGAATCATTATAGAAGTCATCCATAAACAAGATAACCTGAAGCTGAAGGGTCAAAAAACCTGTTTTGCTGTTGTATTCCTGAGCAACCTTGGACCCTATTGGACCTTGGATTCCCAGAGCCAGAGTAACTAGTAACATTGATGCATCACACGCACAAAAAAAAAACAAAAAAAACATTTAGCTGCAAAAATCTATCCCCATATATTTTCTTAAATGTTTCCTAATGCAATAATGCTTCACTAGATGTCTGACCCAGAAGGCCAGTGATGCATTGCGGCCGAGACTGAGTCTGGCCCGGGTATCAATGGACAGAATGAATCATCAGCTAAATAATACACTGCAAACGTGCTGATCTACATCTGCAGAAAGGAAGCACTCAGAAATTCATGAGGCTCTCCACATGAAAAATGTATACACCTATTGTGATTGAGAACTGATGCACAGGTTGTCCACCGCATGCACTCAAAAGTCTATATGACAGCACACAGGAAGGACAGCTGAGCTCAATCACTGTCTCCTGGTTGTGGAAAGCAGACAGTTTGTGTGAGGATTTACGAACATTCACTGCACTGACCGAAGAGGCTCTGGAAAAACAAGTTGTGTTGACAGCTACATTCATCTCATTACACTACAGAGGTAGGTGTTTTTGACTCACCTCTCGTAGATTAATGGCAAACTGTCCACAAGAATTCTAGCTAAAGCCATTCACTGTGCTTATTTCATGTTTCTCTAAGGGTTTAATCACAAACACTTTGATTTGCGGTAAAAGAAAGACATGGTCACGAGGCAGTATTTTGATCTTTTGTAGAGCTTTTTATCTGGCAGGGGAAATAAACAAACTGCGTAATGAAAACCTGAATTTGTTTTTATAATCAGGCTGCATGAATATCCGACAAAATATCCTAATTTCTGAATTTAAGAACAGGCTAATAATTTGTATTTGCTGCCAGAAGACAAAGTGTCAGACAAGACAAATGAACAAAACCATGGCAAAGAAATGTGATTTTATTATGACAAACCTGGTGTTGATGCAACAGGTGATGCACTATTCAGCCAAACACCTGGGGTCTTCTTATCCATCAGCCTTTCAGTTTATCCAGCAATCAACAAGACATCTACTCCTCAGCCAGTGAATCACCCTTTTAAAAGCTGCCAAATGACCTCTGTGTCCCAGCATGATCTAAAGCAGTGTTTACGCTCCGTATGTGAGCACGTAAGCGTTTCCATTCTAAAATTTGCATAAGATGTAACACAAATGCAGTAGTGAAGGACAACTGCAGCAGCACCAGAGACTCTGAACAGCCTTCACAGACAAAGGCGTATATCTATCTGCCTTGTCTGGTCTAATCTAGTTTTACCTTGACAAACTGGCCACTAGAGGTCTATTTTCCAGTTATGAGCACAGAAAACCAAGGGCCAAAACAACTCCAGTAATCAATCATACTCCAAGAATGCACCAGTAGGAGCATCTTCAACTGAAGTGGCCTTTATATGTGTGTAAAATAATGCAGTGTCAAGTTAAAATGAAATTATTTTAAGTGCTGAGTTGGGTGAAAGTGTGAAGTAGGTAATAAAGTCGATAACGTCTATGTTCAGTGGACTAGATGAGGCCCTGAAGTGGTTAGTAATCCTCAATTAGGTGATAAATCCGTTGCAACCTTTGAGTTTATTTGAAGGATTCTTATGGTTCACTATGCAGCGGGAAACTGTGACAGACTGTGCTATTTTTCACTTCATAATTTTGGCAAAACAAGAGGAAGTACTTGCCACAGTTCTGCTTTCCTTTTTTCATATTCTTTCCCCAGGAAAGCAAAAATAAAAATGAAGAAAAGCCAGAGGAGACAACAGAGATGAGACACACTTTATGAATCCTGGGTCGCACTAATGAACCATTTTGAGTGCGGTGGCATGTTTATTCTATGTTATGAACTTCAGCATCTCAGCAATAAAACATTCAGCATAAGAACAGTGAACAATAAAAATACAATAAAGTCCTGGAGCGAATGAGGAGCAGGATTGTGCAGAATAAATGTTTTACGACTTAATTAAATATTTTTTTAGACACTGTTGGCTGTTAAATAAACATTAGGGAATAATATATTTATATTATTTCAACAAGGTCTGATGAAAAGGCAGTTACTGTGATGTGCTCATTTAAATTAATATCACTTTTATTTATTTTGCAGACAGCAGTAAGTTTATATACTTCATTCAAGAGGTGTTTTAATAAATTCCTCTTAGTAGTTATAGACAAATTATTAGTAGACTAAACTCATTAACACTGATATGCCCTCTTAGTCTCTGTAGCCGTCTTTCCTCAGGTATACAGATTTCTACTGGCTGCATTTCATTTTCTTCCTTTCCACTCATGCTTATCTTCCTGTGACTGTGACTTTAATGCTCTGCGATGAATCTCAGAGAATGACAAAACTCATATATTACATATATAGAAAAATAAATCTCTTTCAGCCCTTCTCATGCTGCTATCACTGGGGACTGCTACATCGATTACTACCACTGTCTTCCGATGTTTATCCACCACCACTATGTCAGGCTGATTGGCCATCATCATCTTGTTGGTCCGGATCTGGAAGTCCCACAGGATCTGGGCCTGTCTTGACCATGGGACCTCCAGTCCTATATTCAGGGGTGTGAGTGTGATTTTCTTACCCTAGTCCTGCCAGATCAGACACCAAGTTGCCAAGTGCAGCAGCTGTAGAAAATATGATAGAAAAAAAGACATAATTATAACATGATTTGGATACAGAGTCAAGGACAGCCAAAAACCTGCAAAAATGCAAAAAAAAGGTGATGCAATTTCTTATTCTTTTTTTTTTTAAAAAGAATACACTGTTATGAAATTAGACGCTGAATTATTTGGGTCAGGACTACAAGTACATATAGATTATTTAGCTCCAAAATTAGCTATACACATATATAATCAGTACCATTTCTTCACATTTTTGTTTGGAAACAAAATATATGCTGTGCAAAGTAGAAGAGGTGATGCAGTATTCAAGCTGACAGTATTGCTCCTCTGTTCGCTCACTAAAAGCAGCGAAACGCAACCACAGAAAGTACCCACAGAAAAGACGACGAGGACAAGGCCAAAGGAGATTTTCTGGCCTATGATGTGAGGCGGACGAGACATCACAGGAGATGTTCCATTAAAATATCTACTTGTACAGTTGCTTGTATATTGCTGCTTTTAGTCAATATTTTGCTCCCTTTGTTGCCCATGACTCTTCAGAACAGTAACGCAGCTGCCACAACCAACCCCAGGGGAACAGAAAGAAAACAGCGATGCCATCTCCACTACAGCACAGTCTCTATCGAGCTTGCGTGTAAGTATTTTAGCTGCTGTAACTTGGGAAAAAAAAAAAAAAGGAATAAAATGTAGCCCACACTGGAAGTGGATGCAATCGTATTCTGACAATCTGCAGTCACACATCTGAATAAAAGGTCCACAGGGTTTGCACGCCCAGTAATTAGCGCAAAGGAATCTAGTTAAGGCTGTAAAAAGTCACGATCCAATTAGTGAGTCAGAATGTGCCAACATCGAGGAAAGGGTTGTTTACTGCGAGTCTCAGCAGGCCTATGCCCCTGACCCCGAAGAATAGGAACTGGCCTGCCTGTTAGAATGAAGCATCAATGTTAATAAGCCACTGCTTCACCTTCACTTGGTTGTAACTGAAGACGAAAACTTTGACTTTATTGCTACTTCTGAACAGAAGGGGGGAGTGACACAGAAGAAAATGTGCAGATGCCTGAAAACACAGCATTCCGTTCTGATCATGAGGAGATCTTATGGCATTCTGAACAGAATAGATTGTTTGTCCAAGTCTGGCTGCATATCACTGTGGGAAAGTGAGAAGCAAATGAGTGGTACATAAAAACAGCCCTCCAGTTTTCACATATCAAAGGAATTGTGAACTGCTGTGCGAGGCATGAAAGTGAGTATCATGCATGATTTGGAAGGTACAGTTTATATCATAGGTGTCAGCTATAAAATACATCTTAGAGTCACTTCAGTGGATAAAGGAGGGAATAAAATGTGAACCACCAAACATTTTGCAACTATGCAGATGTAGAGCTATACCAATTTGTTTCCAGTTCCACTTTTTTTTTTATATATACTTCTTTTTGTCATAACAATGAAGAACAACATACAGTGTTTAACAGACAGTCCTTTACCATTTTTTTTCCATTTTTTTCCATTTGTAATTTCAGCATGCAGACACTACAAAGCAATGGTTTGAGTGAATCAGTGTTTCAAAAAGACCCAATCAAGTGAAGCATGCTCAGTAATGAGAGCTTTAGATGATGCACTTAATCAGATATAATCTGTTGAATGATCGTTGTACAAAAATGTATTTCAGCTCCTGTCATATAGGATTATTTACAGCAGAATTCCCAGCAAAACTATAGTATAAGTGGAAAAAAGGTAAAGGCTAAATTAAGTGGAGATAATCAATTTGACTATAGCATATACAATAGACAGATTTTTTTTGGTATGTTGCATATTTGCAACAGTTTTGCTGGTACCAACATTTCATATTCAGCCCATTATAAGTAAATAGGGAAGGGGAAAACGATTAATAAAACACTTTAAACTTTGACCAATTTTTCCCAAAACATAACGAGTTCTATTCTGGGTCACTGGCAATACACAAACCAAATTTGGTAAGAATTCAATCAATAGCTTTGCTTCACTAGTGTTATCAAACACACGCATACAAAAATAGAAAATACAAACCAAAAACAATACCCCTTCCCTCCTATTTAATTTATTGTTGGATGTAAATTTTTCACTGGCTTGTGGTTAATCAACAACTCCTTACTGTAGTTACAGATTGATTAATAAAATCAGAGACAATACACTAATCTAATATCCCAATACTACTCTACAAGTCACAGAGGAGTAATAGAAAGGCCCATCAGCATTAATTATGTGTGCTTCTTAAATGAAATTACAAGCCAAGGTCAGGTGTCTGCCTTCAGTCAGAGCAGTGATGGATGGAGGAGTGAATCTGTGGAGCTGACTGTGTTCTCTTCAGACCGGAGAGAAATGTAGTCACACTACACCAAACACACTTTTAAGGATGCTTCAGGAGTGTTGAATGATCTTAAACTGAAGAAGCACAGAGTGAAATATTATTTAGGCAGTCTAGCATTTGTATTAAGGATCCTACCAAGCTCTTTTTATTTTATTTTATTTATTTGTAGTTTATTTAGCAGGGACAATGCAGTGCACATTATTACAAACTTGTAGATGTGAATATATAAGTTTATAGCCAGATGGATAATTTGCAACCCCAGTCACTGATCAGGCTACCTATTCTAATAAAAATATTACATAACATAAAATATACAAATACATTTGCTCTAAAAAAAAAAAAAAAGCTTCCTATAGCTTAAAACCTTTATGTAAAAAGAAAAACGATACAATATATATATGTGGGCAACATATGCTGTGTGCATATCGTCTATTTCCTGTTTTCATGGTTGCATTTTTGGTTTTCCTTTTCTATTGAATGTTTTATACTCTGCTTGTGATTTTATTTCACTTGGTAAGTTGTTCCAAAAATGAATCCCTGTTACTGAAAAACTTGTATGGCCAAAACTGTTTTTTTTTTTTTTTTTTTTTTTTTTTTTTAAGGGTCAAGAAGGATGCTTTCAAGACACATGAAAATCTAATGCAGACCTGCAAGGACGTCCAGGTTGTGACACAACTGAGAATTTTGTTAATCACCTTAGCGGCAACTTTTAAATGGATTTAATCCTATTAGAAGTTTTCACATCATTAGCTCTGTTTAAATTATCTAATTAGCTCCATTCAGCGGTCGACCATTTTGCAACGCTCATCCTCCTTTTTCAGCGGAACCAGCTGAGCCTCCCAGAAAACCAATGACTGCTGGACTCAAATGCAGATTTGATATGACCATTAAATCACTGTGGGCTGTAACAGATTACTGTAGCCTCTTGATTTGCAGACCCCACATGTCCTCAACATAATGGTAATGTATAGCAGAACAACCGGTGTGAAATTAGAGGCTGAGTTTGAGGGAAGAGCAGAAGCTTTGGTTTTTCATGTGCTGCTTTTGTCTTCATAACTTCTTTTTCTCAAATCAGTAAAGAATGATTTCTGCCATATCTCGCTGTCAAACCTAGATTGGAAAACCTCTGCAGTGAGAGATAACAGGCCCTGTCTGTCAATGTTCTGGAGGCCTTTCTGAAAATGAAAATGACATCTCCTGCTGGAGCTCATAACTGAAAACCCTCTTGTTTATAAATGTGTCTGTGACTGCAATTCCCCCTTTAGCTTGACCCAAATCCCAGTCATACATTAAACATTACACTTCCAAAACAAAAGGAGAAAATATGCATGCAGGTTTCGATGATACTTGACAAAATTGAATTAAAAAGGACAAAAATATTCAAATACAAAGCCTTCTGTGCCTTCTCTCTTTGCCTTTTTAGTCTGCGGTGGTAAAGTCTCTCATGTACAGTTCCCAAAGAAGTGGAATATAAAAGAGTCTCAGCCTCTTGTCTTCTGAAGTCTGTTACAGAGATTAACTGCAGAGTCTGTTCAAGGATTTAAGGATGAAAACAACAAAACCACACTTGTACTTGGATAGTGATGACCTGAACACCCTGAAACACATCATACATGGCTCAGTTGGTTTGATTCCCGCTCTGTCTTAGTCAGTCCGTTGTGTCCTTGGGAAAGACACTTCACCCTCCTTGCCTCCAGTGTCACTCACACTGGTGTATGAATGCGTATGAATATTGGGTGGTAGTCAGAGGGGCTGTAGGCATGAAATGGCAGCCACGCTTCTGTTAGTCTGCCCCAGGGCAACTGTGACTACATATGTAGTTTACCACCACCAGAGGGAACATGTGAGAGTGAATGAATAATAGATCAATAATGTAAAGCGCTTTGGGTGCCTTGAAAAGCACTATAGAAATCTAACCCATTATTATTATTATTATTATTATTATACAGCTGACGTTACTGACTGTATTCTTATTCTTTTTGTGTAATCTTGGAGTAAATTTAGGTCAAAGCTAACCTATGCAAATATGGAGAGAACATGTAAACTCCACACAGAGAGGTCCCACCCCTGTCAACTGGAGCTGGACCAGAACCCAAGATGTTTTTGTTGTGAGGTATGAGTGCTATTCACATAGTATTTATGCCTCGCAACACAGGCATCTAGGGTAGTAAAACAGTTAATTCTTGAAAGAGTAAACCACAAGTGTAAAAGAATTACACTCAGAACACTGGTGTTAATGTGCAGATCAAAGCAGAAACAAAAAATAAAGAATCATTTTGTACAACAATTAGAATATGAATCTGAAACAAGACTGATTATTATTAAAATACAATGGAGTAAAAAATGTATTTGCCCTAAAGATAGAGGTGATGACATTGTATCCTTTTCTCCTAAATGGATTTTCCAAGAGCAGTAAAAACAGCAGACAGGGGTTTATAGGTGCCTGTGTTAAAAGAAAGTAATGAGATGACACAAGGAGGTAAAACACCAGAGATTGCTTTACAAAGATATAAAATCTATGTTTGTCATGCGTCACAAAAAGGAGAAGATCAGCCAGCTTTCACAGATGTGTACTATAATTATCATCAATAAGAAATCTAAGTGGAGTAAAAAAATTTTTTTTTTAAAAATCTGCTTTTAAAATGGGTTTAGTTATACAGAGCAACCTCCAAATCAGCAAAAAAGCACTGAAGGCAATCACATCCTGAACAGAATCAGCAATAAGGTATAATTTTACTGCAGACTGGAGGTTTTAAAACTACATCCACTAATACTGATGATGATAATTCATTCACAACACTATTTATCTCTATCACTGGTATGTGCTGTTCTTTACCATTAGTGGTGTAGTTTTTTTTTTTTCTTCCCATTATTGGTGTATAATTATTATAATGTTAGTTAACCGCTAAATTGCTACCTGTGGTAATACCACCAAGAATGAACTTCATTTCTTTTTTTCACACACATTTTGGTTCTATAATTTAAACACTGTCAAATAGTTGATCCTAAACCTAGACTGTTTTGTTCTGGTTTGAAATCTAAGGACAAGAGTGAGTATGTAAAATGTTAATATGTTGTTATTTGATGCTGAGAATGGGGGTGGGATTAAATAAATGTCTTTTTCCCCACTCCTTTTTGAGTGTAAATGAATAATTTTGGAATGTCTTTCTTTCTTACAACTTTTATGTATTCTGTGAATGCTAAAAAATAAATATATGATAATGAAATCAAGTGGTCATTTAGTCTGCAGACATGGGACACAGTGAAAGGACAGGACATTAGACACACATTCCACAATTCACTCACATTATCCAAGTCTTCACAATGGCTACCACCTTTTATGAACCACACATTTATATAGAAATATAGTACGCCTCAGTGCTTCACCTTGTACTTCCACTAAGTCGACTATCAGCTCCTCTGCAGAAAGCTTCTGTCCGTATTTACTACAATGAATAAAAACCACAGATAACATTAAAATGCTAATGTCCCTTTTGAGCTAAATGGATATGACTACAGCCATTCCATTTACCGGATAATAGTGTTATTTCTGTAAAATCATCACTTTGTCGTCTAGTCCTTTTGTCTTCCTTGAGTCTCTTACTTAACGTTATCTTTCGTTTTCTTTTTGATTAATGCCACCACTGTGCTCACACTGGGAATTTGTCATTGAGGTGCCATTATAAAGCACCTTCTTCTTGTTGACACTAAATTTAGAAATGTCCCCCGTTATTTGACAAGCAATTATTGTAATAAGGAACCAGACCCAGTGACGGTCTGCTAGTCTGATTCGGTTTGTGATTTCCATATTTAAAGTAAATTGTTAAGGGAATAGATTAGTGTTAAAATAATTTAGCTTCAGTGTCATTTCCACTAAAGTTTGTTAAAATCTCAGCAGTCACACATTAAAACTACTGATAATACAGTATTAATAAGCACAGCTATGCAGACATTACTCCAAGGAACAATTTTGGCAAAGGCAGATAAATTGACTTATTTTTAGTCATGGAAAAGGAGGCACAAGCAGTTTTATTCCAACCATAAGTGCATAAATCATATATTAACTTGTACCACGGTTGAGTCTGCACGAGAGAATGAGCACAAATAAAAAAAGAAATGTGAAAATATAGTGTCACATCCAAAAACAATGAGACATTTATTATTGCTGGAATATATTCTCTTACCAGCCATTGTTGAAATGCCAAGGACCACACCGATGGACAATTCAATCTGTGTGCCCTATAAAACACAAAAAGAAAAAATTAATTCATTCAATGATGGAAAAGAACTACTTTGAGGCAAAATGTTTGAAGAAGAAATGCTCAGTTTATGTCAAGGTGTTTTGTGCACAAATACGAGCTCACACAGCAACCATTGATACTCCGGATGTCAGGAAAGATATCTGCCAACCATCAAAAAGGAAAACGCTTTTATACCCAAAAGTTGCCATGTCAGGCATTTATTAAAAGCATGATACAGTTCAGAAACCGGATGACATTTAGCATAAATGGTGACATCTAAACCTCCACTGGCATCTACTGATCTAAATGGTTTAATACCTGTTGATCCACTAATTCTATTAATACATAGAAATAATTAGTTTAAAATGCACTTTGTCATCTTTTCATGGTCATCAGATATGACTCATTTGCATGTTCAGAGGCTCTTTGGTTACCATGGAAACACATCCATCTTCTACAACATTGCTTTAACAGTTGTTCAGTTGATGATATATCTAACTGCAAAATACGCTATTTCTTCAGTTTTCTCTGTTTTGATATAATAACCTTTATGTTTTCACGGACACACGAATGAAATATTAGGAGTTTTATATATATATAGGAAAATATTTAATTTACAGTGAAAAGGTCCTAGAGTGTATACTAGCCTGGCAAGCCCGACTATGATATGAATTCATAGTCTGGAGACGATCCATAGACTGACCTTAAGCATATGGGTGGGATCAACAGCTGCCATTCAAACTGCTCTGCACGTAATAGGCCAGCACTATGACCAGAGCAGCAAACAATTTGACGTATACAGAGCAAAATATAACTACTACTGTTTTTTGTTTTTGTTTTTTTTTTTGGGGGGGGGGGGCGGTTAATAGAGAACCTGCTCTACCAGCTGAGCCATGGACGCCCCAATTGAGTTAATGTATTGAAAACAACAATAAAATTTAAATAGGTTGTTCATCAGTTGATCAAACATTTAAGACCACAGCTAACCTGGAGAAAAAACAAAACAACTTGACAGCCTCCTAAAACAGAAATAAAGGAGGTTATGATAGTGTGGAAACCTGACAGAAAAATACACTGAATTCAGATTTTTGCTTCTAAAAGCTGTGGTCTTCCACTTCAGTCTAATTCATTTAAATTGTTGTTTTCAATAAATTTCATACTCCAATTTTTTGGAGCCTGTTTTGATCCAGGTTCTTTAATGAGAACCTTGTTAAGATCCAACACTGCAAAATGTAAATTCATACAATCTTTCAACCAGTCTTAACATTTTCATCAGCTGTGGAATGTATTATGCTTAAGCTCATCATTCACATACATGATATTACAACTTACAGATCACAGTGAGTTTACGAAAGGAATATAAGGTTTAGAAACAGGCATCTGAAACTGAAAAATACAACGTTTAACTTTATGATCAAAATAACTTGTCAAGACTTGGTGACACTCTTGACCATCACTGCCTTCTGTGTCATTTTTGCACTTTATTAATTCATCCTGTGGACCAGTTTGAACCATTTAGAGGGCCAGTTTTTGCCCACGAGCTGTATGTTTGCCACCCCCGCCTTTGATCAGTATCCCACAGCGACATTTAACACTTCAGCTAAGTAATGTGGTGAAAAGTCTGGATGTCACTTTCATACTTTCCCCTCTTCATCTTTCTCAAATGTGACTAAAGTAGAAAGCAGCCTGTCATGTTCATGTATGGAGCGTTAGTCCTCTGACAGAATAGGAAGAGGAAATGAAGGCTGCTGGAGTCGAGCACAGTCTTTTATAGTGACTGAATGTCACTAAATGCATGAATTGTCCGTAGACCCTTTGAAACAAATCTAAAAAGAGCGATTCTTTATACATTTTATACATCTTTATACATACATCTGCAGAGTTAACATCAAAAACAGAAAAACAGTGTGGTCTGATTCTTTCTTTTGGGAAAACTATAGTTTGTAATTATGCTCTATTTACTGGTTTACTGTATTATGTATTCGACCTCCCAGTAGAGGCCCTTGAAATATCTGTCGTCTCCAGTATGTGATCACGATCTATCAAAGGATCCTGCTGTGCATGCATACTTTCAACTAATTTTATGCAATATTACATATTCTCTCTGCTCTCTGCTTTAAATTTCACAGCTTTACATTTCTTATTTTGTTACTCATAGTTTGTTTTTCTATTCTTTCTCTGGCATATTAATTAAAATGTATCTCTAGAGTGGTTTGTGTGCTGGATTTGCGAACGCATTTAGGTTTCTACCAAACATGCTGCTGTGTACACATGATATGTAAATAACACATCAATCGCTGAGTAAAACATCTGTTAAACCAAAAAGGCATTAAGAAACTTACAGCAACAATCATGATGCAGTTGTCCAGGAATCCAAATCCAACAAATGGGAGTGCATTGTGCAGCAGAACTGAAAAACAATACAAAAAAATAAATCATCAATGTGTAAAATACACAAAAAAAGTGAAATACACAACCACCTAAACAGGTGTTAATGGATATAATCAAGCCTTGTAGAGCAGAAAATAAACACAAAACCTGAAAAAAAGTTCAATTACTGAAGATTGGTGACTTATTTACTCAAATATAATATACTATAGGTTGTTGGTGTTACATTTACTTATATATTATGGGTCAATAAAATGTGTGTGCATACTAGTTTTAAAAAAAAAAAATGCATCAAAAGTATGTTACACAGATATACGGGATATAGTTCCCATTTAGAAAAATCCAGCTTTAATGTCAAAGTTTATGATCTAAAAAACTGTTTGGGAATCAGTCTTGTCCAAATGTAGAGATCAATATCATGCAGAACCACACCTGAAAAGGTTCACCAGAAGGTAAACAATATATTTTCCTATTTGATGCATAAATAATGTGTGTGTTACGAATAAATGTAAATGTCACCCACATCCCCAAGATGGTTCAATCCATTGCAGTTGAAGTTCAAGTAAAGTTTAATCCGTTTTCAGTGACTGATATGTATAGGAGTGTTTACGTAAAGCACAATTCCCTTTCAACGTCAGTTCTTTTGGAAAAGGTGTTATTCTGCTGTAGCTCCGTTTTATCCCTTTGGCCTTAACTCACCCTCATCTTGGACATTTTAACTTTAATGCTACACCTGGGGCAGTTTCTATCATAAATGCAGTCTGAAGTCAAGGAACTAGAGCGTTACAGGCCTTTGGAGCTGAAAGCAGCATGAATAACTACTGCTATGTTTGGTTTGTAGCTCGTCTGCTGATAAAACAAACAGAGCTGAAACGTAACCCACCCACTAGCCTAAGAGCAGATAGTCTGCCCTGTACACATGACGACAAAATTAACTTAATCTGTAAAACTTTTGGACTTTGTTGAACGGTGTTATTGTTGCCCTGATACAATATTTTTTTTTTTTTATAGAAATGGATTTTCTAGAAATAGGGATTGTCTTGAGATGGCACAGTGGTGCAGTGGTTAGCACTTGTGCCTCACAGCAAGAAGGACCCTGGTTCAATTCCTGTGTGGAGTTTGCATGTTCTCCTTGTGTCTGCGTGGGTTTTCTCCAGGTACTCCGGTTTCCTCCCACCATCCAAACACATGCACTGATAGGTTAAGTGGTTAATCTAAATTACCCATAGGTGTGAATGTGAGAGTGATTGTTTGTCTATATATGTTCAGCCCCGAGATGAACTGGAGACTCATACAGGGTGTACCCCGCCTTCACCCATTGTAGATGGATTAGGCCCCCAGTGACCCCCATGACCCTAGTGAGGATAAAGTGGGTTCAGATGATGAGATGAGAGATTGTCTTTATCAATGGAAGGGTTTGGTTAATGTTTTGGGCCCGTGTTTGTAAGTTATAGATAGCTTCATGGGTTATGCTTTTTACATAATTGTATATTGCTGTAAAATTTGAATACAAGTTGCATATTTAGTTTAAATTATTTGTAAATAAAATATGAACTGAGATGTGAACCAAGTCTGACAAAATCTCATAATGCCACCCTGGTTTTGCTGTATGACAGTGATTCTCAAATCTGGTCCTTGTGCCCCAGTGTCCTGCATGTTTTAGTTATTTATACCTAGTTCAATTATTGATCAGATCTTCAGAAACCTGACAATGATGTAATGGCTTCCATGTGTTATGGAAGAGGGATATATTTTTTATATTTTCTTTTTTATTTGTAATGTTTTTTTTTATTTATTTATTTAATTGTAAAAAAAAAAAAGTTCCCATTTAATCCAAAAAAAATTCCACTATTTTCTTTATTTCTTTTTTTAAAATGTTTTGTTTATGAAAAAAAAGAAGAGGGAGATATCCAAAACCTACAGGACACTGGGCCAAGAGGACTGGATTTGAAAACCACTGCTGTATGGAAAGTCCATAATACCATATGACCAGAAGAACAAAACCCTGGTCATAACCTGCTGAGCATGCTCACTGCACTCTGTTGTAATTTCACTGTATCCTGTGTCCGTGTGTCTATGTTTGTGTACAGCACCACATATAGGTTTGACATACGTATTACACCATTTTAACCCAGTATTCCCACTTCCACCCAGACACAGATACTTCTTGAAACGATACATGTATGGACGGAAAACTTTTAGAATCTGCAAAAGAAAAATACCACAAACATTGTCCTCGTTGCCTTAGACAGGGTTCCCACAAGTTAAATTTAAGACTAATAATAAGAATAAAACTACTTAGAATAAAGAACAAAACTAGTTAGAACAGAATTTAAAGCTAATTTCACAGCCTACTTCATGGCAATACTGGCAAACATTTGTGAGTCCAAGAATTTTAAAAAACTCATAACAGTCAGGTTGGGAATAATCTTTTCTCCAATCAAGAATTATGACATTTACAGCTCCCTATGCTTAATTTTCACTTTTACAATCATTTGTCACCAGGGTCTGCAAAAAGTTAGCAATAATTGGTTTCTAATTTCAGTTTAAATTATTTGGTTGGAGACAATTAATGTCACTTTTTTTGCAGCCTGGACATTTAACAGACACATTTAAACACAAACACATTTAAAAACATCTTAAGGTATTAAATGCAGTTTTGTAAATTAAAGGCTTTTAAAACTTCTGAAGACGCCATGAGAACCATGCTTAGAAAAAAACATATGGACTACATTCAGTTTTTAGTTGTGATGGTCATGTGGTTCCAACCGTCTAATGTTCAATAGAGTTGTGCAAACAAAACATAATTAAAGCCCAATGGAATTTTACAGTCAAACTACTAATACTACTTTACACTGCTCCCTTAAGGGGACATTGGCTCCATGCAACCCCCCCTTTTCCTTCACCACATCCATAATATAGTAGCTTCATCTTCATCATACTTCTACTATTCATCCTCTGTGCATGTCAGAACAAAGCTCCAATTTACATTCCTTACACACACCTTCTTTTGGAGTTTCAGTTTGTCACGATTAAATTAATAAATAAATGATGGTCGAACGGTTGAAAATAAATGGAGCACATTTTCTAAACAATTTTCTCAATAAATTTGGGTTCAAAGAAAGGTTACACTTGTGAGACTGATGTAGAAATGCCAAAATCATTATCAAATGTGCTGTTTCAAGGTGAATATATCTACAAATACAGAAAAAAAACCCGCACTGGCTAAAAAATAAAACAAAACAAAATAGTAGGATGAAAACCACCTAGAAATCATGAATTAGCAGCCACAGGGAAGTTATAAAAAGACTATACTTCTTATTTTTCATGTTTTGATTACGGTAAACTAAACAAGTCATCATGCATTGACCCTTTAATAAAAGGCACTTGACAAAAACATGCTAGGCTAAGGAAAATTACTGTGTGCTGTTAATGAACAGCTGATCCAAAGACAACCAGCTGAGCACTGTTTGACTCTGCTGTGTTATTATAATTCTAGAGCCAAAACAGGAAAAACTGCATTTCAGTAGAAACGAAACAGTCAGCTTTTACAGGGAGGGATCGTTTCATCACATGATGTCTTTTCTGAGTCACAAATGACTCTCTGTCTTGAGTGGCTGAAAGAAATACTGAAAGATAAACACAGGCTGGTTTAACCATCAGGCTTTCTGACCTGTCGCCAAGAAGATGAAGTGGAGGAATGAAATCTGAGGTCCTGTCAGCCTGTATTAACACTGAGGTGTGTGTATAGACTGTGGATGAATGTGCTGGTGTCGATTATATATTATGCATTTAAGCCACTACCGATATTTGGTCTTGTGTTAACGCCGAAGAAAACAGACCTTAGTTGTGATTTACACACACAAAAAAAAACATTGACAGAAAGAACAAAACAAGAATAATATGATATAAAAGTGAGACAAAAATGAAAACAAAGCTGTGGTCTGATAAATGCATCTTTGGTTAATTTTATCTGACTTCCACAACATTAATTTAACATACAGTCATGGAAAAAATTAATAGGCCATCAAACATAGTCAAAAACAATGGTTATGCAATCCAGTAACAACTCCTCTGTGTGTGTCATGTGACTAAAACAAACAGAAAAGGAAACATGGAATGCCTAAAAGTACTGTTTTTTCAGTACAATGTCATAGATAATGTAAGAACTGAGGTACTTTGGGTTATCAAGAAAACCATGGATACCACTGGTGATATGGTCTCAGATTGAACTCCGCTCTCTCACCTACCCCTGGGGAAATTGAAATATATCAGACATATCTTACCCAAAAACCAAACCATGGAAAATGGATAGATTTTCTCACAAGCTATTTTTGTTGTTAAAATATTTGTCCAAACAAATCTAGCTATAGTTGTACCAGGCAATAAAATTAACAAGAAATTGAAGTAAACAAGGGTGGTCTAATAATTTTTTCTGTTCTAATTGTGTTTTAAAGTTCCAAGTATGCTCAGAAACGGGACGGCCATGGCTCAGTTGGGAGAGCGGGTCGTCCATTGACCGAAGGGTTGGCGGTTCGATTCCCGCTCTGTCCTAGTCAGTCCGTTGTGTCCTTGGGCAAGACACTTTACCCTCCAGTGTCACTCACACTGGTGTATGAATGAGTATGAATGTTGGGTGGTGGTCAGAGGGGCCGTAGGCGCGAAATGGCAGCCACGCTTCTGTCAGTCTGCCCCAGGGCAACTGTGACTACATATGTAGTTTACCACCACCAGAGGGAGCTTGTGAGAGTGAATGAATAATGGAACACTAATGTGAAGCGCTTTGGGTGCCTTGAAATGCGCTATATAAATCTAATCCATTATTATTATTATTTATTAGAAACATACAGTAATTATAACGACAAAATGTTTGTTCAACACCAAAATATAAGAATCCCTTTAGCTGAGGCAACAGCATAGTCAAACCTGAGGCCTAACGCACACTAAATATACACATTTCCCATGTTAAAATTGTGTGGTATTATGCTATAATCATACTAATTCTTTATTTCCTGAATAACTTCATCCTTGGAAGGGTCATGGAGATTCTGATGAAGGTGTGAGTTCAACACAGGGCTGAAATCTACAGATGAAGAATCACTCTCACCTTCACACCCACAGATTTTGACCATTATTAGATTGACCAATAAATTCATTAATGTGCATGTTTTTGGACACGGGACGACACCCAGAGACATGTAAACTCCACACTGAAAGACCCCTGTGGGACTGAACCCAGCAGCTTCTAGTTGTGAAGAGACGGTGCTAAATTAAGACAATAATTATGTCACAATATTTATCATCCAGCCTGACTTGTGTGTGTATATGATGCATCTTTCTAGCATGAATGCTATGAATACAGCCTTATTAGGTCAAATCATTTTGAAAAGATCTTTAAATGTCACGTTTAGTGTATTTTAGACAAGATGTTGAGATTTTGCTTTGGAAATTAAAGTGTAAATGAAAGAATGTATTTAATATAAAAGCTTATACAAGCTTAAAGAGAAAGGTTAAGCTAAATAAAAGACTACTGGTCACTAATGATTAATCACATGTCTAAATACTAAAAGGCACAAGCACACTTAATGTTGTAATTTTACTCTGGGATGCATTAAGCTGAGCTATGTACTGTAGTGAATGTTCATTAAAATGCTTTCCTCTGTGCTAGGAATGTTAACATCTACCACTGATGCTGATACACCATGTATGCATTGCCAACAGTCTGGTAAATTAGGATACAGATATGAGGAAATGTTTTGTACAGTGCATTGTGGGAAGTGAAAATGGTTTCTTGTGGATTTGGGAAGAAAATGAGTATTGGTTATATTTGGGTTCAGTACTCACAAAGGGACAATGAAATTGTTGGTGCGTGTAATTCCCATTCCCATACTGCACTTTGCAAGAACATCTCTGAAAGGACTCCTGTGAAGATTTGGTTTGTTATATAAATAGAAGGACTGTGTTTATGATGGGGTCATCTTTGAACTTGTTCCTTGTGAGGTGTCATTTATGTAAAAAAGCACGGAAAGACTAATGAATCCATGAAAATTAGGCCATCAATCAGGCTTTACAAATTAGAAAAAAATGATGAAAGTCATACACTGCTTTAACTATCAGTGAAATACAAATATTATTCACCTTTATTGTGATTCAGTATGATTCCAAATGATATGATGTGGTACAAACTGATGCAGGATAACATGAAGCTATGCTATTCTGTACGATACATATTTTACTTGTTTAAACAGCAATGTATAAAACAACAAAATGCGCTGTTTTTGCTTCAAATATTTGTTTTCACCTTAAAAAAAACATTTACACATACAGACAGGTCAAAATCCTAATCAAGGATGGAACAGATATCTTGTATTTGACATATAACAGAAACTACATCCAAATCGCACACTTTGAATGCTTCATTTGAGGGCACACGTGCATTCATACTTGCAACAGTAGCAAAATACAGTGTGCTTCAAGTAGCTGGATGGTGCACTGCTAACGGTTAAAATGTGGGGTGTGGAACCATGGACACTTCTTACACTGCATCAACATCATTTTGCTACATAGTGGAAGAAGAGATTCTACCACGTTGATTAAAAACAAAGATAAAAACATGGCGGCTGAAATGGTTGTGGAAGGTGGGGCGGAGTTTCTTAGACCTTCGTACAGACTGTCTTTAATTTATTGTAAACCGAATACATTTTTTTTTTTAATTATGGCAGGCTGTATGATGAAATGAAAAAGCACAACCACAATTTCAAGTAAGTGCACCGGAGAGTGATCCATTTGAAACTACACTAGCTCATTGAATATTCGTACACTATTCATGGAGTGTGTATGAAAAGGAAAGCACTTCATGGCGTGCGTGATTTGGATTTGTTAAAACTGATCCCCACTTATCTTAACACAGGCAGGCAAATTCTGTTATGAAATCCAATTAATCCAAAGTATTTCAATAATTGCATGGATAATATAAAATTAGTCATGCAATTGTATCTTTTAAACTGGGTGATTACTTCTCCCAGTGTCTCAGCATCTTCCTGCATGCATCCCCCATTGACATTATTACAAAACACTGCTGCATCCCATCACTGGGTGCCTATTCCTTTCCTCAGATCCTGTTAACAATGCTTCGGCTCTGGTGTAACCTCTTACAGGATGTCATTGGTCTTCATGGCGCCAATCCTTTTCTTTTCCAAGTGTCGTACAAGAGCAATAAACTTGAAAATGTGAAACTAGTCACATGTAGTAAAAACTAAAGAAATTAGACGTTGCCTTAAGCTTGTCCTTCCTCCTGTTACATGTTCATAACACATCTCAGCCTCCGTAGAAGAATAAAGCTTTGTTTAAAGGCTGAGAGAAACTTGGCTACAACAACTGGCAACTGAGAGCAGTGGAAATGAAAGAAGACACTGAAGAAAACACACTTAAATACCTACAATAAAAAAAACCTACAATAAAAAAGAAAATTTTATTAAAATCCACCTGTATAAGGTTAAAAAAAACTGAATTTTTAAAATCATTATCAATTTCTAGTTCAGACGTGTGTAAAAAGTATTTGTTGTACAGTGTTATTGGGACAAATTGACATTTAACAAACCTCAGACGACAGGATAATCGTATGGGATAATCTTATAAAATAAAATAAGCTGGCATTTGCCATCCTTGTTCGGTAATGGGGAAAACTGGGCTAAAAACAGCCTGATTATCTTTAAGTGTGTGTCCCACTTAAGTGTATCTCAAACATATTTTTTAATTGGAAGACTCATACCATGAACATTTATCTTAGTGCAAATGAGGGAATATGTAAAAAAAAAACAAAAAAAAACAGACAAACATAATAAATGAGTATGACCATCCCTATTCTGTAGACACTGGAACAAAGTGTCACAAACGAATCACATTAACCTTCTCCAAAATGTTAATTAGGACTGAAACTTCAATAACCTCCTTGGTTTATTGAAAGCATTGGCATTTTATAAAATATACTTTTAACCCTCAGTATGCACAGTCAAGCTGAGGGACTTTAATATTAATCCCTCATTATACCAGAATTTATACAAACCATAAAAAACAAAACATGCAAATCATTTGACCTAAATAACATACATACTTCATCATGAATTAATTAAATAACATTATAATAACCTACCATATCTTAATTGTGCAGCAGTTGGTGGAGCAACATCCAGCTGTCCTGAAAAAAACAAACAAAAAAAACAGAAAAAATATATGTTAAATATCTCTGCATCTCCTCTGCCCTGCTGTTTTAATGAAGTGAAAGTCGCCACAAAATGTCACTTTTTAATTATCACAGGCTATCAGGAAGAGGGAGAGCGAGTGTGAGGAAGATAATAGAGGCGTAAGGAAGGATAAAAAGAGAGCAGGGTGTGGCGGAGCTTCTCTGTTGCTTCTTTCCCTGAGCGAGACCCGGCAGACACAGATGAGGCCAAAGGTGACGTCAGGAAAAGATTATGCATTTGCCAGTCAGGCCTCAGAGGAGCTCTAGCAGCACAAGGATTATAATTAGTGCCTCAGTGAGAAAACTTTCTAAAGATATATCCACTATTCGGACATCAAAGGCAGAAGAAAACTGAGCTGAGAGCGGACACACACACACACCACACACACACACACACAGACCTCCAGTAAAACAACATTTGGTTTTGAGGGTGAAAAACAGGAGACCAGATAATTTCTCCACCAGCTTGCATTAAATTGGATTTATTTTGCTGACATCTGTGGAAAAGGTGGTTCCTATAATGAAGTCTGCTGTTCTATGAGCTGAGGGTATTATTATTTTACTGAACCACAAACAACGTTGGACTAGTTTCCTAGTTTGTCTTACTAATAGTGAGGGTGGCTGAAACCTCAGATTATATCCCCACTCAGCACCTGTGGTTGAATTAGATGGATTTTTATTTCCTAGTGATTTATCTAAACCCTAAAACTCAACGACTAGGGTCCAGCATCTTGGATCGACACCATATTGTGAGTGGGCTCCAACACATGACTGACACCACACATACAGAAAATACACTCATATTTCCTCAAAGTTATTTACAGGTCAGGTCTTTTATCATGGCCAGTGATGAGGTCACCAAGAACTAATAAAAGCTGGCCCTCAAATAAAGGCTAGTAAAAACACGATACATGACCCACATTAGAAGATATTCTTCTGTTGAACCAGTAACCCCTAATTTTGTGTGTTGTATCGTTTGTCTGTGGATCAAAATAAAGTATATAAACAGAAAAGATTTTCTTCTAGTTGGGCCAGTTTAATTCAACATATAATAATAAATATGTAATCCAGTTATTTTTAAATGACTGGTCGTGTTATTAATGTCATAAATCAACATAATAGTCAATGCAGGTGTATGTGTCTTTTACTTTTCAACGAAATTGTTATTTCTAGAAATATGCAAGAGGTACTGGAAAACTATGTTCACATAATAAAAGCCTAATTTTAGCACTTCCTGGTGTCTAGCCACTGAATTGATAGTATTTTTTTATTTGGAGAGCAATTAACTGCAATACATTACAAATATGACTTGATTAAAATACGTTTTCACACCAAATACTACCATTTCTACTTAATAACCAGAGCAAATTAGAAATGACGGCCTTAGTCAAATAAAATAAAAGCTTGGTATCAGCTCATAGGCACTAATACAGGACATACAGTAAGAACAAAACACAAAAAAAAAATCACATATTTCTTAGAGAAAGTTAAAGTCATTACAATCATAACATCATATAATCTTATGAACTGCAAAGAAACCAAGAAGGATAAAAAAAGGCATTAAAGTCTGTCTTCTTCCTTTCACCTTCTCTGCTTTCTCTGCACATTTACACATCTCTCTCACCTTGTGGGAACAGGTGTCACATTACCATCTCTATTCAACAGTCTTCAGTTCAGCCTTAGTCTCATGTTGCTGAAGCAATAAGGTATAAACCATTCATCTTAGTGCGGCACGGTGGTGCAGTGCTTAGCACTCATGCCTCACAGCAAGAAGGACCCTGGTTTGATTTCCAGTACCAGACCTTTCTGTGTGGAGTTTGCATGTTCTCCTCATGTCTGTGTGGGTTTTCTCCAGGTACTCTGGTTTCCTCCCACCATCCAAACACATGTAGTGATAGGTTAATTGGTTAATCTAAATTGTCCATAGGTGTGAATGTGAGAATGAGTGTTTATGAGTGTCTATATACGTTCAGCACGGAGATGAACTGGAGACTCATACAGGATGTACCCCGCCTTCACACATTGTAGCTGGATTAGTGACGCAAGTGAGGATAAAATGGGTTCAGATGGCGAGACGAGACCTCATTGTGGACACTTATCTAGCACATCAGTAAAGAAAATACTGCTGGTATGTTCATGTAGGCACCTATAAACACCAACAGACCACAAGCACAACAATATCTGTGGTCTGTGTAACTCACTGGCATGGCATTCTGGGATATCTAAAGTACTAAATGTAACCTTCACATGTGCCTGGGTGCTTATATTAAGTTAGTGTTGTGTTGGGGGGTGGTGTAGTGCTGTAGTGTTTGTGTTGTGAAAGTGTTGGAGAGGCACTGAAGCATGATATATTAATGTTATTAGAATCACTACTTTCTGCTGCTGCAACAAACCAAAATGTACAAATAAGGTTTACCGCCTCCAGGTAAAACCCCGTTTGTTTACAGACCATTCTCTATTCTCTACCTCCCATGTGCAGTTTATATCCCCAACACAGAAGCTTCAAACATTCGAGTATGCAACAGCCTAGTTAGAAACTGGCAGAGATTCAGACTCCATCCACACAGGATTTATAACTTCAGCAATTAAACGCCGAGCACATTTCCTACCACAACTTGCTCTTTTGAGGGTTGTTTTAGGGTTTAATTAAAGGCTCTCAATGGCTCTCACTTATTCTCAGAGATGCAATACTATCAACAATCAACATCTATCAACTGCAGCTTCTGTCTAAACACTGTACAAAGCTGATGCTGAATTAGTCTCAGCTGTAATATATCTGCAAGCATCTCGAAACTTTAAAGCTTGTCAACCCTTATAATAGTCAATCGTTATCAGATGCCCAGACATCATGAAGTGTTATCTATGGATTACATTAGGTGTTCCTAAATCTATTGGTATGACTTTATAACAAGACCAATACTGAATGAAGTACCAACCCCTTGGCCGTACCTTTTGACAATTAGGGCTGTTGTCACCTACATTTTATAACTATCCCCATGCCTCATCTTTGATAGTTTGTCCCACCACTGACCTTAAAAAAAAAACCCTACAAAATGTAGGTCAATATTGTCATCCAAACTCGATATGTTGACCTCGATGATGGTCAAGGTTGATGCCCAAATAAGTCGCCCTACAATTTTCCAAGTGGTACCCAAATACAAAGCATGATGGAACTTTTAAGATTTGGTCAAGATTTTGTCGACCTGTAGCCTAGGATCTAGACTCTCCCCAGTGGCCGCAAATGGTATTTGCTACGAGGGAGAGTCTAGAAAGTCTAGGCGAATTTGTGGGCGGGATAACCGCTGTCTGTCAAGTTTTCTCTTTACACAACGCCACGCCATTGGATGGGTAACCAGTCAGAGCCAACTAATCAGAGCGATGAACATGGATTTCGTAGACAGCGTCACCGGAAGAACACACCAGAATGTAGTCTCAAAACGAGTGCAGCAGCTTAGCTAGGACTCCCGTACACTATTTGGCACCGGCCGCTTCGGATCTCCTCCGGGTCGCCTTTGCCAAGTTGTGCTGCTTGTATTCCCAGTTTTTCGGCCTCTTGCAACTGGTCATCCATTAGGGCTAAAAGGGGTGACACAACGATCACCAGCGGGTTGTGCAGACCCATGCGTCATCCCAAGACTTCAAGATGGCGGCGTAACATGTTGCTTGTGAACCACGGCTCCCCCTGACTGAGATTTTGTTATTTACCTGCTGGTTTTTCCTCAAAATTACTTTGGTCTGGACCTGTCATTTGCTGGACCTTATTCTGTGTTTGCCCGGGTCTGTATCAGTGTGTGCCCTCGACTCTGCACCCACTTTAATGCCTCCCAAGCGTGCAAAGGCTGGGTCAACGCGACAAACCATGGCTGAGGAGGAGACATCTGCGCCCTTTACCACTTCGCCTGCGCCTACTGTCACTCCAGACTACCTTGAGCACATGCTCAGAAAGTTTTTTAACGAGGCTGAGGAGAAATCTCAAACCAGATACGAAAAGCTCGAAAGCCAGCTCGGTTCAATCAAGGATACCATTTCTAAACATGCTGTTGAGATTGATAAACAGCGCGCTGCTACAGCTGAGTTACAGACCCGCATGGATAACAGTGAGAGCGCGATCAACAAGTTTACACTAACATTGAATGTATTGGAAAACAAAATTATCACACTGGAAGACCGGTCCAGGCGCAATAATCTACGCATCCTGCGCGTTAAAGAAGGAGAAGAAGGCAATAACGCCCTGGCGTACCTGTCTGGAGCCTTATGCAAGTGGCTGCCGGGTCTCGCTGGTAGCCCCCCGGAGCTCATGAGGGCGCACCGCCTGGGTCCACCTCGTCAGTCTGCCTCAACTCCAAGGCCACTAGTTGTCCATTGTCTCCGCTTTACGGACAGAGACCGCATTCTCCGCGAGGCGAGGAAGGCTAATGTGCAGGTTGCTGGGCATAGCATTCAATTTGTCCCCGATTTTAGCGACACAACCGCTAAGCGGCGTCGCCCTTGCTACGCTCTCATGCACCGGGCGCGCAAACTTGGTTTCACAGCATTTCTCCTGTATCCTGCAACCATCAAACTAACTAAAGGCCAGGAGCAACATACTTTTATTGATCCTTCTGCCGCGGAGAAATTCTTATCCGACAGCTACCAGACCACCGAAGGGGAAAGATCATAAAGTAAGGAAGAATGACCAACGCAATGAAAATAATGACGATGACGAGTTATTGTTTTGCTTCCGGAGCAATGAATGTCCACATGACCCCTACATGAGTCATGACGACTTGTTTATCTCTTTACTTTTCCAAAACATTATTATTATTATTATTATTATTATTATTATTATTATTATTATTATTATTATTATTATTATTATTATTATTATTATCTAAAAATAAAGTTAATAAAAATAAGCATTGCCGACAGTATTACAATTGCTCCATGATGATGATGTGTCTCCCCAGTGACTACTTATGGATCATGTGGTTTTCTTTACTTTTATTTTGTAATTTACTCATATGGTTATAGGCTACAAAAGGGAGGTAGGAGAAAAGATAAGAAACTGATGACACAATTCATTGCTTTTCAATTAAAGTAAAATAAGTGCTCAAGTACACTGAGAAATTAAAATTATTTATATTGAATGAAATAGTTGATTTGGGGAGAGGGATAGCCTTATTTGGTTGATGCACAGAATTGTGTTGTCTACTATAGATGTGATTAGTTGGATTAGAATTATGAAGCCTTTCTTTGATATTTCCTCCCCTTGCTTGGCTTGTTGTCAAATTTATGGCTTTAATAATTATTGAGCGCCATGTTTCTATTTTCATTTTATTTGAGGGGGGGGGGTGAGGGTTCACAAAGCCAGCATCATGTGTTGATATGTTACAAATTGTAAAACATGCTTTACATTTCCTTGTGTTTTTTGTTTGTTTTTTGGTTTTTTGGTATTTTTGTAGTTTTTGGTCGACCATCAACAACTCTGTTTTTATTTTTGTAATGAATTTTAGGAGGGGTAATGAAAGTGTTACAGCAAAAGTCAGCCATAGAGCAACTTAATACTACTACAGTTACCTGCGGCCTGCTAAACATTAGATCTATCGCACAGAAATCACTTCTCATAAATGACATCATATTAGACAATAAAATTGATCTTCTTGTTTTAACTGAAACTTGGTTAAAACAAGATGACTTTTTCAAGCTTAATGAGTCTACCCCCAGCAGCTATATCAATTTCCAAAAACCCAGAACCACCGGTATTGGTGGGGGTTTAGCAGCTATTTCACATAACCGTTTTCCCTTAATACAAAAAAAGAATCTTTCATTTACCTCTTTTGAAGTTCTATGTTTATCCCTTACACATCTAAATTCCAAAAATAAAAAAGGGGTTTTAATTGTCATGATTTATCGCCCTCCAGGTTCCTGTTCAAATTTTTTAATAGAGTTTTCTGAGTTCCTTTCAACCACACTGCTTGATTGGTCCCAGATAATCATAGTCGGTGATTTTAACATTCATATTGATGACAATAACAGCAGCCCGGGAAGATTATTTCATGAACTAATAGACGGTCTCGGATTCTCACAACACGTGAAGGAGAAAACACATAAACATGGTCATATTTTGGATCTGGTCATTTCATACGGGGTAGAAATTAGCGACATTAAAACAGTTCCACAAAATCCACTTCTTACTGACCATTCTTTAGTTACCTTTCAATTTTTTATTGATAATAGTGTATTACAAAAAGAGAAAACAATATTTAAACGTAGAATCACTGAAAACTCTGTATCCAGATTCAAGTCTATTGCTCAATCTTCTCTGGCTGACTTATCCGACTTCTGCCTAGAGAATGGAGAGATAAATTTTGATCAATTCGTCAATAATGTAATGTCAATGTTGCAAACTGCTCTTGACATCGCTGCCCCGCTTAAACAGAAAGTTGTAAGAACTAATCGCTACTCACCTTGGTTTACTTCTGAAACACGCACCTTAAAACAAAGAGCACGTAAGTATGAGCGACTATGGCGGCGATCAAAATCTAATGACTCCCTTATTGCATGGAAAAATTCCCTCGCATTATATAGGCAAGCTATCGCTAAGGCGAAAAGGAATTATTATTCTAATTTGATTGAAGCAAATAAAAATAACCCAAAGTTTCTTTTCAACACGGTCGCCCATCTCACAAACAGTCATAGTTCACTCCACCCCTCCATTCCGGCCTCTCTAAATAGTGAGAACTTTCTAATATTTTTTAATGACAAAATTAAGAATATCAGGGACAAAATTGATCGACATCATAACAATATTGTTTGTAATAATACTGAAGCTCTATCCTCAATGCACCTTCTACATAGCTTTGCACCTGTATCCAAGTCTGAAGTTATTGATCTCATTTCCTCCGCTAAACCTTCAACATGTCTTCTTGACCCAATACCAACTAAATTGATGAAAGAAATATTACCATTTGCTGTTGATAAATTCAGGACTATTTTCAATACGTCATTAAGAAAAGGTTTGGTACCGCTATCATTTAAGTGCGCGGTTATTCAGCCAATTCTTAAAAAACCTAAACTTGATTCTACTTGTCTTGATAACTATAGGCCCATTTCAAATCTGCCTTTCCTTTCAAAAATCTTAGAAAAAGTAATAGCTAAACAGCTTGGCAGCCATCTTCAGAAAAACAGCCTTTATGAGAAATTTCAATCTGGCTTTCGAGCCCATCACAGCACTGAGACAGCCCTGTTGAAGGTTACGAACGACTTGCTCCTTGCTGCTGATAGTGGATTAGTGTCTATTCTAGTGTTGCTTGACCTTAGTGCAGCATTCGATACAATTGATCATGACATCCTCATTCAGAGACTGGACTCCGAGATCGGCATCCGCGATATTGCACTTAGTTGGTTTAAATCTTACCTCTCTGACAGATATCATTTCTTCCATGTAAATCAACAATCATCCCAACGTTCTAGAGTAAAATATGGCGTCCCGCAGGGTTCAGTGCTTGGGCCCATACTGTTTTTACTGTATATGCTGCCATTGGGTAATATAATCCAAAACCACGATATTAATTTCCATTGCTATGCAGATGACACTCAACTGTATCTATCAATGAAGCCTGGTGAAACCGGTCAGATAGATAAACTCAATGCTTGTGTTTGCGCTATACAGACCTGGATGGCTACTAATTATCTTCTCCTGAACGCAGACAAGACTGAGATTTTATTGATTGGTTCACAATCTGCTAGAGTGTCTATTTCTTCCCATGTTGGTTCAATGAATAATGTTTCTGTGTCGGCTAGTTCAACTGTTCGTAATTTAGGTGTAATTTTTGATGAGGAACTCTCTTTTAAACCCCATTTGCGACAAATTTGTAAAAATTCATTTTTTCATTTGCAGAACATTGCTAAAGTCAGAAGCATTCTCTCTAAATCGGATGCAGAAAAACTTATTCATGCATTTGTGTCTTCAAGATTAGATTACTGTAACTCTTTGTTTGCAGGATGTCCAAGCACTTCCATTAATATCCTTCAACTTGTCCAGAACTCAGCTGCACGGATACTGACAGGAACTAGACGGAGAGAGCACATAACTCCAGTGCTTAGGTCTCTCCATTGGCTGCCAGTGGAGTTTAGAATTAGATTTAAAATATTACTATTAACTTATAAGTGCCTAAAAGATCTGGCACCTGTTTATCTTCAGGATTTAATTGTGCCCTATGTTCCGCCCAGATCACTTCGGTCACAACACTTAGAACTTCTGGTCTCCCCACGAATCAATAAGCGTACCGCAGGTGGCAGATCATTTTGTTACCAGGCCTCAGTCCTTTGGAACAAACTTCCTATCAATGTTAAACAGGCTGACACAGTTAATTCTTTCAAATCACTGTTAAAAACTTACCTCTTCCTCCAAGCTTTTGAATAATTTTCTGCTCAGTTTGTTGTTGATGGTCTCCTTTTTTATGTTGTTAATTTGTAGTTTTATTTTTATTTTGTTGTGAAATGTTGTGTAAAAACAAACTCTTAATTTACAGCCCTTTGGGGCAGCAGTGGCTGCGATATTGGGCTTTACAAAAATAAAATGATTTGATTTGATTTGATCCCACTAGCGGAGCCAGCTGATAAATCAAACTTTTGCCATACCCGGCGGGCAAAACTCCGACAACGTCCCTTTTTTCCAAAAACAGCTTAAGTGCCGTTTTCTGCTCCGCTCCCAGGGAAAACTGTAATTTTAAATCCCCTAGCGTTGCTGCCAAAGCCAGCTCGAATGGTTGTTCCTGGTGATGAGCCATGTTGTCTAGCAGCTAGCAACTGGTGTTACGGCAATGTGTGCTAGCTGCTACGTCTCTGCGACTACAACATTACGTGTCGTATTTGTGTCGTCATGAGGCAGGGCGGGCTCCAATCCCACCCCTCACGATTTGATTGGTCCGGTCCATTTTGGATTTTCAGATCCGAGGCTGTCTAGTCTGTCTCCCCGTAGCAAATACCATTTGCGGCCACTGGGGACAGACTAAATCCTAGGCTAGTCGACCTGGGCAATATATCAATGTTATCAATATATCGATTAATTCAATTACATTTTTTTTCTTGTCTTCCTATGGTGGTCAGTAAGTTCCGGACCTTCTCCTCCTCTAGAATACTGGCATGTGCAACACCTGTTCCGGAGGATTCACGCCCACTGAACAGCTACAGTTGAAGAGTTGCCGTTGCTAGTTCAGTCTGCATGGGATCCGATAATGACTGTGGCTCCAGTCCACACATAGTTCATACCTATCGCACCAACATTAAATTTCCTTGTAATTTATGTTAGTGACTAAACAGTTTTCAGGTGCAATTGGAAATCGAATTTTTTGTGAAAAATGAGATTTTATTTTTAGGCCATATCACTCAGTTGATTACCACTATTGACCTCGAAAATAACCAATTTATTCAACCAATAACCAATTTATCCAACAACATCCAAAATTGCACTTAAATCCCAAATATATAGGACAGGGGTGCCCAATCCTGGTCCTTGAAGGCCACTATCCTGCATCTTTTAGACGTTTCCCTCTTTCAACACACCTGACAGTCATTATCAGTCACCTGCAAAGCTTGATAACGAACTTATCATTTCAATCAGGTGTGTTAGAAGAGGGATACATCTAAAACATACATGATAGTGATGCTCGAGGACCAGGATTGGGCACCTCTGATGTAGCAGATAGACACCAATAGACAGACGGACACTGCAGATTGATGACTGCAGAGTGAAAAATGAGTAGGGACAAAAAAATCTCAACTTTTAGTCAAACTTTAGAAACATAACATGATGACCCATCGGACAAAGCTGACAGATGATACAACACCAGCACTCATCAGTCTATGGTCCTAATCTGTCCCACTGTCGTATGAAAGTAAGTATGAAATATATCTTTGTGGCTCGAATTCATAAAACCACTCCTGCAAACATTTTTTCATCATTTAAAAAGAATGAGGCCAAATGGAAATGTAGCTGAGTCACATTTCATCACTAGTCACATGAAAAAAAGCTATTAGCAAGAAACAGAAGCCCAAGAACTATTTTTCCCTCAGTCCACTACACTTCATCTGGCCTTTTATTAAATGTGTGATGGCTGACATCAGTGTCTATGGTCAACAGAACTTCCTTGCCATCAAGTATTGATTGCATGGTGGTTTTTTTAAAGCCCCCCAAGCTGCCGTCTCTAGAGAATACAATCACAGTAGACAGGACTGGTGAAAACATTTAATGGGCTGTGATAAGTAGCTAACCATGAGTGTGTTTAAATAGTAAAGCAGCAATGTTTTATTCTTCTCCAGGCTTTTCTTATCTTTTTATCCGTCCACTGCCGTCAACGACACAACCCTCATCTGTCATCTGATGTTTACTGATAAACAGAAGTGCGCTCTGCCACCATTTCAGACACAAATCTAAGCTGTTAATCGCAACGTCAGCTAGAAAATTGCAGCAGTAGGCTAGATCCATCACAAAATGCCCCTGAAAATCGAACAATACTTGCTTAAAATGCTGGTAGTTTTGTGAATAAAACCCTAAACTCTCCTGCTATAGAATATTTCACTGTAGCATTTTGATGATAGGTTCATCTGACAGCCCATATGTTGCATTTAACTAATTTTATTGGTGAAACTCTAAACCTACTAAGACACTTGGTGTAAAAGGCACAGTGCAAGAACCTCTCATTTACAGACTGCTTTCAGATTCCATATATGATTCATAGACAAGGATATTTCAAACAGTAAATACATGGCTTAAAACTGCAGATGTTACATAGTTTTCATATGACCCATCTGCCTAAATAATGCACTAGAATGAGTACACCAAGAGATGTGTTTAGGCATCAATTTTTTATTTTGCTCAGTTAGTTTGATGGTATCAAATAGTACTAAAAGAAGTGGTGGATAACATTTTAAGTTATGTTTTAAATCTACCATCCAGTGACAATTGAGTCAAACGTGTACAGGCACAAAAGCTGTTATAAGACCATCATAAATCAATCAAATATCTGAAACCACTTCAGCTATCCTCAAAACTACCAAATGTTGAAGTTCAGTTTCAATTCCTCATGGTAAAAGACTGTATGAAAGTGAGAAAAAGGGGTAAAAATTTTCTAAATATAGCCTGCATATAAATGGATGTAAATTTTTACAAAAGCAGTGCAAAAACTCACATTGACTGTCAAAGCCTCAATGTTTGATTAACATTGATTTTGATTCAATCATAAAGGCGCCCTTAAACTACACACATACAGGACATTCAGACACTGATCACAATCATGTCCAGTCATCAGTTTTTGACATAGCAGTAATTTTTCAAACCATGTAGAGGATAGGGTTTGACTAAGAATGTGGGTAATGTTACACTTTAACAGTTTGGTTACGTCATTTAATGTTTCACTTCTTCATTTAACAGTTTCAGTGTCACACTTAGTAATTCATTTATAGTCACAGTAAGTTCAGTCCATGATTCACAACCTCTTAGCTTTAAGGGAACCATGGTGAAATAATACACAACAACCACCCACTACAAACCTTTTTTTTTCTGCTGATGGTTAGCTTTAACCATTTTTCCATTTTGTTGATACAGCCTTACTCATATGTCCTTACCCAATTATGCTTGAAAAAATTATTAAAGGTACATTTTGAATGTTTGTTTAAAACAGGGGTGTCCAATCCTGGTCATGGAGAGCTACTATCCTGCATGTTTTAGATGTATCCCCCATCCAACACACCTGATTCAAATTAGAAACCTCTCATCAAGCTCTGCAGAAGATTGATAATGACCATCAGGTGTGTTGGAAGAGGGATACAGCTAAAACATGTAGGATGGTGGTTCTGGAGGACCAGGACTGAGCACCTCTGGTTTAAAATGAAAAGAAAACCACAATCCATTCTTTGTTCATCCTTGACAAATGTTTATTCACAATTTCTAGTGTTCATATAGTATGAAATTGAAGTGCGAATCAGGTTTTTTAAAATGAAGACCATTTTGTGAAGTAAAGCCACGTTTTCTCTCTGTAAAAAAGTGTTAGGACAATGATCACACATATACACACACACACACACACACACACACACCTGGCTGAAATACGCTGCTGAGTCATTCTGAGTTTAATCATGCCATAAAAATTCTGAATTGAAGTCGGGATGCAAATCATTAATTAGCTATCGATTGTTTATACGAATGTGTTCAATTCATTTACATTAGTTATTATCTTGCATCAAACATTCCCATGTCTTCTAAACTACCCCTCTTCTATATTTAATGTCATTATGAACTGTATCCAATGGTACAATAAATTAATCACTAAGGGATATGACATGTTATTTCATTTAGTACATAAACTATATTTAGTTTTTATTCTTACAGATTATTGAAAGAGAAATTCAGATTCTCCGGGAAATCACCACTTATCAATTCCTTTTATTAATCAATAAGGTCAACCAACTAATGACTAATGAATTAATTGATAATTTGCATCCTTAAATCAAAGTAATACCATTTTTGTAAAGCAGAAACATGTACATATGCAGGGTATTTCTTCATTTCAGGACTCTACAGTGTAATCTAGTTTCTGTGCGTCTTAGCTTTTGAGTTCAACCGGAAACATCCGCGTTTTTCCCTCGAGATTCATCGATTTGTTCAGTGGCACCACTCATGTCGCATCCAACGGATTCTCATTATCAGTATAGTTTCAATAGAATAGGCCAGTGGGTGCAGATGAATGGGGTGGAAGTTACAGACATGTGTTCGTGTATTTCAGTCTGTGTCACTTTGTTAACATTTCCTTCAGAAGTTTACATTAGATAAGACTGAGTGAGTGTGTGTGGGATCAATTTAATTCAGCACAATAGGGTCACTAGGAGTCTGGGGCCATAAATCAACTCTACCGCTACATCCATGATTTATGACTTAGAAGAAGTTCCTCAAAACACAATATAGGCCACACACTGACCAGGATGGCAATTAGTGAAGAGGAAATGAGAGCAAATGGTAACTTTTGCAGGTTGCAAGTTTTGCAAAATTTGAGAGGATTTAAGAGAAGCTATAATGACTTTGTACACAGACCTTTGAGGCAGTGCAGGATAGAAAAGGCAATAACATACAATGTGTTTTTCTGTGCAATTAGAATAGAGCCAGATCATTAATTTTTTAGTGGAAGGCATCATCTGAATGTACATAAAGGAAATTATGTCTTAAGAAATTCTCTTTTTCTCCTCCCCATGTCAGAACAGCTAAATTAGCAAAGACTGATGGATAACATGCATCACAAAGACAATTTACTTTACTTCTGATTTTATTGTAAGACACTATAAAATCTTTCTGGAAAAAAAGTGCTATATGAAATCAACTAGTGCTGTCCAACAATTAAACATTTTAATCAGATTAAACACAAGGTTGCTGTGGATTAATTTGACTTAATCATGATTAAATATCATTCATATATGTATAATTAATCTAGATTAATCGTGTTTTATTCGGCATGGGCTAACAGACTAAAGAAAGAAGAAAATATATACATGCACTGAACATGTTTGTCGCAAGATGGGTAACGTATTAGCCAAAATGCTAACTGAATACACAACTGACATACGCTTCACATTAATGTAGTATTTTGAGCTAACAGTGCTTCGGTGAAAAGAAAATCCCTCCCTGCAGTGTGGATATTAGTTTCTGTCAGGTGCCTCTTCTGTCTTGGACCTATGTGCTGTTTGGTGTTATCCATCTTTATCAGTTGGTTCTGCAGCGTGTCGTTACTGGATTAACGTCCATTTACTCATGTGGAATGTTAACTCTACTTGGACAAATTGCCTGAAATGCATTAGGAGAAATATTCAAACTCGTTCTGTGATGCGGCTGCGTTAATTGTGTTAAAAACTTTAATCAGATTGATCATAATGATGAATTAATCCATGTTAATGCATTAATTTTGACAGTCCTACAATACATTTTATTAGTAAGGAGCATTTTACTGTCCTCCCTCGGTTATATGTAAGTGGTGAACCCGCCCTTGGTTTTAGAACTGGGAGATGATGTCGGTAAATTTCAATAATTTCCAGATGGTTGGAGGTTGACAAGTTATACTAGTTCTGTGCTTTAGTGTGACAGTTGTGTCCTGACCCAGATGAGCTGTCCATGTCACTTAAGTATGTTTTTCGATTTAATACAGATGGGAGTCGACCAAAGTATTAACGAGCATATGTGCCATAATATGATTATGATTTGCTTCTCAAAGATCATCTGAGGGGAAAACCTACAGAACTCATGCTACAATTTAAAATACTGGTGGAAAATAATGAGTCTAGCTTCCAGTTAATGCAGAAATAGACAGTCGGTGGCCAATAGAAAGTGAAAGACAAACAAACTGAGGTATAAATTTAAGTCTAGTAGTCATATTTCAGTAACATTTTCCTGCAAGTTCAGTCAAAGGATAGATACCTTCCCCAAGTGCCAATTAGACAGCTGTAGAGGAACTGAAACCAAACAAGACAGGAAACAACCACAAATCCTTCAAACGCTCCCCTGACAAATGACAAAGCACAGGAAGGAAGTGGTCTTGTTTCCTACCCAGCCAGCCAGAAAGAACTAAGTACAAAGCAAAGAGGTACATGGGAAATAATTTTAATTGAGCTAAAGATTAAACACTACGGACTGTTTACTTTACCTTCACCTCTACAGAGATACTCCATTTCTGACGCTTTCAACACCCTGAAAATAAATGTACCACATCCCAATATGTAAAACCTCATCCCACTTTCATGTCATGATGCTGAGGATTATGCACCAGATTCTTCAAGCTAATAAGAAATCCCATTCAGGGTTCTTTGTGGAAATCGACAGCCCAAATGCTGACAGTCCTGGCACAGATAAGGAACAGCTTTTCTACCTTCTACGCACATTCATTTCAGATAATTACGTGCACTTCAGTGTCAGTTAGTCAGTCATCAGACAGGCAGAATCCCACTCCCTGAACAACATATGTATATGCACAGGTGTTGATATTTGCTCCAGCCAAATTATTCATGTAGTTGCCATCTTTGTAACTAATGCTGTTTGGTGTAAGATACAGTCAAACCTTTATGACTGTCTCCATTAGATGAGTTGTGGGTACAGCCCTCATTGCCAAATTATTAATATTACGTTCTGAATAAATAAACAGGTAGTAATATTAAAATCAGCCAAAATTACACTTTAAACATCAATACTGACTGAGAATTCAGCAATCCTTGCATTCGTTGTCTTTTTATGATTATTTTCAAGTCAGAACTCGGTAATAAACCACAGTAATGTTAACTATGATACACCCAAAGACACTGGAATTAAAGATGAACGATTCCAATCCGGACAGTTTGATGACTACTAAGTGGTTAATTATGCCGTCGGCCAATCACTGATGTCCCTGAACCTTCTACTACTGTTTATAATACTTCATTTTACGGTTCTGCAGAGTAGATGTCTTGGCCATGATGCGAGAGATTATTGATATTTTATAATATATAATATTTCAGCAGAAGAACAAACCAATGCAGTTTAGGTGTCACCATTTCCAAGTTGAATTCATATTAATTAATAGAAAATGCTCAGAACTGCAGAGTAATACTAACTATCTCGAGCCTTGTGGGATTGCGGTGGAAGCAGCAGCATGGCGACTGTATCAAGGTCAGGTTCTGCTGCCTCAGAGGTACTCAGATACACACCAAGGAGAAAACAAGCTATGTGTGGTGTGTAAAACTACATCTATGAGTGAGTGAGAGGGGGAAGGACAGGAATGATGAGAGGTGAAGACACCACAGTGAAGGTGTAATCAAAGAAAAAGGAGTAAAAGGTGACCAAATATGGCTGAGTGCACTTTTCAGAGGTTGCAATGTCCTTTAAAAGAATAGGAAATGATCTCTGTCTGAAGTTTACACCCTCATGATCAAATGGACGGGCTCACAACAACAACAACAACAGCCACAACCTTGAATATCAAACACTTCCTGCCGTGAATTATAATATTACCTCGGCCTCTGAGGTGTCGTTAATTTGATTCACAACTTGATCCATCTGTTTCACGAGAAAGACGGTCCATATGTGGCACTTTTCATATAATCTGAATTTGATTATTACATTTGGTGTTTGATTAACAATTTGATGATAATCCCACGAACGGCTTCATGTCTTTGTTCATGTTTATTATACTTGGCTGGAAGTGATTCTCTAAAAGTGTCCTAATAAGGATAGTAAATGTTAAAATAAAGGTTTTTATGTTGGTAAAAGATGACTTTAGTCTCTTTTGTATAAGTTTTAAGTTACTGAGGGAAGAGGATTTTCATCAACTACACATAATTATTAATTTATAATGCATTTTCTATAGCCACTTTAAATAGATAATGGTTCTTCCAACAGGGTTCCTACAAGTTAAATTTAAGACTCTTTAAGACATTTTTAACACTTACAACAAAATGTAACACACATTTAATGGCCATACTGGCAAAAATGTGTAACTCTTCAGATTTAAGAACCTGTATTTATTTAAGGATAAGGAAAGGATAATTGTTTCCTAATTAGGCCTTCATCATGGACCACGTCTGGCCTATTGAGTCCGCTGTGATCGCAGTGACGTCGTCCCTTTGAGCTCAAATTTGAACCCCTGAACATGTATGAAAAATTGCGAGTATATATAGTTTCGTAAAAGTCGGTGAAGAAATGTGTCTACAGCGCCTCCTAGAAAAGTGACAATAGTTTGCATCAGGCCAGATCACACCCTAGGGAAGTTGGAGCCATGAAATCGGTACTAAAAGGAAACAATTGAATAAACATTTTGCAACAGATGAACTTCATGTAATGATTAAATATAAGAACAGGATCTCTGAAGTAAAGAGGAGCAGAGTTCTACAAATGGTGGAACAACTTCCAAATAATGTTCCTCTGTGTAAACTTTTTGACATAATCTATAGTACATAATATAAGCCAAATACTCAGAGAAGCTGGTAAAATATCGGAGCACAAGGAACAAGGGGAAAAAATCTATTTGAATAAAATTATTTAATTCCTGTGATCTTCAGGCCCTCAGGCAGGACTACATGAAGGTGTGACTGTGTAATGGAAATCACTACATGAGCTCAGGAAAAATGACAGAAATGAAATGTCTGTGAATATAAATGCTGTTGACAAAAAAAAATACATAAAGGTTTAAAGCTCTAGAATGTAAAGAGGAAAAAAAATAGGAAAAGAAGAGTTGAAGAGAGAACAGAAAAAAAACAGTGTTTTCTCTAAAGACAAAATTCAAATGGACTAAGGCAAAGTGGAAAGCAATCTATGGTGAGATTCATCAAAATATTAAAGTCTTTTGTGGAAACCATAAACACTGCATCCTCCAGACAAAATAGTAGAGAGACCATCTGGCTTATTATCAGTGATCATTTCAACACAATGCATCTGTGACAGTATGGGGCTACATTAGTATCTATGACATGCACAGCTTCCACATCTGGTAAGGCACATGCACTGCTGTGAGGTCTATATGGGCTTTTAAAAGGACAATTCTCCCACCCAGATGACACCTTTTTATGAATACCTCATATATTTCAAGAAGAATCACATATTGCGTCTCTTACAACAGCGTCATGCACTGCAAAAATACAAGTCTTACCAAGTGTTTCTCAGTTCTAGTCAAAATCTTCCATCACACTTAAAATGAGACATAATCGCCTGAAGAGTACATTTTCAGTGAGATTTAAAGACCTTCTTTTTAGACAATAGATCTTGCCAAAATCATCTTTATTTATTCCGTTGGTGGGTTTGTGCATATTTTTTTTTTTACTAATTCAAGCAAAAAAAAAAACAAAACAAAAAAAAAACTGTCAATGGAACCAGTGAACATTAACTTGGTAATATTTCTTGTAATAAAGTGTTCCAGATATATTGTCTAATAATATGTTCTTTATATCTCATTGATAAGTTACTCTGTGTGTGTAATGACAAAAATACACTTGGTAAAATTTTGAGTTTTTTTTTTTTTTTTTTTTGCAGTATGGTAAAGGAGTCTGGGCTCTGAACTGGCCTACCTTCCAGTCCAGAACCCTTCATCCACTAAAAATAAATATGACAAGAGAAGACCCAGATACAATCCTACATCAACCAAAAATGGGTCAATGTTCCTCTTCTAAGATTCCACCAAATGGTCTCCTCTGTTCCAAGTGTTTATGGGCTGTTGTTATAAGAGTGGATGCTACAGTGTTAACGTCGTCCTACTGTTACTGCCACCAAACCTCATTAGAGGGTTCATTTTCTTAACATGTGATGTGAGCTTTTCGAGTTAATCCATTCTGTTTCCATTTCCATTTTAAATAACATCCCAACTGTTTTCAGAATTGGGTTTCTACTCCATCTAACTTCTCTACAAGCAGGTTTCACTTAATATTGGGAAAGGTTGAAAGGTCAACTATCAACTACAGTTTCCGCTGATGAGCACTTTAGGCTGAAAATCCACTTGCTACACTGACACTGATCAGTTATTAATGGGTTCAGCTCTGTGGCCGGCAGGAAACTACACTCAATATACAGTATACACTCGGTCTTCTGACAGTCTGCGTTATTGATGACAGATTTTCTGTACAGAAATTCCCAGATGAATGCCACAACAAAACTGCCATCTACAAAGTACTGTAATAGAATCACTAGACTGGCATGTACTGACTTGGGAGTATTGCAGTGTACATTAGCATCATACATAACGCAGACTTTAGAAGAAAGGTGATGCTTTTTCTTTTGTAGAAGGACTGTAAGAGTTGGAAATGTGATTAAAATGCTGGCGTCACAGCGGGGGTAAATGTCACCACAGATTGGCGTCATGCGGCAGTGTCTGTGAATGAAAGTGGTGAGGCAGCAGGGAGAAATAAGAAGATGCTTGCTTCTCTATGTTATGTCAGGCAAGGAATGGAAATGGTAGTGAGATGATATCGCTTCCTCTTGCACAGAAAAGGTAGAATAAAAGATCAGCGTGTGCTGCAAAAGCTGAATTTGATAATAGGATAGAAATCATCATGATAAAGGCATGATTACGAGTGAGAAAAATGTATGTCTTTCTCTTGCAAATAACTGGAGGACTATGAAGGGAATGCCTTGTGACAGGTAGCATTTAAGATTCGCGTGCCTTCTGCAGCCGCCTGGGTCATTGAGAAGGCAAACAAAACAAAGTCATTAAGAATAAAAAGACGTCTCATTTCCTAGGGCTGCTGATGCTCCCTCTCCTCTTTTGCATCTCCCATAACTCCCTCTCTTCCATCCTTTGAGCCATGAAGGAAAACTGTCTCTGTCTCATCTCCTCTCACATCCTCTTTAACCTCAGGCCTGAGAGAAAACAGCTCTGATAGAGTAGATGTCACTGAGTCATTCAGGACCTTAACACAGCGCTGTGCAGAGGTCCGGATGGGTTAGAGGGAGGGAGAGAGAGAGACAGAGGGAGAGAGACAGAGACAGAGAGAGTTAATTTGCTTCTGCGTCTGTCGTTTCCTTCTCTTTACCCATCTTGAGTCCCGCATGTTTGGGCTTTTCCTGGGAGATTTGTGTGAAGAAAAGGGTTTGTACTAGAACATAAATAGTTAGAGTGCATTTACATGTTTTTAATGTCCTCTAAATGTGTCTTTATTGTAGGAATGTAAGTATTTGTCATGATTACTACTATTATTTCATGAGAGTTTTGTATGTGTATTTGCATGTACCTCACAATGGTTACATGCAGACCATACTGTACGTCCCTTTGCAAAGTGAGATTTAACACATTACCAATTCCACTATTTACCTTTTCCCTACCTCCTAAAATGTCACCAATTTTCATTTAAGGGGGCAGGACTTGGTTTAAGCTCAGAACCGGACCCACTCTCAGACCATTTTATGCAGGTTTCCTTGGTATCAGATTGTATTTACGGCATCAATCCACAAGTTAACCCGCCCAAATCTTGTATGAAAGTCTGAATGCTGCAGAGGAATGGTCTTACTCTACCAGAGATATACAAGCAGACTGTTATGAATGGGTTGTGTAATGGTGGCCTGAAACTGCGTAGATGGCTGTAGCAAACACAAACTACAGAAATGACAGTGAGCCTGCATTGAAAATATATTCAGAGTTAAGACAATTCAGACTTAAAACAGACGGTCAGCTTCTACCTTCTCTGTCATTTTCATTTGTGGAACGTTAAATGCAGTGCTTCTGTAACATTGCTATTGTTCCATGTGGGAAGAGCATATTAGAGCGTCATTGGTTCTACTCTTAACCTACTGTACTTTATGATAGGGTTGTCAAAAAAATCGATTTTAGATACTAAATCGATATTGACCCTTGGTATCTAATTAGATACTAAGTTGCTGGAAAATTGATATTTGTTTTTATGGCGCGTCGCCGCTTTTTTATAGCAGGTAACGTTAAGAATTCTAAACAGGCAACAACGCGGTCAGCTCTGGCACAGCCGTAATGCCGGCTTGTAAGTTAAAGTCTCTTTTTTTCTCCAGCTGCCTCTGACAGCACACGGGATGACGCCAGTGCGACCACAGACCTATACACTATTTCTATAGGTCTGTAATTGCGACCATCCAATGCAACTTTGCTTTTAAAGGCCTCGATATAGTCGAACGTCTATGTGCGCGGGCGGCAGCCAGGCGGTAGCGCATTGTATCACGTTACCACCTTGAGCATGTCAGCCTATCATTTTTGACGTGCGCGCTGCTAGTCCCGTATGGCAAGCCAAAGTGTTCACATAGCCACGCGTTGTCTTTATTATATCACGCGTTACAGGACGCGCTCTATTACGCGCACTTGCGCGCACAATGGCACGCGTTCTGTAACGCGTGATATAATAAAGACGACGCGCGGCTATGTGAACACTTTGGCTTGCCATAGTCCCGCAAGGGGTCCGTGGTGGTCACATGATGCAATACGCTGCCGCCCGCGCACATAATGCTCGACCATAAAGAGTCTTGCAGTTAGCACCGCAGAAGGGCTTGAGCAAAAAGATAGGCCTACCTTAACTTTCCAAGAGATAGGCATGCATTTATTCTGCACCTGCACTCACTACCTTTTTTAGCAGTCCATGGAGGAAATTTTAAAAGGAATCCCTCACATCTCCAGTATCGAAATTAGTATTGAGTATCGAGTATTATCCTTAGTATCGTTATCGAGTTGGAAATTTTAGTATCGTGACAACCCTACTTTATGAGATTTACAATTTATGAACTATAACATTTTAAATTGTGATTAATCATAACACCATGACGTTGTTACAAACCTACTTCTTTGGAACCAAACATCTATATTTAGTACCTGATCAGATTACCAAAAGAAATATTATTGGACACAGATTGCACATTATACTTGGGTTCAACTGACTGACCTGATCAACTGATGACTTACTGGATTTTATAATTGAGTATTTATTTTAATTTTTTTTTTTATTTTAGTCATCAGTGTTTTTTTCTGTGGACTCCAGTAATATCCTACCCACAACATCAACTGACTGATTACATGTCACAAGCGATAATGCTGGTAGCCAGTTTTTTGTTGTTGTTGTTTTTTAAATGATCTATCAGACTTCATTTGTTTTCCAGTTTCCAAAGGAATTGAAAAACAAGTAATAACAAAAGTTTTGGTTGACTAATGTTTTCAAGATGCATGATGCTACATGTCTCCTTACGTTTATGTACATTTATACAACAGTTTAATCAATCTTCGCTTACAACAAATGTGAAAAATTTATGTATTTTCATGTGCAGACAGCGTTTGGTTGTAGCCTAGAGACAAACATTTATTCTAAACAACCATTATCTCCTGAATAAAAAGAATTTCACATTTAGACCCAGTATTTGTTGAAAACTTGATTCAATTTTCCATTATCAGTGATGAGATCAAACAAAGCTTCGCTACATTTACTCCTGTAGTATTTTGCTTTCAGAACAGTGCACTGAAATGGGGAAAAAAAAAATCTATTGATTCACAGGTTATTAATAATCCTACCAGTACAGTGTGAATCCTGACAATACCTCAGTGTTGCTACCGAGTTGTAGTTTCATTGACATGACAGTCTGCTTAAGGCTGGGATACACTGTGATATTTGATTCTGTCTCAAGTGACAAATGAGGAAAATGGATCAATACCTTTAATCATAGATAAAAATTGGCCAATTGCAGAGGATCAGAGATAGTCCCAGATGTGGCTTTGGAACCAAGGACATTGTCAGAAATGTAGTTTGACTCTCTCACTGTGCGACTGCCGCTGGGGCCTATGTCGACTTAACAACTGAACAGAAGTCAATATGAAATACCGTAGTCAACATCAAATATTTGTCATATTTTTACTAAAACTAGGGGTGTGCAGTGACATGAATCCGGTGATACGATATAAATTACAATACTAGGATCACTGAAAAACATGTTTGTTAGGGGAAAATTCCTCCAGCCAAGTAACTGACTATGAGCCTGGCACCATGTCTGGAGATGGGTCCCCGGGCGCCGCCCATGGCTGCCCACTGCTCCTTAGAAGGATGGGTTAAATGCAGAGGACAAATTTCGTTGTACAATTTGTATGATGACAATAAAACACCATTGTATCTTATTTCATCTCATCAAATCTTATCTTATTTTATGGTACTGCAACATATCACAATACTGTTAAGGCAATATATTTTTTTAATATTTAGGTTTTTTTCTTTTTTTTTAAAAAAGATAATTTCCTATAAAAAAAAAAAAAACAGGATGTAATGCTAATCACAAAACATTCTTCTGTAAAAACGTAATTCATGTTTTACAGACATTACACCTTAAGAATGTCAAATGTCCATATTCTATTAGTTGTGAAACTAATGAATGAATCATTCAATATCATTACATAATTTTTTTGGCCATCCCAACAAAGCAACTAACTAACATCTGCCTCTGTAGTCTACAGGCGCCTTACAACCATATGGATTCCCAATATCAGTTAGCACTCTTGTTGATTACTAGTAATGTCAATCAATACTAGTGCTGTAAACAAACATCTGCCAATCACTAAATTACAACATGAACATCTCTAATGGCATTAATGGTAATTTATGAGGCTGGAAGTTCCAGCTGTGATTAATGAGTGCAATTAGTGCAAACTAATGCTATGTTCAAACTGCAGGTCTATACTGTATGATCAATTCTAATATTTTCCTTAAGTGTAATTTGTCAAGCATAGTTATTCACATTATATTGCAAATGTGATACCATCAGACTCATATGTGAATGGTCCTGAAGACCTTCCACATGTGCAGAGGAAAATGTGATGTCACATGCAGCATATTGTTAAATAGAAAAGCACTCTGACAGCGTAGACCAAGCAGACGCCACACATATCAAAATCTAATCACTTGTTGATCTCCCCAGTATCGCCATACCCTGAGAATTTCATCAAACTCCATAAGTTTTTAGTTATGTTGTACAAACCAACAATTTCAAATGTATTTCAATGAAATACAAGGCAAATGAAATGTAACATGGCTATTTAGACTGAAGCTGAATTACAGAACACTGAAGCTGAATAAAGCAGGTGTGTATCTGGATTAGGAGTAGGGATGGGAATCAATAACAATCTAATGATTCCATTACCAATTCTGCTTATTGATCAGATTCTCTTTGAGAGGGAATAACAGAGTCCTAACAGGTTTATTTGCATGAAGTGTCTTTTATGTTTCCACCTCTGCCCAGAAAACATAAATACAGTACCTCTTGCTGTTGTGCACCTCATGTTCTTCTCTTCCCCACCTTCAGACATTTTTATTTGAGGGGGGAGGGAATTGCCCCCCCCCCAGATTGGGCCCAGATGACACCCTGGTGTTTGCTCTGCTGCTAGATTCACATGCGTTGCTAAGTAGCATATCAAGCACATGATGTTTCTGCAAATGAACTGCATGCTGTGTGGACAAATATTTTAGCATATTGGAGGTATTTTCCCCTTTGAAGAAATGGAAGCTGTGAAAGTCTTCCAAGAGGCCCTAGAATATAACCATACTTTGGTTATATTTATATACCAAAAAATGCGGCATACATATGACATCATCATGGATGCGTAACAAAGGTGAAAACAATAAGCAGAACTGTTAAGCAAGCAGGCAAACAAATCTAAAGAACTGATCGACGAGGAACCAAAAAGAATCATCTCTCATGTCACGTAGAAAACGGCCTGGGTTGGATTTGAAATAAATAAAAAATCTGATTAGTGCTGTTCATATATATATATATATATATATATATATATATATATATAAACGATCTGATATGGGTCAATAATGACAAATATTCTGAATTGGGTCACTTGTACCTGCAGTATGAACCTATCATTTCAGTAAAGTGAACACTTTCAGTGAGCTCAACCATAGGACCATGAGGACAAACCGCTCTGCTGTGTCAGAAAGCTCAACCCTGAGCAGTCACACCTTTCAGCAAAACCTGCATATTAAAAAAAATACAGCTTTTGCTTCAGTTGTCCTACAGCTCCCGGGTGGAATAATGATGGATGACGATAAACACGCCAGAAGTATCGTCTCACCCAAGCAGGTGTGTGTGTGTGTGTGTGTGTGTGTGAGAGAGGCAACGGAGCGGTGCAGCCATCACTGATTCAGCGACTCTGCAGCCTGCATGTACAGAGGGTAAGAGGATGCCTGAGGGTTTTATGACATGAAGGTGAAGGTGAGGGTTTCACCGAGCTCCAGCCAGGCAGGCCCCATGACTCGCTGTCCTCTGCATAGTCCCCTCAGTGCACTTGTTCTTACAATTTTGCCTCAAGAGGAACCAATGTTAGAAATCCAGTGTGCCGTGTGTCTCTCTCTGCAACCTCAGAGTCTGATCTAAAAATCTCATGAAGGATTTAACAGTGCATTTCACTCAAGGTTTCCTCAACACAATATTTTGTGGCCCCCAAGCAGCGAGGATGCAATCAAGCACCAGCAGAAGGAAAATAACGATATACGATTAGCTTCACTGCATGTGAAAGATCACACTGAAATGCCAAATAATGACTAGGTCAATCACCATGAACTCCCCAAATCATTTTTCTGGCAATTTCCCAGAGAATGACTGCAAATCAAGTAATCACAAAGCGAGTGTATTGTGGGAAATTACTTGGCTTCAGTAATAAAATTGATTACAAAATTGTAATTGAAATTAAATCACCACCGTAGTTATTGGCTCTTCGGGAAAAGCGTAAATGAGGTGCTCTGAGGTAAACTACTGACTCTTGATTTGAAATAAAAGGTCAGCGCTGTCCAAGACTTCCTTCACTCAGTTACAGTATGTTTGTTTTTCTGCATTAAAATTCATTTGAAAGAGGAACTCTTGATTCCCCACAGACGGGATTGACATGACATTTCACCCTGAATCCACCTGAAAAACAACTGTAGATTTTCAACAGGCCTCTCATGACAAGAAAACAGCTTCAAAATAAAACTGACCTTAAGATTTCAGGTGGAAAGCATGTCTCCAACAACAGAAATCCTACCATGTGTCAAGTAGGGATGAGGCATTTAAAGCCTCACTGTCACTAACTAGGAGGTCTAGTCTTAAGTTTCAGTTTGTCTTGGACTTTCAGCATCATGTATGCAGAGTACAGTGCAGAATGCCTTCAACATTCAGCAGCCTCATGCGATATGCCGTAAAGCACGTGTCATTGCGGTCACTTCATTAGTTTAGTGTAGAGTCAGCACTCCTGTCCAGATTAGGTTCACACAATTAATGCACGTTTATTACTTTTTCCACAGATTAAATCATTGAGAAATTTCACTGACCATGTAAATATCCCCACTTTTAAATAAACGTTTCAGTTTTGACTTAATTAAACCTCATCTCTTGCCCTGTAGTCGCCAAAAACGATAGTATTCTTTCCATGAAAAAAAAAGGAAAAAAGAAGCCGTTTCATCATTTATTAAAACTGGCATTTAAATGCTTGAGTCTAGACAATGTAGAAGTGAATTTCCTTAACCCAGTAAAGCCTGAACCATTAAGTCATTGACAGTTCTTTGAAACTGGAACCTTTATTGGTCCTTCTGTATAACAATAAAACAAAACAAAAAATATGATTACATACAGTTTCAATTTTCTGTCATATTTGATACATCAGACCTCAATTATTAAATATTAATAGTTTTAAACAATCAAAAAACACAATATAACACAAACATGTCTAACAGATAAGTAATTCCTTTTCAAAATTGTCAAAGTTGTGCCTCGTTCCTCATTAATAACAGTCTTGTAGTGTCACTAGAAAGGCCTCTAGGGAATTAATTCCTCCTCTTTGTGGATTATCTGTGTATTGCATGTATCTAATTTTATACATCAGATTTTTGAAGAAAAAAAAAAAATCACATTGATCAAGTAGAGGGCTTCGAAACTCATGTATCAAATAAGCCTGTGTTCAAAAAATCGATTCACGATTCGATATCGATTTACGGCGAAAAAACGCGAGATCGATCCAAAAAACATGTGGATCGATTTTTTTTGTCTGCACTATTTTCTTGATCGCTCGCGGGACTATTTTCTCCAACGCGCAAGGAGCATGAAGCGGTTTCCGGCAAAACGAAACTTAAGACAAGAATATCATTCAAGATGGAGGAAGCTGAAGACATAAGAACACCGCGGGGAATCAAATCAGATGTGTGGAAACACTTCGGCTTCAAACGGTACGATGACAAAGACGAACTGGACAAAACGAATGCAGTGTGCAAATTGTGCCAACAAGAAATAAAGTATCACCGCAATACCACCAATCTAAGGAACCATTTATCCAGGCATCATCCCGAGGCAGCTAGTGCTAAATATGACACGAAGCCGACTGCACTTGAAAATGCTTTTGGTGTAAAATTCCCCTCCCAGTCTAAGCGTGCTTTGAGCCTCACAGAGGGAGTCGGGATCTTTATCTGTAAAGACCTCCGCCCCTACAGTGTTGTAGTAGTGGTTTTCGGCTACTAGTAAAGAGGTTAGAGCCACGCTACGTCTTGTCCAGCCAAAAACACCTAAGCGAGAGAGTCATTCCAGCTATGTATGCTAAGTCAAAAGATGCCGTTGCCAAGTCACTGCACTGTGCTGAGAGAGTAGCGTTGACATTTTTTATGGTCATTTTTTCTTTGTTCTTGTTTTGTTTTACTCCTTCCAAGAGTATGTTATTCAGCCAAGAGTGCCACCTGACTTATCTGACTAAGTTATTAGTCTAGCAACGTTCCAAATGCCAGTTTTTATTTAGACAAATACAATCAAATAAAACCTGGATATGTTTTCCTTTAAAAATAAATAAGCTTACTGTCAAATGTGAACTCTTGTCTCTGTGTGTCCTTCTTACACATACAGATACAAGCACAAACACACATGATGCTGTCAATAGGGTGAGTTTTTATTTAATTCAGCAATATTAATGCAATGAATCGATATCGAATCGAATCGGATTGAATCGTGGATCGAATCGGATCGTGACCTAAGGAATCGAAATCGAATCGATTCAGGAAAACTGAATCAATTCCCAGCCCTAGTATCAAATACATTTGGTGTTAATAGGCAACAGACATTTTAGTTTTACTTCAAGAATACATTTTTAAGGTTTTTTTCCAGTTTGCATTACATTGACAAAATAAAACCAACGTTTTCAGAATTACAGTTATATAATTCATTACACAAAGAAAACTGTTGGATTTGTCTTATTTTAACCGATAGTTCAATATTTTTTGTGCAAATTGCAAGTATGCAAATTTTGGGTTTGAGTTGAATAAAAATTTGACTTCATTTAAAAAAAACCTTGCAGAGAATCATGATATAAATTTTGGTCAATACAACCATGATACACATTTTTTCCCCGAATTGTGCAGCCCTAACCTCATAATTCTATATCCAGGCCCAAGCCGCAGCTGGACCAAATTTGACTTTAATTATCTACATGTAAAAATACCAGTGTTTTGTACGCTGCTGTTTAAACAGATCATAAACCAATACGAATGGTGAGGAGAAACTGCCATTCTTTTGTTTTCCAGTTGATGAGAAAGAAAAGAGGAGGTGACAGAAATTAATAATGTGATTTTTATCATTATTTTATTATAGCGTAAAGCCTGCTGGTTAGCTAGCTGTCAAAAACAAATCACCTGTTGAATACTGAATATCGTTACTGAGTGTCGATGAGTCTGTGAATAAATGAGTAACGTAAAACAGAGGGACTGGTTTACTGAAATACTCATTTCATGGTCCACTCACGAGACGAGAATGAATAAACACCGTCCTCCTGTCTCTTGTGTCCACACAGTTAACGTTGGCCAACAGTGCAGACGTCTCATCAGTAAATCTACTCAATTACTGTTCTTACTAACTTTTTCTACATACAAGCTATGAGGCTTTAAATAATGGACTAGCAACACAATGCAAAAACTAAAGTGCATAATGTTGACGTAACCAACTAACTGCATTAACCAAACCATAGCTAATAATAGATTAAATATTCCGTACATACATGCAATAGGTCAATTGTACGTTGATGGTATAATCTCCTTTTTCTTTGCCCAGGAACCCTAGACCTTTCCCCTTCTATTGTCACCCTGAAGCACACTGACACTAACAATATGGTTTGAGTTGAATGAGTTCAGAGCTTTTCGTACCGCTGTTGGCACGTCACTAAAAAAGGAGGTAATGGTGAATATGTTTCGTTGGACCCGGAAGTTGTATACGATGTCAGACTGATATGCCTGTTTAAAAATATATAAAAGAAATATTTAATGTCTTATTTTTGTCAAAATATTTCAGATGGTCAACTTAAGTTTAGTAGAGAAAAGCCAAGGGTGCACCAAAGGGAAGAATCACTCAACTCCTAAATGCTAGTATAAAGAGATTTAGAGACAGGGATTACTTAGATGGATAGTGATATTTGAAGATAACCGCTATGGCTGAAGGAGGTTTTTCTATTTCATGAGACACTAGGGTTGAATAAATCTTCTCTCACTGTAGTTTGTCTTCAATCTATAATCTTGAGCTCCAGAAGAGTTACAATGGTATGGAATATACAAATTAAGGAAAGAAAGGGTTTATTTTTTGCATCACTTACTGAATTTAATCTCTTAACATCTTTTTTTTTTTTTTTTTTAAAAAGGCAGCATTACAAAGTACATAAATATTTTATCCTCCTGGCATAGGTGCAGATCTGATTATAAGGAATGAGTGTTTATGTATTTACAAATGAAATGAAGATGATGGAACTAAATGTGAAATATGTTCTGTTCATTCATGGTTGGAGTGTGGAATATTTCTACGTGATATAACAACAGACAGTGTTTGTGTTTCCAGTTCTGTGTATGTTTATCTCTTTGGTGATTATCAAACCGCAGCAGTGAAGCACATCTAACAACCCTGGGTTCAGTGCGGCAGACTCCCAGAGGCTCACATAAAGCTTCATCATCATCATCATCATCATCACTCATATTTTTATTCTGTCTCTGCCGGCTTTATATTGATTGACCCACTTTTCTCTGTCTGTCTTCATGTTTTAAGCCCTTTTTCATCTTTTAGTGTAATCTAATATTTTCATACAGGACAGCCTGCTCATTAATTTCCATTATTCTACAGCCCTCTAGACCGTTGTGACAGCTCCTGTTCACTTTGAATGGACCTTCCCAGCCTTTTGTGGGCGGATTTTTTTTTTTCGATAACCACTTGCTGCGCCATCAACGGCAACGGGTTTTGTCACTTCAGAGTCGCGGTACCGTATCACTCCGCAGGTAGTTCGTTGTAACGGCTATTTTACCCTATCTGTTAGAGCAGTAGTAGTACATTAACGGTAATAATAAAAACAACAAGAAGCTCACCGTGTTCCAAATCACGCACTTCCCGGAGTGCACTTCCTTTCATACACTATGAACACTACACACTACATGGACAGTGTACGAATTTTTAACGAACGGTGTAGTTCCGAATGAAACACTTACCGGAAATGACGATCGCGCTGTCAAAATATCTCGATCGCCCGCCAAAATACCGACCAGCTTTGGGGGAAAAAAATGGACACCGGCATTTTGCTCCTTCTGTTTTTATAAGGCCTTTCCTCCAGAAGGCAAGTAAACAATAGCTAAAACTTACATCTGTACGGAACCTGTGCCGCATGGGTCTCCAGTGTTTCAGCCGCCATGTTTTCAACAGCGATGGTGGCCCCTCCTCTTCCGTTACGTGTCAAAAATGGCGTCCAGTGAGTGCGAGAAGTGTCCATTGCTCCACACTTCGAATTTTGACAAGTTAGAAGTGCACCATCCGGGTACTTACGGCGCACATCGTTTGCTACTCTTGCGATTGGAACAGTACTATACCCTCAACTGAAGCGTCTGAAATGCACAAGTGCGTGATTTGGAACACAGTGGCTGTGTTGCACTTAGCTTATTTTTCATGCCCTCTCACTACATCCGGCACTCCCCATCTTACACACATCTTGTCTGACCCCTATAGCGCCCTCAGATGGCTACATGAGGTCCAACAGCATTCAACCATAAATAAGTATCAACATAGGATAACACCACAAGTAGTAGCAGTAGTAGCTGTAATAACCCGTAGAATAATAAATATTTCCCGACAGGGCCAAACAACACCCCGATGCCGAATATTTTTCTGATATTAACTACATTATCCCTTATTTAGTCGTTTTTTGTTCTTCTTCTTGGATAACTTGGGCCTTTTCCCAGATCAGGTTCTGGCTTGTTTTGCAGAATTGACAAACTCTCTTGAACGTCTGTCTGACTTACATGTACTTGAACTGAGAGAGAAAACTAAACCTGTATCCTCTTTTTGGTGGCCATCAGTACAAACTGTTTGAATCCAATCTGTTCTTATGTTTTTGTAGTCTAATAAAAAAAAACCCGCAGTAGGTGGAAGGTGCTCATATTAATTAAGAAGACTTTGTTTTATGTTTGGAAACAGACAATATTCAGCAGGTAACAGAGACTACATTCTTATAAAACATCAATAATGGAAAAATCCCACATGCTGGCTACGTAGGTGGTCAGGCAGAACATTTTCAGCCCACTAAAAGTGTACAACTGAGTGCTACAAGAAGTCCTCTGTGTTAGCTGCCCTAAGGTTTTTAATGCACGTGAGTTACACTGAGATTTCTGGTGCATGCATTTGCAATTGACGTACAGGCACAGAAAAAAAAAAAAACAGTTTTCTTCACTTTCTTCTTCATTTTAATGCCAGTTACAACTAAAGGTATATTTGTTTGGACAAATATAACAAAAATAACTCATAGTTGTTTAATTTCACAGCTGATATCTATCAATTTTACATGGTTTTCTTGATAATAACCAAAATCACTTCAGTTCTTGTATTAATATCCAAGTTATTGTACCGCACTTTTAGTCATTCCATGTTGTCTTTGCTGTCTGCTTTAGTCACGATACACACAGGACTTAATACTTGGTTGTATAATCATTGTTTTTGATTACTTTTGATGGTCTACAGAATATTTTTTCTGTGACTATGTATAACACAGGATCTTATACTGTTACATATATGTATGAGTGTAGAGGTGTTTTACATACATATATGTATATACACATTGTAGATAGGTGTCACACACACACACACACACACACTAGTTTTAAATGTGTTTTTGTGCACTATAAATCCAAATGTTCAGAATAATTAAATATATTAAGTTGTGAATACTCAAAGTCTCAGAAATAGTACTACTAACGCGTATGTGTCACAACCTGTATCCACTGGTCACCTTTCCCCCAGATCCTTGCCTCTCCTGTCACAACCTTTCACCTAGATCTACTCCAGATTCACCTGGCCCGCACCGTGCAGCTGCAAGTCATTGAAACAAATTGCTAACTGTAATTATATTACCGTTATATAGTCCTTCTCTTTCACCTCACCCATCATGACACAAATGTATCAAGTTGCTGTAACATGTTCTTTTTAAGTACTTCCAACTAATATATATTTTTATTAAGGGGAACTATTGTGGATATAAATGAACATCATTTAAAACATATGAGGTAAAACTTAATGGAATTAAGTAATTAAATGCTGAGAATGAGGTTGTATTGTCATTTCTATTGTTTCAAATAAGGATGATTGAAAACAATAAACTTAACTGATGTAGTAGATGATGAAATATAATTTCAGAACACTGCAAATAACCACCGATATCTATAAGACCAAAAAAAATTACAATCACAAAACACAATAATTTTATTCAGTTGTGGCTGTGGTTCAGTTGGTAGAGCGGGTGCAATGACTGAAGGGTCAGAGGTTCACATCCCTTGGACAAAGACACTTAAACCTGACTTAGTCTCCCAGTAGGTCTGACAGAACCTTAGAATACAAAGTTGATAAGTAATGTTTTAATTTAAGTATACTTTAATAAGCATCTAAATTTTAAGTTCTGGAAACCTGTATTTTTTTTAAGCTTCATCAACTTAAAATAATTGAGGCAATCAATTTCCTTAAATTTTTTTCAATTCTTCTAACTTATTCAGGTTTACAGTGTGTTTGGATGTAACATCTTGCTGTCTTGACTGTTAATGCGTCTCCTATAATAACACATTAATGAAGTATCAAAAAGCCACAGCTAAAAAGAGTATGTGTTACTCTATACACTGTTATATTTCTACAAAGGATGATGCATAAAGTATAAATGCGCCTGTCTAATATCAATGGAAATCTCACAGGCTCTAGTGAATGTATTAGAACACTGATGTAGGTGCCGTAGCTCACTTTCTAATCAATTATATCTGACTCATGTGGCACAACTGGAAATAATAGTTGCTCTGATTTATTGATTCCCTTCAATGGAATCTATTTTTTGTATAAGTAGGGGGTCAGAGATGAAGGTCTACTGCTGGAGAGCATAAGGGGATTTTCAGTTCAATTATTATATTTGTAATTTTTAGGTAAACCGACAAGCTGCAATTCTATTTCTTATGTAAATATGTATATAGTATCCTATGGAGCAGTGGTTTCCAAACTTGTTTGTCTTTTAACACTACAAATTTAATAAACGTTTATTTTACATTACATTTAGTCTATATAATGTATATTATTATGAACGGAAGATGAAAAGCCAGGTTGAGATTAAACTGCACAAAATGACAATTTTATTTTCCTTGGTTAGGGTATGTTCAGTCAGTCCAAAATTAAAATGTTAAATGTACATGTTTAAAAATGTTAAATCTACATGTTTAAAAATGTTAAATCTACATGTTACTCTGTAAGTCTGTTCACGGTTTAATGTATTTTTACAGGATTATTCTGCCAACCACAGCTGCCAGTTTTTTTCTGTAAAAACAACTGGATTTTTTTTTTTTTTACAGTGTAGGATTCTCTATAGGCTCTTATACACCCTGTGTTTCTGAACATTTCTGCCCAAAACTGATGTTAACATTTCCCCCAGATGCCTCCCCTCCATGTCCAGTGGAACATCACCCACCTTGAGCTATGGCTATGGACTCGAACCTGTGCAGTTCTCTCAGTAGGCAGCTGCGCTCAGAAGGATGGAGGCTGTAAATAAACTCCTTGGCTCCTCGGGGGGAGTTGAGGGGCTCCACGGGCTCCTTCAGGGGGTGAGTTCCCAGGTTACACCGCTGCACTAGCATAAAGGCGGCTGGCTCACATGACAATCGGCCCGGAGGAGCTGCAGCTACAGCGGCCGTTTGATGCTTCCCGAGTCCGGCTGCGGCCACCCCGGTCCGGGTTCTCAGAGACAGGGCGGGCCGGAGAACTCTCCGCAGACAGGGCAGCATCTCTGGGATGGAAGTAGAGCAATGCGCCTGGAAGCAGCTGGAGGACACAGATTATGAGCTGATAGGCCTGGTAGAACCTCAGCTAGAACACATGACATCTAGAGAATGCAGTTGGACTGAGCACATCCTCATCCTGGGATGTTGTTTTATTGGGAGGAAGAAAAAACATTCACAGTCGGATCGATTTTACGCACCAAAAGTGACAAATTACGCATGGTCAGTCCGGAATCAAACTGTAACTTATCTTATCGGACGTACCTCAGTCGATGCTCCGCTGTCCCGTCCGACAACCTCCAGAATAAATCGTCAGAATAAAGCAGCTGATCCGTAGCATATGACTCTCCTTCCCGTCGTGGTGTGTCTCAGTTCGTATCCACGCGGACGGTCCGACACCTAAAAAAAAACTGTAGTATTTAACACCTAATCACATTTTTGCGACCGTAAAGCGCGGCTGGTGTAACCTCTGGCTGGTAGGATGATGTGAGAGGCGGATGGGAGGGAACTTAAGCGGACAAGCAGACCCGAAAATATTTTCCAATAGCAGAGCAGCTTCGGTCTGTGCGTAAGAGTGACGGCACCGCCAGACGCACGCACAGTCAGCGGACAGGCACCGTCAACACACTGGGCTAGTATTATGGGATGAAGAAGAATGAATTTAACCCGGGATAAAGGGATGTGAGTTATAGTCCTAGAAAATGCATATAGAAAAGGTCATGTGTTTTGTATTAACACTGCATCAGTCTACATTTGTAATAATAATAATAATAATAATAATAATAAAATTTTTAAATAATAATGATAATTCAGAACCACCGCAATATATAGATCTTTTGTAGCATTAATCCAATGTCATGTCTTATGTATCCTTCAAATGTTGCCAACATTTCATCTACGTCTGAATAGATTTGGTGTTTTAGACGTTTTCATTATTATTTTTTAACCCTTAGATGTATGACCTTCCAGGACCTACACTTTAGACTAAAAAATACCCCAAATACAATGGCTGTGTTTTATGTTGTAAACTGTAAAAATGTCTTTCAGTTCACTGGGGGAGAAAATCCCTGTCTAATAATAATATTAATACTACTACTACTACTACTACTACTACTACTACTACTACTACTACTACTACTACTACTAATAATAATAATAATAATAATAATAATAATAATAATAATAGGGCCCACGTATTAAATATTTCACTATATTTTCTCTTTTGGCTTTAAGAGTCTGCTGCTGAACTAACAGTGCTAATAAACATCTGTTCTGTTCTATTTCAGATGTAAAATAATGTTTCATGCAAGATTCTCGGCAGTGTATTGGTTTGTTAGTCTTCTGGGTGTGTGCCCATTCCTCCCATTGCTTAACTATTCAATCCTTTTACAGTCCACACCCCTAGAAAATATGACACCATGTGGAAGTTATTTGTCCTGATGAAGAAAAGGAGGAGGCGGCACATTCATGAGGCAAAGGACTCAGATTTGTACTTGTTTTACTTTCGATTTATGTCTTTTCTGGCTTAGGTAATCATGTTATTTTTTGATTTTATTTATTTTTGTTTAGTTACGTAGGAGAAGCTGTTCCATTGTTTGGGCTGTACTTTTTTTTTTTTTTTTTGCATTTCCTTGCGGATGGGAGGAGTGATGTGTAACTGGAGAAAAGCTGGTACAATGGCGACACCTGGTGGCCAAAGGGGAACAGTACAATGTGAATAAAGTGCAGCCATGATGCATTGAGATTAATTAGGAAAAAATTAAATAAAAAATGTGTGTGTGTGTATATGTGTATATATATATATATATATATATATATATATATATATATATATATATATATAAAAGAAGAGTTCATAGAGACTGTGACTGTATATTGTGAATTATATAAAACATATCTGTCCACCCCATTCATTTGCAACTATAATAAAATAAAATAGTGCATCTATAATGTCCTATTGTCCAAAAATCAAGTTATTTTACATCTTTTAAGTGTCTACAGAGATCCTCATTATTGCATATTCCAAGATTGAATGCCCAAATACATAAAGAAATGAACTAATTAAAAAAAGTCAACGAGCCAAAGCAAAATTTAGATTTTTTTTTATTGTATTGCTAAAGCTGTCATTACACAAAAAATAACAACCTTTTACTTCCTGAAACAAACTGCATTGTCACCTGTTGAACTGTACAGGAACCCATCAGAGAGGTCAACTCTCCTTGGACGGAAAAATAACCTAAAATCTAAGCTAGAAACCAGATTTAATTGTACTTTCAAACCCTCACGATCTATAAACGTCTTATTTATCGGATATACTGACATTTGGCAACTCTGATATATATTTATGCTAGTAATTTAAATATGGAAACTACAGGTTGACAATATATGTTTTTGACATATGGATGGGAAAAAGATTGGAGACAAAACATTAATACTATTGACAATATTAAGATCTCAATGCTGGGTTTCCCTAAAATATGTCAGCTGTAATGTCTTCTGTTCAGATTTAACAGTATTGAAGAATCTGACCAGTTTGGCACAGCAACAACACCTCTGCTATGCCATCTTTTCATCCACGTAAATATTCTTTTCATTATATTGCAAATATATCAATAAAATAAATTGATCCATTTTCCTACCATGTTGTCTTTGGGAAACACAGGTCAGTTACTATGAGCAATAAACTATAATAAACTATTCATTTCCAACGACGTGTCAAATCAAGATAAAACGGGTATAAAACATATCAAAATTAGTCTGAGAACAGAACTGGTTTTGCATGTTACTGTACATTTAATTAAGCAGGTCCTCGCAGTTCTGTTTCAACTCAGTCCCTTTAAAACAAAACCCACACATTAATTTCATTAAAGAGGATAGAGCTCCTGAATGCAGTAAATGTTTCAGCCGTGAAATTGAAAGAAAATGACTTTCTTGGAACACAAATGGAGTCAGTTCTGCCTCCATGTCTTTACTCATAATACTGTAGGAGTTTACTCTAGAACAAACCATAAATGAAAACAAATACCAACCAGTATTTGTGCCATTTTTAAAACACACGTCACGTGTGTGTGCATGTGTGTGTGTGTGTGTGAAATAAGGGACCCATAAGTGAATTGTAGCAGGACAGTCATGAATATTTCTCTGGTGCTAAAACTGATCTGCAACACACCAGATAGTACATGCATGGATAAAGGGGAAAAACAAAACGCTATTGCTCTGACATTTTATAAGTATAAAAATAAAGAAAAGTTGAGAAAGACAGGTCAATTTAAAGACTAACAAAGAAAATAAATTAAACATGTGAGTTCCTAGACTAACTCATACAGCTAAACAATATATACAGTTTCATACATCTTGAAGTAGCCATGGTCTCACAGTGCTTGAACTGAAACGCAGACACAGACTCTAACTCAGTTACCCTAATTGCTTTATGCCAATAGCTTTCAATGCTGCAGTCAGAGGAAAAGCCTCATAATCCAAATACATGCTATTGTTGTGGATAAAAACCAAAATAGATTAACCTGTAATGATGTGTTTCAATGTGATTTCCTATTCTTACTGAAACGAAAATCTGTATTAAACAGGCTTATTGCCTTTGGTACTATTACAACAGAAATGACATTAAAACTGCAGTGAAGTGGTTTCAGACAACAGGTGGAGAAACATCAGAGCACATAAACATGCATGCTACACAACAGAAGAAGTGAACATAATCACAACCAGACGGACAACAAAAACAGTACGGCATCACCAAATGCAGCTTATAACTCATAATGTCCAAAACATCAAAAATATTTTGTCGTACTCTCTCCTATAAAATGTTTAATAATAATGATAATAATAATTATATGTATATATATATATATATATATATATATATATATATATATATATATATATATATATATATATATATATATATATATATATGTCTATTTGAATAAATGTTGAATTTGTGACATGGCACATCTGTACTTTGACGTTCTATTAGTAATGTTGTGTGAGCAATCAATGCGCAGCAAATTGTAGAATGGCTAGTTAATGCTACAAAAAAGAAAAGACTCATATATATATATATATATATATATATATATATATATATATATATATGAACACAAATGAGGACTTCTACAAAGCTCAGCATGTAGATATCACAGATTATCTCTAAGATTCATAATGGAAACATGGAAATTGATACAGATTGCAAAGAAATAATGAATGTGGAGTTATATTTTGATAGAATTAGCTATCAAAACATAAATTCATTGCTGGGGTAAATTATATTAACTCAACAGTTTTGGCACTCTGTAGGAACAGAGAGCGAGAAGCACAGACTGGTGTAAAAGTATTTACAAATCCTGTGAATATGAAAGGAACTCAAACCAAACAGGTCAGGAATTTGTCGTACCAGCTCCCACACTTTAGTCGCATTGTCTCATGCATCTTTTACTTGGCTGAAGCTCAGGCCGCAAAACAATGTCTCATCCTTTCTATGAAGAGCTGTCTGTCCTGTTTGTATCCCTGCCCAGTCCAACTGCTGTTCCAAGTGTACGAGTAGAAAACAGCACAGCACCTTTATGCAGCCATTAGGGCGTCCCTCCAAGTATGCAGTCAATTCAGTCCAGGGGCTGCCAAATGAAGTAACGAGAAGATGACCACTGGAGCCATTACTTTATGCCGCACCTGAATATTGCTGTGTTGTTGCAGTGCTGTACTTGCACTGCTTATTGCTCTTAATCTGCCAAGATATTAGTGAGTCTGAATGATGATAGTCTGCTACAGTCCCTTCAACGTTAAATGTTTATACATGAAATACACAGTTCTTTACTATAGTAGAATAAAGGGAACATGAAGAATACAGGATACATGTGTGTGTATAGTGTCGTTTTCCTCTTAAATAAATGAAGATGTTGTGGTATAACGCTGCACTGTCCTCTGGTATTAATCACCAAAAACATCCTTATGTGTTATACTTTATTCCTCAGCTACAGGCTCAGAAATTCTCCCCCCAAAAAAAAAAAACCAGACATTTTAATTTTAGTGCTGACACCAAAATCCTCTATTCTCCTTTTTATAAATGAGCTCTTATCAACAGACTCATTGGGCTAGTGATCCAGTTAGTTGGGACATATTTCATCTAGTTTTACATACAGCCATCGTAAGCTAAATGGGAGCTGTGACTTGGCTGACATTCATCACTTGAACAATAGGAGGCTGTAATTGCTTCTCTGAACCATTATAAAGCTCTACGTACTGAGGCGTTCTCAGAGGTGAATAACTCATCTGATTCTGTACATCACATCTCCATAAGCGGCAGTTTCTAAAGCCATTAACCCCAGTGATGACCTCACTCCTGGAGCTTGAGGTTGTGTATTCCCTGTATGTTGTCATGCGATGCGTGGAGCTGAGCGGTCATTAGTGAGGGTTCGCTTGAGCTTTACTCCTTTGCGTATGGCCACAAGCATGTTCCCTCCGGACTCTCCTTCCAGGCCTTCGCCCGCCTCCTCTGCGCCTCCCTCCTCGTGCTGCTGGCTCAGCTGGTTGGCCTGGGTCACAGTGGGAGGGTTGGTTGTAGCTTGACCGCTCCACGACACCACAGGCAGCGGGCTGGCTTCTTCTACTCCAGAATATGTTGGTGAGTCAGGACTCTCTCCTCCTCCTCCTCCTCCTCCCACCTCCTCTGTACTCCTGCTCCCGTTAACTGCTCCTGACATATCAGGTACTGTGGGGATTTTTACTGGAACAACCGGAGTACGAATAGGGATGGGCCCTGTTCCAACTATGGAGCCTGAGCGTCGGGCAGATGGTTTAGAAGATGGGGTGCGGCGAATTGTGGCAACCCCAGGGGTGACGATAACTGGACCATGGCCTGTAGAGTATGAACCAGAGGCGTTATGGGATCCGGATGCAGAATAATATCCCTGACCTGAACAGGAGGAACCTGTCAGAACAGAACAAAGTGACCATTTAAACAACATGCTGTATAAATGACCTAAAACGAAAAATATTCTGTTTGTATCCAAAAATATGTATCCATGGTTTAATCTAAGACAATTATGAATGCATTTTAGGAGCTATTTCACTTCAGAACTGGGAAGAAGTACAATGTAAAGGACTTAATGACACCTCCCAACATGAATAGAGAACAAAAATGGACGATGGCAGGCTTTTGTTGGTAACTTTTTTATATCAGCCTAAGGTGTTTTTTTTTTTTAACTTTTCTGACCATCCTAATTTGAGCATTTTCTTGAACAAAGAAAATGTTTTTTTGGTACTGTTATCAAAGTAGATCTTTTGGAAGTTGCAATTAGCCATATTAAGTGAAAGGAACATTAACAAAAACTATTTTAACAAAGAATTTAATTCTGTTGAACAGCAGTTTCCTTTGGTAATAATTGACTCCGCTCTTTTATTTTGGAGATCCTTTACAATATGACCAATACCCCACAATACTTTCATGTGAAACTGAAGTTACTGCAACTCCATAAAAGTCACAAAAATTAACTTTTAAGATCTGTTAAAAAATAATTTAAATGCATTTAAAAAACATTTAATGGCATAAAAATATGTTTATTATTATTTAAATGTTCTATAGTATTTCAAGGATCCGCATAAACTGAGACGTGAATTGTAAATGGTGATTCATTTCATTATGTTCTATGTACACATATATCTTTGCAGATGCAGTCTGTACCTGTAGGTGTGGAAGGATAAGCCCCAGTAGGGCTGGAGGGATAACCTCCTGTATGGATAGGTGTGGGGGGGTAGGCCCCTGGTGGGTAGGCCCCCTGGACCGGATAAGGAGGCTGTGTGCTGGGCAGACCAGCTGTAGAGGCTGGGCGCTTTGTCTGGAACATACGTCTGTAAGACTGGCCAATGTCACTGTTTCTGGGGATGGTGGAGGACTTGTCAAAGTCAGCTTGTTGCTCAGTCTCCTGGTCTCCAGCCATTGAGAAATAATCATAGTCTGATACTACACGAAAGAGAAAAGCAAAGCTGTAAGTCCACTCACACAAGAGGATCAAACACACACACATTCATGGAAATTCACAGCGAAGCTCAGGGGTTAAAGCCCACTAAAGACTTTCAGTGAACTGGGACATGGTTACTCTTTCATTGTAAGTCTGTGTTACCTTGTGAGGGTATAGTGTCTTCAGAGCAGCAGGGTGTGTTGGTCTGAGTGCTGTAACCACTAGAGCACTGAATAGAGTCTCTGCTGGACCTCTGGGCATCCAGCTCTAGACCTCTGGATAAGGCCAGAGCCAGTTCCTCATGGGGCTCAATATCAGCAGCCTAAAGTAGCAAAACCAAATCAATGAAAACGAATGCTCAGTAAGTCTGAAGTCTGACCATCTGGATTCAGCCAGGTACATGTCATTAAAGTCATTAAAATCATTAGGTACAAGTGATTTAAGTCATTAAATAGGAACATTAGTGGTGGGAGGCTCATTCATGTGGCCTGCATGCCGCGACTATAATAACATTGGCCTGTTATGGGTTCAACGTGAGGTTGTCTGTAACTTAAGCAACACAGACAGCTTTACATGTTGACTTTGAAACAATGTAAAACTGAAACTGACCTTGAGTGGAGCGGCCACAGTCCTGTTGTTCTCATCCATTGAGGCTGGTGGAATTGGTGCTTGTAACGCAGCTGAAGCTGTTGCTGAGTTTGAGACCGAGGCTGACGTAGGGCTGTAATCGCTGCTCACATTACCATTAGTGTCCACCATAGCTGAAGTGTCCTTGTCTTTCTTCCTCCTCAATGTGTTAACCACTGGTTGGTCATAAGGTCCTGGCTTAGCCCAGTCCTGTAAAGAAGCGCATTTACCATCAGTCTTTATGTTTCCATCATTTCTTCATGAACAAATGGTAATGGAATGATCAAACTGTTCCTTCTATACAGAGCATCTAAATGTAGTGAACATTAAATATTGCTTGCATGTTGAACAAAGTAGGAGGGCAAAGATGGGCATCAAAACAGATGAACAGACCTTCCAGGTGGGAACTCGGGATGAAGGCACCATGGGGGAACCCATCGTGCAATAGTGAGAGAAGTCTGGGAGCAAGGCCGAGGCAGGACGTGACCATGAACGGGTGGGGCACGAAGATGAAGGGGAAGATGAGGAGGGTGGAGGGAAAAAAGGGAAGGCAGTGCCTGATCCGTTGCTAGGCAGGTATGGGGAACTGGCTGGGCTGCAGTGGTCAAAACCATTGGACAACTGGATGTGTGTGCATCAGCAGGAGGAGGGATGATAACGACAACAGAAGAAATACAAAACAGATAATGGGGTAAATCACTCAAAGCATAAACAGATAAAAAACAAAAGCAAAAAACAGTGTATATTACTGTGCGGCAGAGGTGGGACACAATAACAATACAGGAATATATAGTAACACTGCCTCTGGAGATAATTTTATTGATACACTGGAACAAAATGTCAATATTTTTATTATAATCCATGTGGTCAGCGTGTTTAATGTAAATACACTAAGGCAATCAGTTATGACTTGGACCTTTTTTTGTACATGGTTTCATCCATAATGTAGTGATTAAATTTAGAATACTTTGGTATGTATATCAGATCTGATTACCAGCATCTCAATTTTAAATCAAAAATCAGAAATCCTGTAAAATGACTGGGCTTGTAGATCAATGTCTACCTCATAGCACTGATGTTACATGTCATATCAACACTGAAATGATATTTCTCCAGTTCAACATGAAAACTCTTAGTAAACACTGTTACAGTAGTATAAAATACTTAGATTTGTTTTGATTTGACAGAGATTTCAAAAAAGCTTTTCCATAGTATTGTATTGTGAGTCCCAATCCTAATGGGGAGCAATAATAATGAAAATAAATAGAACACAAAGCTAACATAGAAACAATAGAAAACAAGGCAAATGACAACAAATACTACCAAATGAGGACAGGTGAAACTGATGCATAAACCAATAAGCCTTGTGGAATGTAGCCCCATTGTGTCTGGCAGTACTTTATTTGAGGTGGAGGAAAAGGTGGGTACAATACAAGGTGTAATATGAGGAGTATGGGACCTGATGGAGGTATAACGCAAAGATATTTGTCAAACAGCGGGGGGTGAGATTAACAGCAGTTGTGTGTTTCACCTTGTCAGTGTGCTGAGGTGCAGTAGCAGCAGCCAGAGAGGAGGGGGAGCTGCAGTCACTGAGAAGCTGTCCAGTCTCTGACATCTCAGAGGAGCTGGAACTGGGACAAGGCTGGGACGGTGAAGGCAGTAACAAGCAGGCGAGGGAGAAAGTATAGAGGGGTGCAGAGTGTCAAAGGCACATGTCAGCAGGTAAGTAGAGAGAGGCCATTTGTTAGAACATAGAGACAACTTTTCCACAGTTCTCAGCAGTTAGGCAAGATTCCAGCCAAGTGAATACAGAGGATGGTGAATACAGAGGAAAGGTACACAGGGAGTCGTACCAGCATTAATTGCAAAGACATCAGCAGTGTTGTTAGAAGTGTTGGATCCTTGATAAAAGAAAGTGCAGTCAAAGGTATTCTACTTTGAGATGCAGTATCATCGCCAATAGAGCAGAGTGATGCTAAGTAAGTGGCCTGCCACATTGTATTTAAACGGGTCTACAGGCAAATAAAGCTGTGTTTCTTTTATTAAAGTAATGATCCATGCCTACTGGGAAATCATCGTTTTGCTTGATGCAGAGGGAAGTTAAGAGGCCCACATTAAGAAAAAGCAATAGTCTGACGTTAGTGGAAATAAAGTGGAAACACAGCCTTAAAGTAAGCTCTGTTTTGCCACAACACTGTTCTTTTTCAAACAAACTACTGTAACTACATAAAGAATGAGGCCATGAGAAGGCCGATTCCCAGGATTGTCATGTACTGCATATGGATCAGATTTGGACCTGCCAAACCACCTTCACTGCATTGTAAAGAAATTGGAGTGGAGCTATACCAGCGTGCTCTGGACCTGGGACCTCTGATTCCTGGCATGCACAAAAAAAAAACCGTCAACCAGTGGAGCTCGGACCACAAAGCCCACAAATGTACTCCTGGACTATCTCACTGAAAATTAGCTTAAATCCGGGTTCAGGTGGTCACATAAACCTGACAGAACGCTAACAGACATGAACTGTTAATGCCTGTAAAACATGCTGTTGACAAAGTAAATTTGGCCTTTGATGTGTTTTAATGAAAATACAACGCGAGTAAGTTCAAGTCTCTGCACGTTTGCCCAGCCCGCAGTCTGTCACAGTGGTCGGCTCGCTTTAATAGTAGGATGGGGATGGCCCGTTTCGCTTTGGGCTAGAATGGAGGCAGACTAATTTCCTGTGCATTTATGCTATAATAATAGAAGTGAAATGACTCCATGATCACATACACTTACTGCTGCCAGATAGTGGCTAGGGAGATGTGTGAGAAAAGAGACGTGAGTAGTTTTGTGGATTTCTCATTTGGGGTTTTCTCTCTGTCTAACTACACAGGCTTGTAAATCATACAGCATATGTGGTTTCATAGTCAGATGCTTTTCTCAGCCATGTGTATGCATCCACAATTACTGTGACATGTGGGTGGCTGAGGGTTTTTACTTACCTTTGTTTCAGCTGGCATGGGCGAGGACGATTTGGACGACGTGTACTGGTCTTGTGATGAAGAAATGAAGCCTGAGTCATGGGACGAGATGCTGGAGAGGCGAGCTGGGGCTTGCTGGGGTAGTGTGGAGCTGCGGTATCGGTGGCGGGGGTGGTGGTGGTGGAAGAGGTGGTGTGAGGAAGAGGAGGAAGAAGAGGAGGAAGGAGAATGAGAGTGAGAGCCGCTGGACCCCCTGGAGTCACTACTGTTAACGCTGTTCAGACTACTGAGAAAGGGGAAGGAGTAAGGGGTGAGGGTCGAAAGGAGTGGAGGGCCAAAGGATGGAGAGGGTTGGCGGTGACAGGAGGGGTAAGGAGAATCAAGTGCACCCAAGGCATGATTTGAAGAAGGGAGGTTGAGCAAAGAAGAGATAAAAGGAATAACAAAGAAAGATGAAGGCAGAGGATTGGGGGAGAATGTGGAGGAGACAGGGGGGGAAACAATTAACACGGCACACCAAGATGCAGCAGGCAGTGACTGAGGCAAATCCAGTCAAAACAACTGAAGGCACCAACAAAAGACGCATGAAATCGTAACAACAATAATTACAGGCACAAACTCAAAAGATTTAATGCCTTTAAGACATCATTTTGAGTGATATCCCCAATAAAATTAAAAGCTAGACAGCATAAAAAACATAAACATTGGGTCTAACCACTGTGAGAATTCAGATTTATATGCAACAATGGAAACATCTGAAAGAACAACTTAGCCACGTCAACTGTGACTCAAGTAACTCAAGATAAAAAAAAAACAAAAACAAAAACAGAAGTGGCTTGTTTTTAGCAACGTAACGTAAAAGGGAAAAAAATGGTGATGTAAAAAAGCAAAAGCTGTGATTGTGAGATGTAAAAAAAAAAAAAAAAAAAAAAAAAAAAAAAGACCCCTCAATAAATCAAAGCCTTGGTAGATTTTGTGCTTTGAACCAAGACAGTTTAGGATAAATCACTGGGAGAAACACAAAAAGCAGGGTGGAAAGATCATACATGGTCTGAACAATACAAACAAAGCACAATCAGTTTTAAGAAGAATCATTAGAAGCCTAGAGCAAAATATGCCAAAATAGGTCTGCCAACTAGGACGGAACGTAGTCATTGTCTTGTCTTGTAAAATCATACATAAACTGAATCTATGCCTGAATGTCTTATAAGTTTGACCGAATTTATCTGCAACTTGACCCAATAAACAACTTAGAAAAAAAGAGCTATGCAAACTATATACTACATACAGAATCAAATAACTTGTGCTGTTATTCACCACTGGGTGGCAGACACAGCTACTGATGGTAACCAGAGAACTAATGTGCAGATTTCAGCAGCTTCTGTTGGGGTTTTAGCAGGTTTCAACAAGTTGAATTTGAAACATTTTAAGGCCATTATGAATCCATTTAAAACATACTGCATGTCTCTACTTTGATGTTGATCTTGAGGTGAATACAGTACAATTGTGGGTGATTGTTGGTGTTGGTTTGTGGCTTTTCATGGCTTTTGTATGTTTTTCTGACTCCCATGAGACTCCAATGTTCTTATACGCAAAGTTTGTTTTTGTTTTTTTTTTTGCTTAAGTACCCTCGCAATTCATTCTTTTCAGCCTTCAACCTAAAAAATAAAACTGAATCCAATCAATTTATAGTACCTAACAGTTATACAAGGCCGAAAATACAGTGTGGACTTGATAAGGACATGTGTGAATGCTGTCTTTGTGCGTATATGAAAAGTCATACTATAATACAATTTCTGACTTGAACAAATAAGACACTGTATGAATTTTACCCATGATCTTTCCTGGAAGTGTATGTTCAAATTCAAAACAACTAGAGCAACTGGATAGATGTGTCTGTGTTTTGTTTATGATTGGCTGGGAGATCCTACCTGCACATGCTTGACTTCCTGGACATAGTGGTGCTAGGGGATGAGGGTGGGGTTTGATATGACCACCCATAGTCTGAGCCCTTCAGGTCCATAATCACCTGAGATGCGAAGGAAAACATTAGTCATAGGTGGAAAGCGTGAGGAGGAAAAACATTAAAAACTTTTTTGTTCTCTTCCACACACTGCTTCATCTTTGATGTTATTTTTCCTCACCTGCTCACTGGCAGGGGGGAGTTTATGTGGGTCAGAGGTCAAGGCTTTGAGGTCATCAGAAATGGCCTGGAGATGGGTGACCTCTCCCAACATAGAAATCTCTTCATCCTGAAAGAATACAAAACACATGAACAGATTGTCCAAGGATAAAAGTTACCACAGGATGGGGTAATGGTGATTTTTGTGGAAACAAATCTGAAGGAATCGCCTTTGCACTCTAAAATGACATGCAGTTCACAGTGAGGTGAGCAGACTGACTGTTGTGCTCGGATTGTTTTTCTGAACATTTTTATCTCTCTTTTCCTCCTTCTGTACTCACCACTACAGGCCGCAGCATAGCCACAAATAGGCAGAATCTCTGTCTCTCCTCTATGAGAGCCTTCCTCAGGGCCTGCTTCTCAGTCTCCTCCAGCAGAATATATTTATCACTGACGTCTTGCATGGCACTGTCCAGCTGGGGTTGGATATCACCTCGACCTTGGAAACAAAGAGCAGTGCATAAACTTTAGAGTTATATTCATTTACCACCTTACACAAACACAGGACTGTTTACCTATCTAAACTGCAAATGAACTAAAGCTGAAAGTTAACATTGCACCTTACATGTTCGCACATAAAATAGAACAAAAGAGAATTCTGCGCACAGTGGGCATGGATAATTGCAAACACAAATATAATCAAGATGAATGACGGTGAACATTTGCTGGTGTAGGAAGGGTGCCACACAGTTAATACTGATCTACAGGTTTTTATCTACAGCTCAAATACTTTTATTAGTTATCACATCCACATAAAGGGTCGCTCTTGTATTGTAAGTGTGTCCTGTCTGTTGTCTAGAGGCGCTGAGAAGGTCATTAACTGTAGGCTAATCCATCCGCTTGTCTTTGAAAACTTCAATCCAAGTGTGTGCAGTACAGAGATAGCCGGGGCTGAGACATATTATTGACTATCTCTTCTCTGCTCTTTGTTAAACACTTCAGCTCCAAGGTGTTTCTAGACATGGTTAAGAGCAAGTGAGTGTGTGTTTGTGTGCATGCATATGTGTGTGTGTGTGTGTGTGAGTGACAAGTTAAGAGAGAATACCCTGAAGCTAAATCAAGCCCTCTTGAGTTCTGCGGAGGCAGGATGGCTGGCGACTGCCCAAGCTATTGTACAGTGAACCTCAAAGGCTTTATCTACCCACTACACTTCTTCAGACATATACACACATAGAGAAACATACACAAGGCCCTGTCTTTGATAAACCAAGGTTAAACCCACAGCGAACAGCTCTGTGGTCTCTGCGTATGTGTCTGGGAGAAAGAAATCAACTGGCGTCTTTTGTTGACATTTGACATAAAGGTCTATATCATGCAAATCAATAGTAAAGAAACCCAGATAGAGTTACCCAGGCAAATCCAATGCTCCACAAATGGAAAACATGTACTTCTTATCTAGAAGACAACGCTTGTCATTATGCAGGATAAGTGGAGGGTGGGAGAGGGCTTGTTTTTTTTTAATTGTCAGTCCGCTAGACCACAATAAAAACTACAATGAATCATTATTACAAACACACACACACACACACACACACACACACACACACACACACACACACACACACACACACACATACACACAAGTAGAAAATGGAAGGAGAGCACCCTAAATTGAAAATGTTGCTGTCATTATACATCTACTTGCATCAAAAGGCTGACAGTAATTAGATGCGTCTCATTCTTTTAATCACTGTGTCTCTGTGAGGTTCTCAAAAGAAATTAAATTAAATATGACTCCTAAGTATTTTAAGACAGAACAAAGCAAAGGTTTTTGTATTGATAGGAGTAATATTAACATAACATGGCTATAACCAAGGCTATGAGGTTTAAATCTACAAGTCTTCAACAAGACACCAAAGTGACCAAACTGAAATAACATTATTAAGAACCTGTTGGAAATGAAATGCAAAAACATGGAAGACTTGGACAATAATGAATAACGTGGGGCACTGTGAGTTACTTTCAGAAATTGTCGTTGTTGGCAAAGCAAGACAACCTGTTTCCATATGAACCACACTATATGAAATCTATTTACCAGACGTTCTTTGGTATCTGTGGAATGTGAGTTATATGTGAGAGTGTACAGTAGTTCATACTATATAGAGCCTATAATGCAGAATATGAACTGTTTGCAAAGTGGAAAGAATATAATTGTAGCATGTTTTTTCCTCAGTCTGCTGCATATTCAAAGGTAACACTTAGATCGCACATATACGTCACAACGCTTCATCAGATTTTGGTGTGAGCAGAGTGTGTTCTTTTTAACTTGGGGCTAGAAAAGATGATTTTTTTTTTTTAAATCCTAAAGTCAATGATGCTGTGGTGTCTCCCTGAAATGTGGCGAAACGAGGCCACATACTGCATTCTGCTTTTCTCCTGCTCGTTTAAGTCTCGGCAGACTACATTCTCAACATAACCAACGTGGTTTTGGAAAGACACTACTATAAGTTGAGGTACAGACTGAGGGGAAATTCAAGTTTTTTCTTTGTTATTCTTTTGCACTGGCCATGCCTAACTTGAAAAGGATTTTAAAATACTAAACGTCAGCATCACATTATTTTTATGTTGACTTTTGGTAAAGACTGATCCTGCCCAATCATAATTTATGTGCTAATATGAATATGTTTGAATGCTTTATTTTTAGCAAATAATTACTCCACCAAGAAATTTGTGTTGTTGTTTTCACCAGCGTTTATGTGTTTGTTTGTTTGTTTGTGGGTTTGTTTGTTTCTTTGTTTGTTAGCAAGATAACTCAAAACGTTATGGGCGGATTTGGCTGAAATTTTCAGGAAATGTTGATACTGGCACAAGGAATAAGTGATTAAAGGTGGTGATCAGTGGAGGGAGGGGCACACTCGTATCTTTCATGGGGGGGGTTGATTTGCCTTGGCGGAGTCTGCACTCTCCAAGTGCTTTTCGCATTGGAAAATTAATTCCCTTCAAAGCACAGTGAGTGATAATGGAGTTTGGTCCCTAAAGATAAAATTACAAGTTCATGATTGACAAATTCTAAACTCGTAGTGCTCATACAGAAACAGAGCAAGAAGAAAAACAACTGATGATTAGATAAAATACATTGCATTGTTCAAGACAATGTTTGACCAAATACTATTGCCTTTTCTCAGGTAGCATGAGAAGGGCATAATGATGACTAAAAAGTATATAGATTTCGGTCAGGTGAACAAAGTGTACTGCTAACGAACAATAACCTCATGCACTATAAAATTGAAGGAAACAGAGTAAATCTAGAGACTGGTATGAACTTTGAGGTTTCCTATTGGTTCAAACAAAGCACAGAGGCCCCATAATTCAGTTAGATAAGAACTAATTATGCAGTGTACTGTTACAGTACAGACAATGAAGGCACATCCTGGCATGAAATGACAACTTGTGGTGAGCAAAGGGGTTGTTAGTACTGAACTTAAGCTTCTGTTATGTTACAGCTTTGTGTCTGTTATGGGTTGCTCTTAGGTTTTGTTTTTATTCCCACTATGTGTAATATGTTTGAAATTCTGTGTGAATGACATGGCACTGCTAGTGACCTCTACTTCCTCCTCTACCACTGAATAAAACTGAGGCTCAATTAATTTGTAATTACCGACTGCATTGGAAACAAACTCACCCTGAAACATATTTCACAAGCTGTTACTCAAGTTTTTAATTAAAAGAACATTAGTGCCTCTAACAAACAACAAATATATTACACTTAGTTGTAATATGCTGTTGATGTGTAGAAGCACACGTCACTCTACATCACTTGTAAGTCATTTCAGATAATAACTACAGAAAAAATTCTGGTTTAATAATTATTGTAATTTAATTAGTCCATTTGTACTTCAACCACATTAGAAAATCCAGTTTTCTTTTATGTGTATTACATAGATGAGAACAAAACATCATGTATGAGACGGCTAAAAGCATTGAAAATATCTGTGAAAGTCTTAAATCTTAAAGTTTCATGGATCCCACCGATATGCAATGGTTGTTTTTACTGAACTCAGCTTGGCAGGAATTTACTGACTGAACCAAGATGAATACAGTGGGCGTTACACTAGCTCGCTGTCTGCACATGTGTGCGTACACAAATGAGATTAGCTTCTCTAGCTTTCACATGACTAATGATTACATTAGGTTGCAGTCACAGACTGTTTCTTAGTGAGGCTGAGGTCTCAGGTCACAAAAACACCCTCACAAGACACATATCAAACATCAGACTCAAGCACAGACACAAGACAGATGGGGTGTTATTTCTTTCAGGTCCTATGACTATAACAACAAGGACAATCTAAATTTGATTTAAATGTTTCGGTGCAAGACAAAAAGTCTCCCTCATGTTTGTGTGTACCCATCTGTGTGTAAATGCTACATACTGCTCTATGGTTCTTACTTAAGTATTACTGTAACAAGGTTTCTAATGTTATGTCCCTTTTACCAAAGGATTACTTTGAAGTCTTGCCGAAAGCAACAATATCATATTGTACTTTAATTTAATCTAATGTCATACTCAACAATAAAAGAGAATTAGCAGACATGATTCTAACACTACAAAGTGGACAAGTAAAGGACAAAGAGCAGAAACAATGTGAATTACTTCGTTTCTATCAGGTTGCTGAAAGCTCTGTGTCTGTCATTTATATGGTCTTTTCTTTATCCTTCATAGGTCAAGGTATAATAATATTACTGTGTTACATAATTGATCCTCTAAAGAAATTAACATCTGTAATTGAATCTGGGTGGGTAAGAGCCTTGGCTAAGTTTTAGAGACTCTGATATGATACTGACTCAGTTCCTTGTTTGAGAACACTTCATTTCTCAGGTGTTTACCAAGTTGTGGCTTCTAACCCAAGACAACTAAATGAAAGACGCTCTTTGTATTTTCGCAGAGCCGGCCTGATGACAACTACAGAGTGAATGCGAAAAGCCACAAGAAAACAACAGAGATGATGTAGAGGAACCTATGATAATAAGGATAAACCCAGAGTTCTTGTTACCTTCAAGTAAAAACCCATTAGGGACAATGTGTGACATGAACCTGACAGTGGAAACATTGGATAAACAATAGTAACTGAAACAGTGAAAGAAAAGTGGTCGTGCCAATACTTTGTTTATATATATATATATATATATATATATATATAATATGTTCATTGATAAATTATTGGTGGTTTATTAAAAATGCAACCAAAGACGCTTGGTTAAGCATTACAGCAAAGACAACAACTGTGTCTACATCTCAGACTGACTTACCCAGATTATCAGCTGCAGTACAGCAAAAGGAGAGAGATGGTATCAGAACCACATGTCAACAAGGAAAGGAAAAACATCCAAGTCAACCAAAAGCGTGCCAGAACCAAACACTGAACCATGACTAATACTGTAAAGAAATGTCTCAATGTCTGTGTAAGACTTTTAAGTTTATACATATGATGTGCTACACACACAGCAGTAAGGAAATCAAGCTACACCTTTAACTCTTCACTAAGGTTTCTGAAGCTTTTTATAAACATCTGTTGACTTTTGGAATGTGCTGCATTCATTTATTCCAACCAGAAACTGCCAACATCCCAAAATATACTACAATAATCCAGTGTTTATCAAATCCCTTTTCTTTTTCTAGGTAGGTGAATAGTCTATGCCAAGAGAGCTGCAGACGGGAAGCCCCTGCAGTTCTCAGTTCACCATGTAAGGTAATGTTTGGACAAATGTCTAATCAGAAAGAACAAACTGCTTCTAACTGCATCACTCCTGTCAGGTAAATATAACTGTATACCCAATTTGAACATCTCCCCATTTTCTCCTTCTGAAATGATAAAAATTAATGTTTTTCGCTGATTCTGCAAATAAACCCCTTTGACGCACAGTGTTCTGATTTGAACAATTGGGCAGATGTTTCATTTTAATGCTCAAAAGCTGAGCGCTTACAGACAAAAGGACTTTACTTCTGGTCAGCTTTAAATCTAACTCAAGTACTACCAATGACCAGGTGCATACTTTACAAGTAAAAGCAAGCCTTGTACTTTAGTGTAATCTGCAGAAAGCTGAGCTGCTGGACTTAATTTTTTGTTAGGATAAAACTTAATCTACTCTCTAAACACAATCTATGTACCTAAACTCTCAGGTCTCTGCTCTTTACTAATAACAAGTTTTGGTCAGGAATAGGGTTAATTTTCATTGTATTTCATAGTGTCATTCCTGTAAAATATAATGAAAGAAATAAGTTGTTTCCTTACCTTTCTTTGCTTTCTTCTGAAGTTTCAATGTGTCTGAAGATTTCTTTTTAATTTCTTGACGAGCTCTTTTATATTCTGGGTCAGAGAGACAATATTTACAGCAGGTGCACAGTATGTACATGTATATATTGACAAGAAAAGATGGGATTTAAAGCTGAATGGCACATTTTAAACTACCCATTACTGACAATGTTTGTTTTTGTGGCTGTGTATATTCTGTTGTTTCCTATAAATGACATATTCAATTAACTGTGTCTGTTGTACCTTTAGCATGGTCCTTATCCAAAGTGTTGACTCCTCTTTTCCACTCCTCCATTTGCTCTTGTAAAGGGCTGATCAGACTTTCCAAGAAACCCCTGCAAAAATCCACAGATTACCCACTTTTTACCTGAGATCAGCTTCATATCCTACACAATATTGTGAAAGAATATTCAGAGCTAAGTCTTTAATACCCATAGACCTAAACAGGAGCAGCCAAAAACACCTTTTGATCTAAAACACCTAATAACTTTCAAACCACTAATCCAGTTAAACATGGTGGAAACACCAGCACCTTCTACAACACTATATAAAAAAAACCTTGTAGTTTAATACATAGTAGAGGTTGGATATGCTTGTTTTTGACATCAATTAAAGATATATTTTCCCCTTTTCTTCACTTTTCTCTGTTTTGATAGAATAGAATTTTTATTTTATCAGTAATAATTTGTCACACATAAACATGTACCACACACCAACATTTTTCTTCATGCATCAGATACTGCATGCTAGCCTAGGAGCCATGATCAGGTGCCAGGGGAACAAATGTGGGGGTCGAGTGCCTTGCTCAAGGGCACAATTTTTTTTAATTATGAACTTTTGTGAATTTCGACATTATCAAAAAATTACATACAGGGAAATATCAGATTTTCACAAAAAAATGCAAAACACAGAAATGGTGATAAATCACACAGGAAAGGTTCAATCATTTAGAAGCAACCACAAAAGTCTAAAATCAAAACCTGTCACTCTAATAGTTCATTGAAAACCCTATAAGTTTAAGGTTGAATTCATGATATGGGATAAATTAACTATACACATATTGCTTACATGCAGCAGCCTTACATATTTTCATTTTATCATTCACTGATATTCATTTTATTCACATCTAACAAGCCAATACTGCCGAACTTATCACTTATCCATCACACGATTAAAGTTACAGACAGATGTTGCTCATAAAAACCATTAGTGCTTGTTTGCCTTTTCTGTCTGGGCAGCCCATGGTTTTGTTCATTAATCATTAACAAAGGGCAGAAAATAAAGAAAAATGCCCCGCTTGCGTCTGGCTGTGCGTCACAGGAGGAAATAAGAGACTGGTGCAGTCCTGTCTGTCAATCATTACCCAACTGTCCCCATCTCCCAAGATGTGTTTGTGAGTGTGTTTAAGAGGCTGGGAGTCGGGCAGCTGCAGGCTTAGTGCATGAAACTAAAATTAGGCTCCTCCATCCTGCAGAGATTTCTTAAACGAGACTGTGCGTATGTGTCTGTGTGTCAGTGGGTGGTGACCACAGCCCCCCTGTGTTCAGCCCCTGCTATGGAGATCCAAGAGGAATCTCTGCTGAAATGCCATCCGAAATTAGAGAGCCCCTTGTCTGTGCAGTGTGTGTGTGTGTGTGTGTGTGTGTGTGTGTGTGTATGAGAAGATGTGTGGAACTACTGAAACATTACAGATGCTTGTAGTGCCAGACAAATCGTCTCTTTCCCTGCATTCCACTATGAGGGGCGTTCTCATTGGCAGAAGCACACACATATCATCAAAACATGGAGGATACAGGATACAGAATATGAGACCACAATCCAAATACAGATACATTTAATTGGAGTTGCACTTCTGGGGAAACGACTTGGGTCAAAATACATTAACTGTGAATTATAAATATAGGAAAAAATGCAGGAGGAAATTAACTTCATACCACTCTTGAATGTTTATCTAAAAGTCTAAAAAAACCTCTGTGGTGCTGGCAGCTTTCATGAGAGCACAAAAATCACGCTGAAATAGGGCAGCGTTATGAACATTATACACGCTCAGAAACCGCAGAAATGGATTACATCAGAGCATGTGAGTATGTTCATGCATGTATACTGAATAGTTAAAAACAAAGGGATGAAATGACTTGTTCCTTACATAGAGAACTGCTTGAGTTTGGCCTCGATGCTGCGATGTCTCATACACATCCTGGTCAGCGCTGAGCCGATGTCTCTGGTGCCTCCTGAAAGATATTAAAAAGCACACAAGATTTAGGTTAGTGTAATCAAAGGAAAAAAAATCTCCCGTTTGAAATGATCTACATGACAAAAACTGAAAGGTTCACACTATCCCTTTGTAATAACACTGGGATACAGTAGAATTATGCTCATACTAATTGATAGTGACTTTACAGCTGGACATAATTTATTTACTAGAACTGAATTAAACTCAGTAACCCCACTCTCCCCACAGCAGCTGAAAACTGTGGGAATCGGTCGCCAAACACTGTGTTACGAATTGCACAATTTCAGGTCAAGGGGAGTGATGGGAAGTAGCAGCCAGAGCTTGCTAAATGTGCTTGAAGCTAGTGTCACTCTCCTTCACAAGGACTAACTAGCTGTCCACCGAGGGCCTCAGGCGGGACCGCTAAGCAGGGCCTTGACGTTGATTGACAGAACTATTGTCTGGCAGCTCAGTGTGACTAGCTGGTTTCTCTGTGGGACTAGAGCACTAGTGTGTGTGACTGTGTCTGCATGTGTTGGTGTATGCATGAAAGAAAGGGTGGGGGCAGAGACTTCTTGTTTGAGACTGTGTTCAGGGTATTTCTGTGTGTTTCAGAGACAGTTTGCTTGCAATGATCTGATGTGAAGTGTGAATCCTCTCCAACAGAGCGAGCCATTCTGCTGTCAGCATAGGCCTTGCTTCATGCGGAGACACGCATACAGGGCTGTCACTCAAATACATTAACCCACACACTGAGATTTACAACACACATACACACAAAATGCTGTTGAGTCCAGCAGAAGTTGGAAAGAACAAAAAGGAACTCTTCATTTGGCCTGCAACACAAATAACATAACGGTGACTGTGAATAAATTAAGGTCACACACGGGTGAAAATGAAAACTTTACTGCGCCTATTAAAAATATGTAGTATACACCTCATAGGCACTCCCACTGAGACCATTATGAGCTGAACTTTTCAATCCATTCAATCAACCATGCCTCTATACCATGTGTGCTTATTATTACAGAGGGTGTGGCTACGAGTTGCCAAAAAAGCCCTTTCTGTTACACAATCCCATAATGCTCATTCATTCCTGCGTTGACTTGTTTTAGTCATCCTATCCATCTATTTATCTGCCCACCATTCCCCGATTATGACTGTTTGTCAAGGGTGGGGCAGATAGATGCCACAGTGGCACCAGGAGGCCACGGGGCTAAGAAGAGGGGGAGAAATGCAGACGATAAAATGCTGGCAAAAGTTCTCAGTCCCTACCCGAGCTGTCAGGGGAAGAGTTTGGTTTCAACAGATTATTCATTTGCCACTACCCCACCCACATCTCCTTCTGGATTTGATATGGGGCATACCGGAGGAGAGGAAAATATGTTTTGGCTTTCTGCACAGGTGCACCATTATGAGTGTGTTAAATAGATTACACACAGCTACTCCCATTAGGTTACACTCTGAAGCTTCATGCCATGAACTTCTGTTCTATTTTAATAGTTGAGCAGTTTCATTAAATACATTTCCTTTTCAAATTATTTTTTTTTGGCAAATATTTGTATTGTTTTTGAAAGAGTTTTAACAGTGATGAAAGAATATTACAAGTTCCCTCAATGAATCCCCTCCCACCCACAGAACCAACCATGTCAGCATTTTCAATCAGTAAGGTAGCAAAATAATGACAGTGAAATGAAATCATTGTCATTAAGATAATTATAACATTATACATCATATTATTAGCTTAAAAAAAAAAGAAAAAACATTTCAAATTCTACCAGCTGATATTACAATGGCAGGAAAGTGAAGCTTACAAATAAAAACCCGGTAAAAGTGCATTATTGAATTAAAAATTTCAGCAATATTGGATATTTTAGTGACAGAAAGTTCTCTTTGGTCTGACCTCATTTCTCTCTTTCACTGTACAAAGCATGTCCATGTAGCCTCTGATCATGACTACTAGTTGCCATAGAAACACAAGTCCTCTAAGTCAGAGTATGGATGTGCTCTGTGTGGATCTGCCTATGATCAGATTTGACCTCCTGTGGTGTTGGACTTAGATTTAAGCAAAACATGCAAAATGACACAATTTCACACATCAGCTGAGTAATGTGAGGTATGAAAATGAAAAAAAAAAGAATCCAACAATTCCAATACAGACTGGTTTATATAGTGATACTGGCCAAATAACCGGGCAACGCACTTTAAAGTGTTTCCAACTAACCTATTTTTGTAGCAGACATCTGACATTTTTACAATGAAACATAAATTGGAATATGGGCTGAATACTATTATCATTAATATAAAAAATGTTGCCTTCAATCAGGTCTATTAAGAACCCACACTTTGCATGCACACAACTGGGTTATTTATCACAATGGTGGCCCTAAACTCTATATCAAACTGATCTGAGATGTTTGTGAAGAGTTGCTTTGTTGCTCTGAGGATAAAGTGGCTGCTAACACACAACACATCGTCTACTCTGTCTAGCACCGTGTGACCCCTGGATAGAAATAGCCACACTGGCAGCTCCAGTTGTCTGCCACACAAACACACACACACACACACACACACACACACACACACACACACACACACACACACCGTCAGTCCAGACCAAAATTTTATGTGTGTGTAGCAGCATTCTTGGCTGTCAATAGAAATAGTGTCTGTGTGACATGGTTGTTTTGAAAGCTTATAATTACGCCTGCACCACCAAGACTTGAAACTGGTTGAAAAATACACTTAAGCAGTCATTCAGTCAATGACACTACAAACTACTAATCTTAAAACACAGTGAGGAGGAAGGCAGCACTTACAATTCTGAGTAAATACTAACACTGGCCAGAATGCTCAAGGCTACGGCCAATCAGCAATGACCTGCAATAGTGAATACTATTCACTATTGAATAGTAAATAGTATAGTGAATGTTTTCTTTTTCTGCAAACAAATGTATGTCTACAAGACTTACAGAGTCACCATCTTATTTTTAGATCGGAACATTGAATGAGGGTCAATAACTGTATGTCTTGTTGTAACACAAATCTCAAAGAATCCTCCTAAAAAAAGATTCTGCCTTGTTTTTGGCTACTCTAGCTTTCTGTGGGAACTAGTTTGTGAACAGCCCATAGGGACATTTGTGACAGAGGTGACACTTTTTCAGTTTGTGTGTAGAGAGAAGGAGAGAGAGAGAGAGAGAGAGAGAGAGAGAGAGAGAGAGAGAGAGAGACAGTATGGCCACTTGATGTCGAGTTGCCAAGTCTGTCCCCGTCCTTAACACCCTTCCAGATTGTGCTTGGAATGTCACACTGTGCTGACACAGAGACTGTGTGTCTTTATGCAGTTTGTGAAAAGCATTAGAGAACCAGTGCTTTAAAAGGACAGCATTTCAAAGGTTAATTGTTTGTAATAAGTTCTCATGTTGAACAAACTGCTACAAGTTTGAAGCTTAATGCAAGTATACAATCATTTACTGATCAGTTAACATAACTGTTCTGTACTTTGTCATGTTTTCCCTTATAAAGGCACATGTTAAAAAGGGCCTGCTAAACAATATTCCCAAAGGTAGAAGACTGTGTTTCTCCTGATCTCTTGTGGATTTAACACAGGTATGAGGACAAAATGTCTTCCTTTGTCTGTATTTCTACAACAGGATTACTTTTCAGTTTGCTGTAAAAATCTGACATTACTCAATGCTATCTGAAACCATCAATAAGGGATCAACACTGCAGGAAGCCAATGTAATACTAGCAATACTAGCAATACGATACTGTATGATTCTCTCACTTCAATCAGGCTCCAGTGGCAGTATAATCCTGCACGAATTAACTATATTTGCCTGAGGTATAACATATCTGAAGAAACGGGTTACTTTCTTCCGCAAAAATTAAACCTGTTCTATCTGTAAGAGCCATTTTAACATCTGCGTTTTGGTAGCATCACTTAAAAAGTGCATGTGCAAAAAAATGTAGAGAGGGACACACAATGGTCACAGTGGTATAAAATATAAAAAGCTTCCTACACATACACATACAAATTAAACATCAAAACATTACTATCTGCATCCATTAAGAAATTGCAGGGGCAAGAAAACTTTAAAAAAGTATGAGGCTGGGAGGAGAAATACTGCAGAGAAAATAGGGAGGATGATAAATGGAGAAAAAACTGTGATTTGGCCTGGGTTGTTCTGACATTACGATCAGAGAATCTGGGTAGCTCCGTGCATGGGCACCAGATGTTTGCCGTTAACTATGGGCCAGTGGTTACACTGATAAGAGACTGGAGACCATACAGCTGGATACACACACATGCACATAAACTTACCCAGCTGGACAGAGGTAAGGCAATATGTTCACCAGCTAATTAGAGAGCTAGAGAAAGCATTAGGGTTACGACCAGACCAAGCTGGCTAAATTTAAAAAGTTCTCCCTCCTGCTCTACAATCAAAAAAAGGGGCTGCTGCTATTCTATGTCCAAAAACAAAAGCTGGAAATTTTCCAAAATGTGCGTGGTTTATACTTGCTTAGGTGTCAACCAAAAACCGTGTTGGAGAGACATTTCATATATTAATATCACCCCAAAATTTTGCATCTGTGTGAAGACAAATACCTTTCCAGTATACTTTGCATACCAGTGTCTTTAAAAACACACTGTATATCTCTCACACACACAGTCCTAGCTGAGCAGTTGGTATGTCCAGATGGAGCCACCCACATTGCACAGATTCAGGCTAGCATTTCATTCATTGATTTATTTGTCTGCGCTTTCAGTCTGGAAGTCTACTGTAATTCTATGAAGCAAAAAAAGGAAGTGGTGGATTTCAGTGTGGTGTTTTACTGTAAGAAGCCTGTTCTACTAAGGGACTTGGGAAAGGTGAATGCATGCATTGATAAATCAGTAACTGACCAATCTATCAGTTAATAAATCTGCTATGCTTTTTTTAGTAGAAGGGGTCAACTTAGGAAAGGTGTAATGTTACAGTTGACATGGTTCTCAAGGTCAATGGCTTGTAATGGGAACCTAACTTACCTCTCTTCATTCATCAGGAGCTGCTGACAGAAAGTCATTTTGCCTGTCTTATACACTCAACAGTCAGCAAGTCTAGCCTCAATAGGCACCAACACATGCAAATGTGTGGGCGAGCAAACACATGCACCTGCTGCAGTGTGACTGTGCTGACGCACAAAAACTCAGACCCATCTGACTTCAGCTGTCATCCAAAGACAGAAAGAGGAAGAAATGAGGATAAAGGAGAGATGAGAAAAAGATGAGTAAAGGAGTTGAAAAGCAAAGTGGTTTTCATCAAATAATGCTGGTTATTTTCAAGCACTGTAAATGTGTTATGTAAATTAACTGAACCGCAGCTTGTGTTGTTACACTGGAACAGTCTGTACATATATGTATGCAATAAACAAAAACTGAACTGACTGGTGCTGCAAGTAGTGGTTATGTCCAGTGTGGTCTTTTATATGGCAATGGCAATTTTACTTCCTGTTGTAATGTATTTGTGCTGTAACAAAGTGACACAGCGTTGACAGTGTGAATACCAGGTTTATAGGATGTGCTGACATTTTGCAGGTTCAGCCCTGGCCCTACGGTCATGAACTCACTTTGGATAGTAAAAGAACATGTACAGTAGTTATAAATGTTAACTTCAAACCAGTATAAAATCTGCACTCCCTATGTGTACTCGTATTGCACAGTATCATATGTACAACTGTCCAAAGAGATAGAACAAAGACAAAGGGGAAAGCCTCAAGTTTAGTTTCGCCTGTTAAAACTGTGTGCAAAGGTAGTCAAATAATAGTCAAACGAGGCACCAAAAATCCTGCAGCCTGTGTCTGAGGCACAGTGAGCAGACATTGGGTACAGTGACAGTATCATCAACACGGATAATATACAAGTAGATTATACTAATGACTGCCATGATATTTCCAATCAGTTTTATTTAAGGTAATGAAGTGAAAGTGGCCATACTTGGACAGTAGTTGTGGGTGAGTGTACTACTGCAATGCAGTGAAATGCATCCCGAATCTTAAAGCAGAAGACTCACATTATAAGTCTCTTCTTTACTTCACTCTTCTCTCATGTAATCAGTATCTCCCTAAATGTCTTCTCATGTGGTTCTCTTTATTTTCCCCTTCTGCACTCATTTGCTCTTGTTTTGTTTCCCTTGTCTGCTTGACCTCATACCATTCCTTTCTTTCTTCATCTTCTTATTTACTTCACTTCATGCACAATTTCCAGCATGTCTTCATTCCTGTCTGTCATGCCACTCCCGGTGTGGAGAACAGTGCTTACACAGTACCAAGATTCTGCACAGAGATAAACAGCTGATGACATAGAGTACAGTCAGTGGCACGTGAACTTTTCAAGAAAAGTAAGAAGTTTACATATGTGGACTAAATAGAGCAGAAACAGGTAACAGAATGTGTGTCAGCATGCCACTGCTGTGCTGCAACCTGAATTCTAATAAATGAATTTGTAGGAATGTTTCCAAATGCCAAAACCGTGACAAGATAAAGCATTGTAAAAAAAAACATTTTAATAAAAGAAAACCCATAGTGAACACTAACACAAGAAGCATTACAGTAATCTTTTAGATTAGATTAGTGACGTATAATCACTTTGTAATATGAACAAAGTGAAGAGTTGGTGAAATAAAAATGGGGGGAAAGAGTATACACAACAGGGAGTAGTAATTGTATACCACTTCTGTGTGGTTCTGCAGGGTTAATGCTAACAAGGCCACAGATAAACAAGAAAACCTTACTGACAAATGCAGTGCCTTCCTCATTCTCATTTAGATGCTTATGGAGCATCTTTACCTCCCTCCTCTACTGCCCCTCATCCCTGTCTCAAGACACAGCAGATAGAAGAGATAGTAAAAGAAAATCTTACAAAGTAATTAAGATAACAAGAATGCAATGCTATCTGCTATAAAAGCCCTCTATTCTACCACACATTTCAAGGTGTACTTTGTGTGTATATGTGGGTGAAAAAAAAAAAAGAAAACGTAGTCCACTTGATGCCTCCAAATGATTAAAAAAAACCCTGAAAGATGTTAAAGTCTTGTTTATACCTAGCATTAACATGTGATTTTGGGTAACTAATCTCAAAGGGGCAGCTAAGTACATCATTTCACACCTGGGATTAGAATGCATCACTATATCAGATCTCACTCCCCCACTCCACATGCAAATAAACAAGATCATCATATTGTTTACAAGGATCATATGTGTTACAGCTTTGAGCTGGCTGATGGAAAGAAGAATATCTACGCACTCCCCATGAATAGTCTGTTGGAAATTATACTAGGTATGGTAACTCATGACATGACAGTGTTGACACGTGGATGAAAATATACTTCTATGCTTACAAACAAAACATCCATTGACTGTGTGCCCTTCAGTGCAGTTCAGAGCACATCTCTGCAGTGCACAAACTGCTGAAAGACTGTGCCATATTTGACCACATCTCCATGAATGTCATGTAACCAACGGTACCTCATTCTGAATGTATCTTGGGTGCATTCACAGAAGCCATCAGATCACCCAAGACACATTAATACGAAGTCTAAGCAGAACCTAAGTGTGGTCTCTATAAAGAAAATCTCTGCTGACTAAAAGTCCCCTGACTGAATTTATATGCTAATTTATGCTAACTGCATCACTGTACTCATATACTGGCATATGAGAAATGTGAATGTTAGACTTGGATGCTTGTTGCAACGCATATGTAGGTCATGGGGGTCCTTTTTCCTACTGTACTCCTCAGATTTTTCTTTAATGGTGCGTTTTTCCTGAATCTCATTTTAGCATGTTTTTATTCACTTCTGTGTTTAGTTTAGTTCTGTTTCTTTTTGGTTTCTCTCTGTGCTGGCTCAGTTTTCTCCCCCCACCCCTAGTCTCTGATGTCTCTCCGAATCTTGTTCCATAATGTTAACATGGTGCCTGAGTTAATCCAGTCAGTAAGCAGTTGGCCAGTTCAATGAGCGGTCAAAGTCAAGACAAAAATAAACGCTCAAAGAGAAGTACACTCCATGGGAAAGTACATGATGGAAATACCATTTGTTTCTTCCTTGTAAGTGCCTGGTCCACGAACTGAACCATGAAAGATGTTTCACTGTGTCAAAGAGAATGCTTGCAACAACATTCAGTATCCACATGAAACACAATGCATCATTCGCCGTCTCTTGCTCTTTCTCTCTATCCAGTCCCTTTTACACAGCACTTGGGAATATTTCACCTTTATTCTGGAACGACGTTTGTGTAAATGAAATGGCGGGATCGTTTGGTCCTGCCTGTGTTACGACTCTCTGGAGGTAATAACAGAGCCATGATAAAGGTGGAATCATGATTCCAGAACACCTCAAAAAGGACACCTCTTGGTCCACAACCAAGGTGTGACCTTTTGATGACATATTGGGTGTGTGTGACTCTCACACTCGGAGGATTTAAAAATGAGTGTGGGGCGTGTACAGTATAAGGAACACGTCAACACGGCCAGAAAGATGTTAAACTGGAGAAACACAAAGATCTGCAAGCTATCGTCACTTCAGGATGGAGGATTCCTATCCATGCCTTGAAAGATTCCAGACACGTTAGTAAAACTGCTATGCTCTGGGTATTTCCCACATGCAAGTCATACGTCACATTACATGCTGCATCACTGCCCCTTTTATTCTGGAATGCAGGTCTGTTGTGTAAAAGTCCAGCCTGTAACACCTCTGCTACTCCTTTGACTTGACTGTGGAAATTGGTCAATACTGACAAAAAGGTGTGAACGTCACCTCACCCTTTTCCAGGATTCTCTATGTAAATGTGGGGTTTCTTTCCTTCTCTCTCTCTCTCTCTCTCTCTCTTTCTCTCTCTCATAACACTATTAAGTGTATCATGTATCCTGGTCAGTATCTCATTATATCTTAACATAATTAAAATGACGACATTTATTTATAAGAGTTTTACTTGTAGAGTAAAGTGATCAGAAACAGAAACAAAGTGAAAACTAGACAGAGAGAAAGACACTTAGGGCTACAGAGTGAACAGATTACCCTAGAGCCCACTCTCTTTTTTGGGCTCTGGTGCCCCACTTTTTTCTTCTTCTAATTTTCCTTTCTGGGCTGACACACATTCCACAGGCAGATAGAATGAATTTACTAGGGCCCCCACCAATGGACTAAATTCACATTTTTTTCATATTTATTTCTATTACCTTACCATACAGCACTGAAAAGTGTTGGTAGTGATAATTAAATATTCATATTCTAACCAAAAAACACAATCAAAATGTGTAGAACACAAACCACTCATATCCAAATGTACCAAATAAAAACAAGATTAGTGACAAATTCCGTTCAGTGTTACAGCAACATAGAACATACAAAAAGTGTCATGCAACAGTTAATAATTTACAGTGGTGTAAATTCCCACGGCAATAAAAAACAAAAAAAAGACCACAATACTAACTACATAAACTAACATCTGAGTCATATTCTTTATGGTACTTGCCACGAACATAAAATCAATGATTATATGAAAGATTACTGACTGGAATACTGTCACATCAACATGTGAGAAATAGCTCAAATTTCTGTGTGAGTGCAGTGATTGTGAATACGGCTTCTAGATTATTACAGAATATGAAGGGTTTTTTTTTTTTAATATTTGTGTAACCCTTTTCATTCACTTGTAGCACCAAGTGCTTTAGATATTATGACTCAAACCTTTGAAAATGCTTGCTCTTCAAGTGACCAGCTTATTTCTTATTTTCTTCAAAGGAACAGAGGAAAGGAGTTTCTCGATAAATGTACATCAGTTTTGGCACTTTGGGTTCATATAAGAGACAATCACCACAATATTGGTCCTCATCTAAAGCCCAGTGGGCTTTATGTATGGGTAATGTGGCTAAGATGCCATAGCCTCTGCAGTGGCATCAGACTGCTATGCAGTGCATGTAGCATGCATACATATATTATACAGCCACATAACCATCATAACATCAACTAATGGTACAATAGAATCAAGTTTGGGATGATAGAGAACAATCCAGACACTGAAAGCTCATTGAGTCAACCAAGACAACAGAGGATAGTTAAAACGATAACCACTTACATGAGAAAATGTTGCAAACAAGCTAACAGTCTGATATCAGCATATGCCGTAAATATCATGAAATAAAACACCAATTCAACAAACTTTGCACCTCTAAATTAAAGCTAAGGAGATACAATAGTACAACTATTATTTGTCTACCACAGTTGAGAAAAGTGCAAAAACAAAGGTTGCATTATGAAGCATTGATTACTATTTTTTTCTTATCTTTGTTATTTTTTGATCATAACTTGGTTTTATATGAATGAATGTTATCAGCTAAATCCATTGCTTTGTGTTGCATTGATTGTGAATGGAAATAAGCCCATGGCATAACAGGTTAAAGATGAATTAATGTAACATCTGACTTTGAAGTGACTTTTGAAATAGAAAACAAAGTGATGACATAATAGTTTGAGGATAAGTCAGCTTGAAATCTAAGTCCAACACAGGCTTTCCGTCGTTATAAAGACTAACAGGTTCATACTTAAAATCTAAAACAAAACAAAACAAAAAAACAACCAAGACGACTCAGTCTGTTGTATAATTAATGGACACCTGAAGGCACTGAAGATCTAACTAACTTACCACTAACTTGTATAATATTTTGTTTTGGCATTTGAATGTGACCTTTCCTTTCTTCATATGGAGTGACTGCAAGGCCTGTAGTCTGAGAGATACTGATGATAATTTAATCCAGAGACGTTCTAAAGAGACTGAACTGTTTGTGAGTACAACACAGCACTGCCTTGTTTGCAATAATGACCGCCAGATTACATCTGCACTATGAGTGTTTGAGCCTTTGCGCGCCTATATGAATGTGAGCATGTGGTTGTGTGTGCGCAAGAGCTCCCTTTACTGTCAGAGTTACTAAAGGGACATTCTCCACTCCACTGTCACCCCACATCCTTCCACCCACCCACCCACTCACACAAACATACACACCCCCACACAAACACATCATTCATTCTGAGTGTTTTATGAAGTGAGTTTGGGATGATAGAGAACAATCCAGACACTGAAAGCATAGAGTCAACCAAGTGATTGATTAACTTCAATGTGTTGAATTTGGCCATTATTTATCCATCTATCAACTAACACAAAGACTATATCTTCTCACATACTTGTGGATATATATATATATATATATATATATATATATATATATATTAAAAAAATACGGGGGCTGGGGGGTGTTCCTAACAGAAAAAAGCTTGCGTTGGATGTTATGACCGTCATTCCCGATTGTAATCATATTACTAAGCAGAGGAAAAGAAACTAACCACGATTCCCTTGGCAAGCGAAAAGGGAAGAGCCCAGCACTGGATCCCCATCCCACAGGCGGGCGTGGGAAATGTGGCATACGGAAGACCGCTTACCCGGTATGTTGTTGCACCGGTTTCGGTCTTCTCAGAGTCGGGTTGTTAGTAAATGCAGCCCAAAAGCAGCTGGTAAATGCCATCTAAGGCTGAATACTGACACCAGATCGATAGTCGATATGTAGCGACTACCTGAAGGGAAAGTTGAAAATATACCATTACATAATAATATATAATATAAAATATACCACCGTCAATGCTTTTGACTTTCATTACAATTTACCATTATTTAATATATTATTAGTGATCAATAGTTTTAGTCTGCGTGGAGGACCGAATGAACTATCCAAGTTCACCTTTAATGGTCATGCTGTTCTCTGCACCAGATGGCTCTTCTGCTCAGTGACACAGCAGCAAAGATGATGGTACCCTACTGTGTATGTGTGTCTCTATCTGTGTGTTATTATGACAATGTGTACTTGCTGCTCTTTATTCCTTATCATGGCATAAGTAAATCCGGACAATGAACTCACCAAGTCCTTAGTATTCTCTCCTCACCCCTCACCCCATCCACCTCATCTTTCCCTCTGTCCTTGAACAAAGTTTTAGTTTTATTAAGCATAAAGTTCCTGACGACAAACAACAGTCTGGGATCTGTTTCTGTCATAGACCAGCTGTGTGTACACCTGGCCTTGAAAACCTGTACATGAATAAGGCATGGAGAGAAAGGAAAAGGAAAAGACAAGGAAATAACAACAAGAAGGTGAGAAAGTGAAATAAAAAATGCTCAGCAAAGTCCAAAAGGAAGTGGAGGCACAAATAGACAGACACCCCTGAGTGACTTTGACTCTTGGGGAATAAAATTAGAAGATAGAAGAAACACAAAGGTTGTTTTCTAGGCATGTGTAACAGTTTACATCCAGAGATGATAACTCTGTGACTGCCAAACACAGAGGAAAGAAAAAAAAATAGTGGTTTGGACATAAATTTGCACAAGGTCAAATTATCTTCCTCTAAGTCATATTTGGCCTCCAGTCAAGGTCTTGAAGGGCAGTGCTCCCAATGAACACAAACTAACCGCATTAAATGCATTAAGTTTGCCAGAGAAATATAAGATTTGGATTTTGTTTGCATCAATGTCAGATGCTCCAAATCCACACTGGTCTAACCAGGTTTATGTTTAAACAAAAACAGAGACCAAACAGAGCTTACGCCCACAAACACTTGTGCAAATAGGCACGCAAGCTTAGTCAAGTGCACACAAGACAGCTCTGCATCTCTGACTCAAACCCACTTTAAAGTGTTTAGCCAACTACCGTACCTCAAAAACCGGTCTCCTGGCGAAAAAGAATTCAGAATCTTCTCCATTTGATTTTTGCACGTACACGCAACCACAGACACTCAGACATTTGTGTCCCTCAACTCTGTGACAAGGACACTGTGGAGTCTAATTCTGAATGTATAATAATGATAAGCAGATGTTCATTAAAGCAGATGGCTGGGGCTAAATCTGCCAACGACAGTTCCTTGTGTTTTCTCTGTTAATGTGTTTTATAGTACAAACTAAATGGCTAGACAAGTAAATCTACCATGCAACGTAACAAAGGAATTCAACTCATAAATCTCAAACAGGAGAAAGACCAACACTAAATCAGCCTGAAGAGTCTATTGTCTGTGACACACATACTTCTGTTTATTTCATTCAGGTTTCTACCTCAGCATGTGCCGTTTGTGCCTACATGTGCAAACTGCAATTGGTCTGTGAGTCTATGCGTGAGTCTGTGTATTTGACCCATTAACTGATTTAATTGCTGGTTCCAGTGATCTGTGAGATTCTCAGGATCAGGTCAGGGCAAATAGTGGAGAACAGAGGGGGAATTGAAAGACAGAGCTTTTCCAGTGGATGGAATCTAGGTCTGCACTGGACAGAGGGCAGGAAATGTACATGGCCAGGCTGGTCTTGGATTGAAGCTGGAAAAAAGGACAGAGGCCTTTCAGATAAGCTTTGAGACACTGGCTTAGTTCAGGATATAAGGCTGCTCTGTAACAGAGGCCAACCCATGAACTGAGAGGGGCAGAGAGGAAAGGGCCTGATTTTTTTTAATTTGTAGAGCTGTATGGGGGTCTGTGCATGGTGGAGAATACAGAGAGCACACAGAAAGAAGTGTGTAAAATGCAGACAGAATTAGGTACATGTCAGTTACAAGATGTGACTTGTTCATTTTAAGATGGGTATAGAAACTAATGTGTCAAAATAGGAGAGCCATTGGAGCTCAAAATGTAAAAGTCTACCTGTATATTTATACACAACGAATGGGTAAGAAATAGAAGTGTTTTTAGCCTGACCACTTATTAATTTCAAACCTCTGATTATTACTTGTTAAATTTCATTGAAGATAACATGTATATATGCTGAGGGACTAGAGTTCACAATGATTATAGGGTCTAGAGTCACTCAGGATAAAAAGGACAAGAAGGAACAGAGACCTCATTGAGAAACGACCAAAGAAGGCAAATGCACGCACACCAACATGAGTTGCCCATGTACTATCTTCCACAAGCATATGTTAGCCTTTACATACACATATCTGCCAGCTTATTCTGCATGCACACATAAGAAAATACTCACTATGTTTGTCTATCTTTATATTAGTAACTTGTTACCTCAACGCCACATTCATTTAAAATGTGACACAACCATGGTAATTCATGTAGTCGTGTATGAAAATGTTAAACGGTGTTCAGGATCTTATTATTCTCACAAGCTGAATACATCTTGATTCCAGTCATTGCACTTCACCTCAGGTTTCAATTATTCTTAAGAGTTGAAAGCTAAAAAGTGAATATGTTTTCTACGCCTGTAACAGTGACAGGCATAGATAACAGATAACAGTTGGCGGGAACTTATGCCCTGCTTTAGTAGGAGCACCAAGTGCATTACCAGATGACTGGAAATAGCGCAAAGTAAATCGCAAGAGACACCTGGAGTTTACAGCAGAACGTACGCCATATATCTTTTAAAGCCAGCCATATCATATGTACAACCTAGACAACACACAACACACATCTAATTGCATTAAATCGCTTGTCCTGTCATTTGTCTTCTCTTCACAGACATCGTGGTTTAAGGGAAATAGACTGGAAATTGCACCAACAGTAGAGTGCAAACCTCGAGATTGGAAGTTATTTTCAGAAGTCATTGTATGCACACAGGGGCCTCAGCGGAACTAAGCTATTCCATAAGGAGGGGCAGTAGGGATGTTAATGGGAGAGGTTATACAAAAGCCTCATGCCAGGCAGTGTATACAGGTCAGAAAGATGGAGCACCCCCAAAGAAAACTGGCAAATGTGATCCAGTTAACATTCTAGTTAAATTTAGTTTCTTTGGTGTGTATGGTTTTGCTTCCCTTGAGAAAAAGAACCAGCAGCATTTCTGTGATTAGTGCAAATTAGAAACAGGTCCTGTGAGTTCATAAGGATAGACACTTGGTTGAAATAGGAGCTGGATGACAGCAATTACTGCAATAATAACAACAATGGGTGACATTGTTCCAACCAGACAGAATATGCTAAAGAAATCCTACCACCTTTTCACAGTGGCTTAACATTATTACAACTACTAATCAAGTGCAACTACATTAGGATCACTTGCCAAGTATCTGTATTCCATCACTGTCAAGGTAAAAAAAAAAAAAACATTCAAATGAAAAAACATAACAAGTATATGAACAATTCCATGTATTTGAGGGTTGAGTTTTATCATGATTCTTTTTTTTCTTGCTAAAACCATCTAAATAACTGGATGAGTGACTGAGGGATCCAAGTAATTATCGCCTTTGCACAAAGATATAGTCTTTTTAGGTCCAAACAGCTCTAACAGGCTTCTACATGTCAGCTCTGTGGCAGGTGTCTATTTCAACTCCACAGAGCAAGACGTGTCCAAACAAACTCTAATGCTGCTGACTGGGCCACTGGGATTAATGTACTCACCAAGACACACAATCTTGAACAGACATACATTTGTAGATATTCACAAAGACACACTCTACTTGTACAGACAGTGTCCTGGCAGCTGTCAGCCCATATGTGACAAAGCCAGAGTTATTTTTGTAACTGTGAACAAACTATTATGCTATGGGTGATGTGAAAAAATGAGCTAGTAATTAAATTGGCCTTTCGCATGATCAAAGTTCAGAGCCGATGAGAAAATCATTTCATACAATCCCTGCCTGTGTTTAATGTAGTTTCTGAAAACTGAATCCAAGTGATGTCATGTTTAACTTCTGCTCTCCTTGTGTAGTGTGTTTGTATGGAATGACCTCATCTCCCTGTGTAGCCTGGTCACAGTCAGCTGTTTCACAGTGGCTGACTGGAAGGAAATCTCACTACTACTCACTCTGTCAATCTCACACTCACTTGGTGAATGGAATACCACAAAGAGGTAGCACAGGAGACACTTATTCACACACTCATGCAAACTGGCTAAAAAAAAAGAGACATGTGGAGGCACACAGACGCACAGATGCAAACACAAGCCCATTATACACAGAGAAGGAAAGTATGATGCAACTATCATCTGATACTAAACAGAGGGGGGAAAAAGAGAATCTATATGGAAAAATGAACTGATACTTCATGAAACAAGAGGAAAGAATATTTTCTGCACATGATTCTGTTCTTTTGCTTCTTTGTTCCTCTGGCCCCACTTCATTTCGCCCTCACTCTTCATGGATTCAATAGGGCTTTGTCTGATCCTTCACCAGTGACCACTGCAGTTCATGTTTAGAGGGGGGGTAGAGGGTAAGATAGGATTGCCTGGTTTTGTTTTTGTCAAAAGGCCAAAATGAGCCTTGATATTTTTTTTTTCATGTAATTGTTTTAAGTTTTAAGCACTGGCCAAACACATTAACAGACTGTCACAATAAATCCCATGTTGGTGCAACTAATGTCCATCATTGTTTCACATGGATTAACCTCAGTTCTTCAATCCAAAAACATGTTTAACCATTAACATTACATCACATGAGTTTAATTCAATGACAACCATTCAAGTAATTACACCAAACAATCATATTCCTTGAAGGCAGACGAAACCCTTTAGCTGTGTGATGTGTTTGTGCCAAAGGTACATGGTCTTTTCAATTTCAAGTACTATTTACAACTTTGTTGGCAGTTTCATTTTGGAAAACAGACTCACATGTCTTACACTGTGTTCTTATGGTTTGTCATAGCAATGTGGGCTCGTCAACGTGACTGCACAAACATTACTTGCTGGCTTGCAGCTGATGCATATTGATTTTGTATTAAATGATTAACCAGTGTCAAAGGTACGATCAGGTCACTTCTTGAGAAACTCACTGCTGACAGACCTGAGAAAAACATCTGATACTCGTACATTTTAAAGAACATGCAATAAGCCACCCTAACTAAAATACTACAGTTGAAGTACCAGTGCAATAAAAAAAAAAAAAAGTACTTTATTTGTCATGAGACATTGTACAGTGAAATTTTGTCCTCTGCATTTAACCCATCCTTCATGCCACTGGGGCGCCTGTAAGGAGCAGTGGGCAGCCATGTGCGGCACCCGGGGATCCATCTCCAGATTCAAAGCCAGGCTAATGGTCAGAATGATCTGGCTGGAGGATTTTGCCCTCACTGGAGTGCCCAGAGGAAACCCATCCAAACTCCACACAGAAAGGCCTGCATGGTCCGGGAATCAAACCCGGCCTTCTTGCCGTGAGGCAAATGTGCTAACCGCTCAGCCACCATGCCGCCAATATACACAGGGAGTATGATTAACATGAATGAAATAAGCCAAACAAGAATTTATTTTAGAACATAGCTGAATTAACACCAGGTGTTTTATCAGTACAGTTGTAAAATTCTTTTTAGGCAACAAAAGACATCAACAATGAACACTGTATTCATACGTGTACGTGTGTGTTGTGCTTAAGCAGCAGATCTAGTCTTTGCCGATTAAGTATCCTCTCGTCAAGCTTGATTCAAATCTGAATAACAGAGCACAAAAGCGAGAAGGAGAGGCTTTGTCTGGAAACTGAAGTCCACCTTTTTTTCCAGCCACTGCAGTTATTTTGTTTCACTCAACTGTAAAAGCTGGATTTTACCTTTACTACACTTAACAATAAAAAGAATCAAGTCCACTTGCATTTTAGCCCTCATTTCATCTCTATGGATTAAGTACATGCGTTAAAGTTGGCAATAATCCTACAGAAACTGGGCCACAGTCCAAAGCCTGTAGGATTTTTCTGATGTAATTAGCTTTATGAAGACATCTGGTCCATATAAATAGTGGAAATGAACAAACTGAAGACATCATAACACCAAACAAATATTAAGTCAGTTTACGTGATCACTTTCAACACGTAGATGGAGGTTTTTCACTACATACCTTTGGTTCAGTAATCAAATGTAATTAATTAATTAATGCAGTAAGAATGTACTGATATTTGCAGTGGATGACTATTTCACAGCACATTAACACAACACAACACAACAATATCCCTGAAAACAATTCAGTCATGTTCTTGCTTTGGGTTTATCTGTGTCATATTTGCAAATGTTTAATACATATTTTTCTTCTGTTGCCTCAGATAAATAAGTGTCGGAGTACTTTCATCTCAGGAGCCATAGATGTGCTATAAGATTTCAAAGTCTGCTGAATCTACACAACAACCCATTAATTTTTATAGTCTACCATAACTGCCCATATCTGAAAGCTTCAGAACAAATTAGCCATTTTCAAGGGCTGCCGAAAGCTTTGGTCTTGCAATTAAGTGGTTAAATGACTGCACTGTGAGTGCTGTTGAATCTCTGGTTTGATTTAGGGTTGTTCGATTGCACTTACTGTCACTATTTCTATAAAAACATAGCTGTTAGCTGTCTTTATGGTGTGGTGATAGAAACAGGAATGGCTGTTCACTTCTGCTTAAATCATTCAAGGCACGTGCACATATCTTTCATCTGCAAAGACCTGACTTCCACGCTGTTCCCAAGGTGATGGCTAGAGAAACCCAGCTAAGACTTAGACATCCATAAAAGAATAACAAAAAGGAGTAAGACAAACAGAAAGACAGGATCAGTGACCAAATATGTATGTGACCTGTGGCTCATTACAATAAGGAAAATGTTGAGTCTGATGCAGATCCAGGTGCAGATTTACATCAAAGCTAAGGTAGCACATATGCATACTTTAGAAAGTATGCAATGTTCCCCCGCTTTGTGCTGTAGGTGGACAATACATGTAAGATGATATCTTCACTGTGAGGAAAGATGAAGACCCCAGGCACTCTTAAAAGTCCATTAGGTACACATTACAAATGTTTCAGAGACAGTGGATCCAATAGTGCAGGGTGCTTCGGTGACAAATGAGTGGTCTGAAATAAGTTATACTTCAGAGACCAAATTTTAAAAAATTGTATTTAATTTTTTTACCCCAAACTGATTTTAGAAGCTGCTCTGAAAACATGGCTCTGAGTAACTGGAAACTGGCCATCACAAAAATAATTTTGCAAGTAGGGTTAAAATAAGTTAAACTTAAGCTTAAGACAAACTTTCTTTCACGCTGACTTTGCTGCCTTCTAGGAACTGTTTGCTGTGCTCAGCCCTGAATTAGCTCAATACATCAAAACTTCAACACAAGTAGGTAAACTAACTACAACTGGTATTATCCCTGTAATACACAAGGATAATTAAAGCTACTATCAGCTACTGGTGCTCTCTGGTCTATGCCCTATACAAAAAGTGTAATCACTACAGACAAATCAAACAGCACTATCTCCAGGAAGACTGTAATTAGATAAGGTTTATGCAAGTGTATTCATGTGTGTGAGAGAGGAGACTGCCGTCAGATTAAATATCATTTTCCATTCTAACATTTTCCTAAATGTCACAAAGGGGAAACAGTCACTTGCTCTTGCAAGTCCTTGCAAAGAACAATTAGTGAAATAAAACAAGGACATGGTGGTAATAAAATGTGGTGATTCATTTACCCCTTCTACTCTTGAACTGAACTCTGGACATTGTCTGAGCATTGCATGGGATATGTGGGATTGCGCATGTGGACGTGTCAACGTGCACATTCTGCCTACTGGAATAGTATGGATGAGCTCATGCAAACAAAGATGAAGTAAAATGAATGGACTATTCACACCTATTGACGGGGGAGTCAATGACACATTTCTTATGTTACATGATAGTTGGAAAAAACAAAATTAGAAGTAGCAGCTATATAACCATCACAGAATAACAAAGTAACTAGAGAAATGATGAGGTCAGGGAGTTATTGTCCATACAGCGAGGGGCAGAAATAATTCAACAGATCATAACTGAGAGACACTACTAGGCTATCCTTTTTTTCTAAAACTATTTTTGGAATATTGGCCAATATTAAGAGCTACAGCTGCCATCCTTACTGTAATTCAAGGTATGCTATTTTACTACAGACCATAAATGAGTGAGAGCACTTTTAAAATGGATTTTTAGTGAAAAATGATACTGATCACCCGAACCATAGCATATTTCAGTGCCCTGGTATGATTAACAAGCACACAGTCAACATAGGATAGAGGTGGTATTTCAGTCAACAATACATTATAACGCAGTGTCCAGGATTTCTTGCATGCTGGAGAGCTCAGATATACACTGTGGCCTAGGCAACAGATCATAGATATGAAAAGGATGTCATGTGATACTCTTCACCTGTGGTAGAACACAGCATGTAGAAAGAGGGGACAGTGAAAGTGATGACAGCGCAGATGAATGATGACGCAGCACTGTTTGCCTGACTGAATCGGACTCCTTCGTGGCAAACATTTGTATTGTGATTGCCCATACTCCCCCTATTCTGCTTTCTACCTCAACCCCTCTATTCCTCTCTCTGCAGTGAGTGAGGTGATGAATGTGTGTGTCTATCTCAGCTCCTATTAATAGTACCAAATGGTGCTGGAGGTGTCAAAGATAGAGAAGGATGAGCTCTCTCACTCCCTTACACACACACACACACACACACACACACACACACACAGAGTTGAAGCACACTCAACCTGAAAACCCAGATGTAGAAGTGGGGAATAAGTGGGGGTGGGTAGTAGAGAACAGAGTGGGAGAAATAGGTTAAAGATCGTAGACAAAGGCAGCAGCAGAGTTTGAAACAGTGTACTGACAGATTTACTACCCATATGATAAAGCAAACAACCTACAGAAACCCTCAGCATAGCAGGGATGAAGACCGGACTTTTCACTGGAAAGCTGAAGAAACAAAAACACTGACACATAGAGTAGGTTCTCAGACACATGCACGCACACACACACACACACACACACACACACATACACATACACACCATACACTGAGAGAGCTGTTTTAATCCTGTTAACAATATTCTCCAAACTCATAATGATCCCTTTAAGGAAAAAAAGGGAATCTACTGTTTATGTGCATATATGTACCTCGTGAGTTGGTGGCTAGGTCAGCCACTTTCTGAAAGGCATCCAAGAAGGCAGCAACAGCAACCACAGTCGCCCTGAAAGACAAGAGGAAGACAGAGGTTTATCACAACTACAAAATATTAACATGCTTTGTATATGAACACACAAAAAAACATGTTGAGTGCAAATAAAATGTAGCAATGTAAGAACTATAAGAAAGAGAATAATATAATGACAGGGAATGGTCGGTCAACCTTAAAAATATACAGACATAGAAAAAAAAACTTAAATTGCAGAGATAAATAAAACTCTGTCCTATATTGTGTTTTGTACAGTTGAAAACTACACGTATACATGTCAAATGAGCTTAATTCAATCTTGATCATTTGAAAAAGAAAGTATGTATGCATGCGTGTAAGTTTAAGACCTAAACGTGCCCTGCCGTGTGAGGAATGTCTATGTGATTACTTGGGAGACCACTGGAATCTGTCCAGCTCAGCAGTACAACTCTACCACACTTACAGGTCATTGAAAGGAACTATGTGGGATCTACCCTGTCCGGCTATAAAATGAAAAGGGGGTCAGAGGCTCCTACTTTTATTTATGTCATCCAATACAGTTCCCCCAGCATTCACAAATTTCCGTTTAAAATATTGCTTATGCTGAACAAACTGAAGAAAAGGCAAATCCAGTCACTTTGTAAAAAAGCAGTGGAAGGCTGGTGTAATATTACCTTCTGTTTTACTCATTACAGACACCATCTCTTGTTGGTATCCTGAACGGCGGCCTGTCTGGCTGCCTGACTGACCAGTCATTAAACAAGCTGGCAACAGTCTGCTTCACTGGCAGGCTAACTGACTGGTTAACTGGCCTACTTAAGAAACAACAGCCCTGTCATTAAGATCACAAGTACAGAGATAAAAGGTCCTTCATGTATGCGACACCTGATCTTTTCCACAGAGACGACGCTGCCTATCAGTTATGCATGCTACAAAAAGAAAGTATCCACAGCAAACACTGCAACAAATGCTTGTTTGTTTTAAACCCTTGTAAACATCCACTGGCCTTTGGAAATCTTCCATAACACAATATGGGAAATTCCACAAACACTTCAGACACATAGTTTCACAACCAAGCTAAAAAGCCAAATAAAGGGTATTGTGGACTTTCAAGTCTGACTTGAGGATGGACAAAAGGGTTCAGTAAAGTTGACCGACTATTTCTTTCCACAGAAACCTGACTTTTGTGGCGAGTTGCTATTACTGATGGATACCTTTATGGGGAGGGAGAAACAGGAGCATTGTGGATATCCACTGTGTTGTTTACCCTCAAAATGACTTATGAAGGGAAAAGACTGTATTGAGCATTCAGTACAATAATCTTATCACACGTGTCAGTCTGAAGACTGTCAGTTGTTGCTGTTGTTGATGTCAGTTAATGTTTTACAGTGGCCTCCTACATGTCTGAGAGAAATGAGAGCATAAACAGCATACCCGTGATCCTGACAATGCTACTTCTGTCTCCTCTTAGTATTTGGACTAAAAAAAACAAGCCAAAACAATAATTTCCTTTATTGCTTAAATATGAATATCAGTTAATAAGTGCTATGTTGTTGTAGAGCTGACCAGAATATCTATGGGTGTGTCCTGCAAATGGAAAAAGAAACATACACTGAGGCACACACAGATTCCTTTCTATTTAAAGCCCAGCAGTGGCACTAAACCAATCTCCAACTGATATCTGCCTCTGTTAATTTATACCTGGTATTCAGTGATCTATGGATTACATTTTACATGCATCTATTAACTTGAACAGGTCTAAGTGGTAAATGGTTTAAACTGACACCTACCCCTCGTGAGCCCTGTAGCTACGATAATGTGTAATTATTAAATGATTCCACCCATTAATGATAATGACCCCCCCCCCCCCTAAAACTCCAATTAGAAACACATGAATTTAACTTTTCCTGTCAATATTTCCCCGATACATAATAAACTGAGTGGATGTATACTATTTCCTCACAGAGAAGTATCATTTTTTTTTGGTGTTTTTTGAGCATGTGATCATGAACAATATGGATGGGGAATTCCACCATGAATTACGAGTTTTATTATATCTTGAATTACCAAAAAAAACGATGCTATGTAAAAATCTGAAACTTAAAGGGGTCAGTTCAGCACCTCATGGAAACCATGACCTGATTCTTTACTGCATTGCTCTTCAACTGTGCAAATCAAGTTGTTCAGTCTTAGCATCCAGACCATGGATTTTAACACATCTATTCCACATGGCCTTAGCAAACACAATCTAAACTCCCCATGGACCCTGACGTAGTGCAGTAAAGACTACTGTTTCTGACAAAGATACATTGAATGCTGCTGCAGGTCTATTCTTAGTTCAACAGAAACTGGCATGTAGCTGTAGTAAATCCAAATCATAGAAAGAGGTTATATTTACTTCTCGTTACTTCTTTCAGTTGAAACATACAGCAGGAGTCATGACAGAGGTAATAATGAAGGTTTTTTTTTTTATATGAATCCACTGCCTAACTGTCCTTCCACAGTTCAAATCCAAATATTTAGTGTTTGTTTCTGGAGGCCTGACCATAGTTTATAGGCTAAATATGAAATCTTGAAGTGGTCTGAAAAGTTTAACCAGAAGGGAAAAAGCCTGGATGTAAGCCTGGCTCTGACACAGCTGCATTAACCATGGGCCACCAAACAGACCAACTACTGTCAAGTTAAAAGGAGGCCGTGATTAGAAATCAGCTCGCCTATATTCCTCCCTGCCCTCTTTCTTCAAAGCTGTCTTATGTGCGCATGTGTGTGTCTGATAGTTGCTTAAAACCAGAAGAGGCAGAAAAAACACAGCATTTGGACCAAAAAATGACAGAACAACCCTAACACTATAATTGGTTGATTTCCTAGTCACTTTGTGAGAGGGGAGCAGAGGGGCTAAATTACAGAGTAGTCGTTCTTAGAATGTCATTACACACAGACATATGCCGCTACCGCTTCTGGTTGGTCACTTATCCAGTCCGAGGAGAGAAGGTGGGTGTGTTTGTGCTTTACAGTGTATATGTTTGCCCCTGAATGTAGCCTAGTCCTGTAGTAGATTACAGAGGTCTTTGGGTGGGGGGTACACACACTGTTATGTAGTGGAAAATGGTAGTTTGGCCAAGTTGCTGGACACAGACTTTAAAGTGAACAGAAAATACTTTTTTGTAGGTCAACATGAAGAAACCTAGATAGCACACTTTTATTAGTGCTCCAGCAGCAAGGACATCATTACAGCCCGCCATATGCCACAACCACAGCAGCCGCAAGCAGAGGAAGCAGCTCGTTCAAAATACTAAAACATTGTATGAATATACTGGAAAGCCAGGCCAAACCTTCCACCATTGGGTTCTAATCAAGAGATTCTGATAGTGAAATTATGTACCAATGCTTGTACAGGAAAAGATTACATTAAAAATTTGGCTGGTTTGAAAAATTAGTGAACAAATGACAAAGAATCTTCACTCTAATTGTCATGATTTCAGATTTTCATTCTTAATTGCACTATATGATTGAGCACAAATTCAATCATAGAAATATACATTTATCAAACAACTATGAATACAACACAAAGGATAAGTATCTCACTGTCATCAGTAGAGACCATTTTATTTGTAGGTGGCAATCAACAAGGGTAGATATTGGGCGATACTGATGTTCTGCTGCTATATATCAGTGCATCTATGATTTATAGGTGATGAAATGAGAAATAAACACTGCTTAGGCAATAGCAGTCAAATTATCATTCATGAAAATTGATATCTATTTTGCACAGAAAAAAGAAACACCGTGATGACTTTAAAAGGCTGTTTTTCGTCACGTAGACTATGAACACAATGCACACCACTTTCAATCATCACCGTATCTGTGAACATCAAAGATCCGTTTCATGAGATAGACTTCCTCTTTTCAGTGTGTACAATTCAATGGCTAACAATGCTTTGGCAAATAATGAAAAGGAGCACAAAAAAGTGCGTCATCTCCTTGTCTCAGGATTACTTGCCAACTTACCTTTTAACTAGTACAATAATCAGTGAGAAACAGATTTGTTCTTTTACCATTCTCAGTATCCAGACATAGTGACACCCTATTGCCAAACAGTCAGTCATTAGCAACAAGGCTGCAAATACTCCTCTGAGCTTTGGCATGTCAGGGTCACATATTTAACCCTGGAATGATGGAGACACTTGAATAACATATCACAATTAATCAGACTTACTACCAAGAAAATGGAAGAATGGGACACTGAGTGGCCCCTGGAAGGTATTGTTAAGTCTCTGAGTCTTTATACTACTGTCAGAAGTAGTCTGTAGGCGGACACGTGGACACTTAAATGGCTAGAGAACTGCCATGTACTGTTAATCAAAGAATAATTTAGACCACAGGGCATCCATCTTCACAGTACTTGTGGGACAATAAGCTTTTATTTCAGCCATCATAAGTTGTTTGTGTCCTGACACGTGGCCACTTAAAACCAACTGAGTGGTGGCTGCGATTGGCATCTATTGTTAGCATTAGACTTTGAACATTTTTGGCAGGAGGTGTGTAAATTTACAGGGCCAGGAAGACAAAGTAAATCAGGCTTAAATAGGACTTGAAGGGAGTAAAGGCACATAATAACCTCTGTACGCTATTGTGACGCTATAAGGCTTTTGTGTAAACTGTCATCGCTGGTTAGTCTGAAGACACGTGGCTACTTCCAATTTTTTAAGGAGGGAACTGACAGTGACATTTACTGTTAAAGCGCAGAGGAAGTGAAAAACCTGTTTGAGGTTGATATGTGTGCATCAGAGATGTTATGCAATAGCAACATTGATATTTTGTTAACCTGAAGTAACATTGGTTTTACTTTACACAACACCATCTATATTCTATGCTTAAATTGATACAGAAAAGCACAAGCTTAAGACCCAGTGTACTTTATCAGTGAACTGAAAGAGATAAATGAGTTTAAGGTAAACACAGATATTGATTTTCCTTCTTGTCTATAGCACTGTTTCTATTTATTGAAGGCATAGTAACACATTAATGCTGTACGTGCTCAGGAACACAGTCTCACCTGAGCTGCGACTGCAGTTTGCCTGCCTTGGCGATAAAATCCTCCCAAATTGGATAGCTGCTCTGTGGGGGCAAACAGACATAAACATGAATAATCCAATCATGAGAACAGATTTCACTATTCCCAGAGTTACATAACTGTTCAGAAACCAACATGAGGCCATTGATGCCTCATTTCACCTGTAGGGCATTAATAGGGATAAAGGGAAATCTGAGAATCTGAGAATGCTGGTAATGGACAGAAGTTTGCAAGGCTATGTGTACTTCATAACAGCTTTTAACTGAAACAAATTACTTCCAAATATTTCCAAACTGATGGTGGCTTTGATTTTTATTCTCCATCGACATGTCTCCTGTTGATTTTCTGAAGTTTTAATGTACCGGGTTACATTTAAGTGGGAGGAAAGACATTTCTGCCATGTCCTGTATGTTTTAATGGGTCACAGCCCTAGTTTGGAATGAACTCCACACAACAGCAGTATTATTACTATGTTATAATGAGCATGAGTCCCAATGGGGGTCTAAATTTACCTAATTTAGGTCCAGGGCTGAATATAGTTCAAGAGCCTTTACCCAAACAATCAAAGATAAGAACTAGTGAAAGGAACTGAAAAAGGTGAAGCACATGAGAAGGCTTTAGTAGCTGGACATGGGTGAGAGTGATGAATCTTGCATGACCAAATGTTTGTCACTAATGTGTTACTACCATCAGGGCCCAGAGGAATGTCTTGTTATGCTGTCAAACATTACACCAAACAACAAATCCAACTGTCTGCATCTAGTGTGCACTCTCACATCAGATATATCACTTGTGAATACAGAAGATGTACTTTAATAGACAGTATTGGACATGTTTTAATTAATAGTGTTGTTTCCATGGCAGCATTGTTACTTGACAGTTAAGACACAGAGGGTTCTTGAACTACTAGGTCACCACGCTGAGAAGTGCTGAATGTCTGAGTGGTATTCATAACAAACTTTCTTACTCAAGTCCATCTGATGGTTGGCCATTTGACCTACACGTGTCAAAGCTTTCAGGCCTTATGGGTAATTTTCTACCCTGACAGATAGATTCTTGGGATTCCTTCAGGCCGTACAACAGCTGGGAAATCTGCTAATTGTCTCATCAGACGACCTCTGTCAAAAATAACACCAAAAAAAATAAGATGCCCTAGTTTAGACTGACAACTGTCCTGGTTAGACTTCATCATTTTTGCAGTCATCTTTAAAGTGGAACAGAAAAATGCACTGAATTTACATGATCAAAAATGCAGTTTTAGGCAGTTTTCAATGCAAAATACCTCAAATTGCAGTTGAAGTAAATAAAATAGTATATTTTTTAATGGAGATAATGCTTTTCAGGATAGCATTTAGGAAGCTATGATTTAATGCTAATTTTCGTGACATAAAAAGACTGTTTATCGATAGAAGGAAAGTAACTATAATAACTAGCAGCTCTGTGAACAGCAGGGCGCTGTTTACAACGTTAACTAGCGAGTTAAGTTGCGTTACGTAGTAGTTAAGCAGATAGCTTGTATTGTAAAGTTGTTTTTTTTAACTTACTTTCATGTCTCCGATAACAGTCTGGAAGAGTCCTCCGAGTGCGCTGCATTCCTTTTCGATAACAGCCTCCATTTTCAGGACCAACTCCAACGGTCAGTCCCGACTCGACGAGCCGCTTTCAGTTCGCCACCTCTGCTCTCCGAAAAGAGGGACAAAACTTCAAAAACGACTCGAAATGAACGAACAATATGTGCTAAACTGTGTTATTTCCTAAAAAACAGAAAAAAAAGAACCGGCTGTAGGTGAAAATAAAGAAACAAGCCAGGAGGTCTGGAGGAGCTGGACCGTTCACTACAAATCAAAAGAAGCTGTTTGGACCAAAAAAGACATTTAAATCCCCCTCTCCCCTCCACACCGCCACGGTAAGACCCATGGTCGGACCCCGAGGATACTCTGCTGTAGTCTACTTGGAAAGAAAGCAAAATAATCCACGCTGTTTTGGTGATAACGCTGTTCCTATCTTGCAAGGTAAATACCGACACTGTGCGGACTCTCACTACCTCTGAGCATTGACCGACAAATAACCGAGACGGAGGAAAAACACATAAAGTTGGAGCAAGGCTATAGTGAACAACCTACTTCCGGTTTGGCCGACTCCTTAAAAATAAGACGCCAACAAATGAAGATAGTTAAAGTAATGTAATCGAAAGTAGACTTTAGTTTTGAATGGTATTTGAAATTAAGATCGTTTGATTGGGTTATTTATGTATCTCTTTGTTTTTGTTGTGTTTTTTTGTTTTTTACATTTGTTTATATATTTTTTTGTTTGTTTTCTCCATTTATTTATTACCCATGGTCGCGTTACCAGTGGTGTATAATTCCCTGGAGAAGTATACTCTCAACTTTAATAGTCAATTTTTGCTTTTTTATCGTCGTTCAAAAGATTAGAGTGACATGTAAGACTATTCGATTTAACGTACCCAAAAATCAATCAGTAGTATTTGTAACTATTATAAAATTATTAAGACATCAGAGGAAAATAAAATATAGAAATAAATCAGAAAAGAGATAAAGAAAATGTAAATAGGAAACAACACAGAATTTAAAGCAAGGATACACATTAAAGAAGGAAGCATATAAATAAGAACTAAATAAATGGTATCGAAATCTACTTATCAAGTCATTTTTCTGTTTCTCTATTTGTATTTCAATTTGGCAGGGTCGGTCCTCCCTACCCATCAGGAGGATTTAAAAGTGGGTATACCCTACAATGTGGGTTATTACAGTCTGTTCAATGACATCGAAAAAGTAACCATTATCATGCACATGAATGAATGAATGAATGCTTTATTTCGGTTTAAAAACAAAAATAAAATCATATTTTTACAAAAGAATTTATCAGTCGAGTAAAACAAAAAGCCACATAGGCATTGACATGATCATGTAATAAATAAATAACAAATACAATTAACAATATTCAAGGAAATACAACACATATATATGTATATAGAAAGAAAGAAAGAAAGAAAGAAAGAAAACAAAAATGTACATTTTCCACACATTTTTTTTAAGTTTCGGATGGATCCGATGACTAAAATCAAAACAAAAAAAACCCAACCAATTTAGTGAAATATTACAAATGTTAGTGTTGTTTTGACAGACATTTGGTGCTTTTATTGTGAAAGGAAGCGCACCTTATATCCGATGCAACTCTTTAGATTTTACTGGATGAGGTCATGAACAGAACACAGGGGAGGTAAACCTCTGCCAACGGGGTTTGATGCTTTCATTGTGCAACATAACCAAAGTTACAGGCTTTATCATATATTAAAAAACACATTCACCTTCTTAAGGGGCTTGGATTAAATAAAGCAATTTCTCCCTCAGTCAATTTAATCAAATTCATATGTCCTGGGATTTGAACAATGTGAAAACACCACAGGTTATAGGTGAAACACTTCCAATATATTTAATATTTAATGCGATTCTGCCAAAAAAAAAAAATGTCGACATGCATATTGAGAAAGTAAGGAGTAGAAATACAAAAAGTTGACGGTAATGGGAGACATCTAGTGGCAAAAAGCAAAACAAGACACTAAATGTGATAAATATGCTTCCAGATACGTAAGTTAAAAAAAAAATGTTTTTAAAGTAAGTTTTCACCATGAAACCTGTACTTTAAAAACATTATTATGGTAATCTAATGGCTAAACTCAAAACAAGGAACCACTGTGAAACTAAAATAATTCATAGATATTTAATTAAAAAAAGGAAAAGTTCCCACAAATATATTTTTTTATTTTAAAAATAAAACCTGATCAAAAACAAGAGATCACAAAATTTAATGATATACGGTGACATTAACATAATAAATAAATGAATTTGAAATATTCTCTCAAAACATTAAAATGGACACCTAAGGTCTAAAATCGTAATGAAGTAATGTGACAGTAATGTGATTAATAAATACATATGTTCATAGATGGTAAACTAAAAGATGAAAAGTACACACACACACACACTGATGCTCCCTTTAAGTCCACTTGAATGTGTTTCAGTGGAGATTTCCTCCTTTTTGAACCATTTTCTTCCCTAACTTTGACCTCACCTAAGCATTCAGCTCCATAATTGACATTATTAAATATCCATATTTAAATATCTGTGATGTGGATAGGCCTACATTCTATCCCAACATTTGCAAACATTTAAAATCTGTACAAAAAAAGGATGAATGCCATCCAAGGCTTGTTAATGTAAGGCAGGGGTAGGCAACTAACTTTCCTATGAGGTCACAAGAGAAATGTTGACAGTTATTAAGGGCCAGACCAGTTCACCTGCAGCTCTGCTTCATATGGATCTGTACAAAAACAGTAAACAAAACAACACAATGATACAATCAACATGTGGAGCACTGACTCTTTTTTAAAAATGTCCTGATAATATCTTAACAGATTGTTGAAAGATCTTGTCTTGAATGAAGTTATTCTTCAGTTTCAAATAATCAATAACCACCTCAGTGTGTTTTTGTTTGATTTGAAGCAGTTCACTGCAGGTTGATTCATTTACTGATTCGACAATGGAGCGTGTGAGTGTAATACCTCAGACACATGTTTAAGGAAGGATGTGGACATTCACCACAGGTCTATTCTGGAATGTTGTGTACGTCTGACATTACTGCAGATTCTTTACCATCAGGCTTAAAGAAACACCATACGTCTGAAATTGACAACCTTTCACTGAGTAAAACAGTGGGCTTGAAATATTAACATAGTTTTTGTGATGGAATTGTATCCAACAAATCATTGGAGGCATCATTAAAGTCTCATGTAGGTATTATGATGCTTGTTTTGACATTTATTATTTTGGAGTGAATGTGGATGAACATGGTCTTAGCTTGAATCATTCCATTGTATTTGTTACACAGTGTGAAAATAGAATAGAATAGAATCTTTATTTGTCATCACACAAATGTAATGAGATAGGGACGGTCTCATTCAGTGCAGCACAGGTAAGATAAGATAAGATAAAAAAAAAATAAGAGTTATCTAGTGTAATTACAGAAATAATCTCTCTTCCTTTATCAGATCCAATGCTTTTGAACATATCACCTAAAATGTGTTATATAATATGGCAACACCAGCTGAGTGGTTAGAAGCATAACAAAAGTTTACCTGATGTCTCCATTGACTTTCCCAAAATTTACTATCATTTTCACATGAATGAGTTTCTTGTCAAAATATAATATGGCACATTTAAATGTATGTAAATTTCTCATAAGGTAAGTGTAGTTTAAATGTAAGGGAAAACAATGTGTTGATGGGTTTCCTACTCACCATTTCCAGTTTGTATATATATATATATATATATATATATATATATATATATATATATATATATATATATATATATATATATATATATATATATATATATACACACTGTATATATATATCCATATCAGTCAGCTATGAAAACTAAATAGTTAGAATTAAAATTAAAAAAAAATGTTGGTGTGTTTAAAAATATACATTCATTTAAATCACAGACTATTTTGCCAAATGAAAAAGCACTTTATAACTACAGCTGAGGAATTTTTTACATAAGCTGTTCACATATTTAATTTACCCCATCAACTCCATGTAACGTTACAGTAACTGAGGTTCTCATAAGGATGTTGACCAGATTTATCCTAAAATGTCATATCAGTAATGTTATTTCAATGACCTTTTTCTTCACAGACTCAGGTTTTAAAATCATTCACTCTAGTGTTGTTTCCTCTTCTCTATGTTAGCTTTTGGTGTTTGGAATGTGTTTGGCGACTCTCAGTGACGGGTTTAAAAAGAACAACATACAAACAACCACAAAAGTTTTATTTCTGTAGTTTGATACATTTAAAACAAAGGTATGCCTCATACCCCCCTCCTCCCTCCAAAAAAAAAAAAATTCTAACCATATTAAATTACTAATTTTATAACTAACACAAATGACATAACACTGCATATAAAACAAAAAACAAATAATTATAATTACTGATTTGTTTTATGAAGCATAAGCAGTTACTGGTCAAACACTAAAAAACATGAATCAATGTTTCATTCATAAAGATGACCATTTAATATTACATAATACATTTTAATAGATTTTTATCTCAATGTCAGATGAAATGATTTGTTAGCTGTCACCCTGAACCTCCAGAATAACAAATTTAACCTAAACTTAGTTAAATATTGTTTTAATTAGTTTGTGTAAGCCTACATATTGTAGGAGTTAAGACAAATATTCACATGACAAATATTGACTGAATATATACTGTGATGTCAATATTGTGAGGAAAAATATGAGATGAATGGGAATTTTAACTGAAAGTGCTCACAATAAGAAATCAAAACTTGATACTGAAAATATCTAATTAAATAATGGCCATTTAGAAATGTAATCATAGTCATTAAATATAGAGTGACTTTACAGCTCCTTAGCACCAATGTTTCCTCATCTCTGTTGTGTGTTTTGTGTGTAACAAAAGAACAGTGTGTTTGTACGGTGATGGAAATGGGAACTATAGTCATCCTTGTAGATTCAGAAATCAGGGGAATGGAGGAAGAAACTTTAAACGTCACTTCTTGATCTTGTAAAAAAAAAAAAAAAATCACTGCTAAGTAGCTTTAAATGTACATGCAATGTTCCTTGATAACCTTCCTCTGATGACCAGCACAGACATTTGCAGAAGATGTTAAAGTGAAATATGCAAAACAGTAGTGACTAGAATATCACTCAGAATTACAGTGTATTCTGCAAAATGGTGTTCAGGCCCAGCTATGAGAAACACAAACAAGGAGAGGTCCTTCTTATGTCCGTGATAGTATTTTTGTCCAAAAAAAGAACATTTTAGACTTTTCCGTTTTTCTTTGACTTTAAAAAGAAGCAGTGCTCTCTATGAAACAACAAATGTGACTGATACTGATGACTTAATATAGTATTAAGTTATGGAGAAGTTGTAAAATGTGTTTATTTTGGTGTTGCGGGTTACATTCTCCACCTCTTGAAGCCCATCAGCATACTGCAACCATAACATAGAGTCACCACAAATGCAAATATCTGAAAGAAAAATCAAGGGAAGAAAACATATTAGATTTCAGATCCGTGCAAATACTAACAGAGACATTTGACCACTAACAATCACCAGAACATCTACACATTGGCCAAGTTTATATTCACGTCAGCACAGGGATTTGGATTCTGAAGTACTGTTTCCGCTACCTAAAAGAAAGCTGCTACCTTCTATTTTTATCAGCCTTTTTTTTTGCCAGAGTTGTAACTGATATCAGAACAATACATTCACACACACACTTAAAGTGGCAGCAAGGCCACATTTTTACATGTTATACATAAGTGCATGCAAAAGTTTAACCCCATTTGAAGGTATCACATTTGTGGTACCTTCAAAAAAGTATTTTCAAATATTTAATTTACTGGGTTAAGGTAGGGTTAGGGATATTTATTAAAAAAAAAAAGTTAATTCAAGGGTTATCAGAGAGAAACTGAGAAAAAAGTGACTTTTTAAGCAGATAAATCGTAGTTGAAAAAAAAAAAGTATTTATATCACCATGAGTTTCATTGATATTACAGAAGGTGTCACTGTTTCCACAGGTTCAAAAGTTGTTAAAACATTTTAGATCAGTAGATGCTTTTCGTTGCCGGCGGCTGTTTAGTCTTCCAGTAGGATGGTACTTTTGTTCATGCAAATGTGTGACTGAGCTTCTTTTATGACATGGATGAAAAGTGACTTGGAGTAGTGTATTAGATGGACATGAGGTCTGTGAAGGTTCTGGTTTGCCCAGGTCATCGTTCTTCCTGGTAGTTGTTCTCAGTTCAACTATACTCAGGGGCAATCGTGGGCGGGGGCTGATTGGGGCAAGCGTCCCAAGCGGTTAGCGAACTCGTGGTTAGTCCATTTATTTATGATACAGGATTGAACTTTGTGCACCATTTTGTAAAAATTTAATGTGCTGTATTTTTTGCATCTTTTTTTCCATTTCATATTATACTGTAATGTGCAGATTGTAATTTTTTTTCTTATTTATATAGTCTGACTTTAATGAAGGTTTAAGTCTTCTTGTTAATTATGGTGAATGGTACTCTATGGTAACTCAAGGTAACTCAATCTGCACTCTTAAAAAAATGACTTTTTACCACCAGGTGGTGCTGTAGTGCACTTTTGCTTTCTTACATAGCTGTAGGCCTACATGGCTAGAATGTGAAGTCATTGTGTCCTTTGTGTTTTTTATGTTTAAGAACCTCTTTGTACTTATTGTTTATAATATATTTGTGTTTTTAATGCAGTACTCATTAAAAGTGGACAATTGTTCTTGAAAGTAGTTGTTTTGAACTGAGTTTGTATGGACGATGGTCTTGTTTGGGTGGTGGGGTAGAGGTGGTGCTTGTTGGGTTGGTTGGTTGAGGGGGGGTTAGGGAGTAAACTATTCTAGGATCGCCTCTGACTATTAGTCCAGTTGAATTGAGAAGAACTACCAAGAATTAGACAGCCAAATTTAAATGCAATAATTTACTATATGGACAAAACTATTGTGATGTTTATCACATATAACTTGTAGGATTTTCCATGACTGTTTATTTGGAATATTGTAGTGATTCCTTGACTCTGGAAAATGTGTGCTGTGTACAAGTGGAACCCTTTTATTGTATTATTATTAATTTTTTGTTTTATTTTGTGGTGTTTTATACCTTTGCTACATATCTCAGTGTTTGTCTTACTTTTTCTGTATGTTTGAAATATTTATTATAGAAAAATATTGATCAAAAATATATACTGTAATAATAAAAAAGTTGTTGTCAGTAAAGGCCAAATCAATATTCTTTAATGCGTGACCACTCCTTTTTCTTGAGTGAGAAATGATGAAACCAAAAGGTTACTTGTAAGTTAAAATGGTTATTATCATCAGAACAGTTAGAGAAAGAATATTTAACATAATTATTAAAGTTATAAAATAATTGATAAAAATTATGAGTAAAATTATGTAGCTAATAAAAAAACCTATGTATTTTGCAAACATTGTAGGTGACAATGTAAAGAAAACTAACACTTAAGATGAAATAAAAGGATTATGACACTGATAGTAATATTAGGAATATATTATATTATATTATATTATACTTTTTCAGTCTATCTATCAATTCAATTACATAAGAGCATTGTGTGAAGAATGCATTGAGATATCTACTCTAGATGCATCTTGGAATGAAGCAGAAGCCTATTGAAAATCAGTCACCTTGACCTACTTTTTCAAGGTCAAATAGTCTTGTGCCTTGCGCAGTTATGATATCTGAATGCGTTCACATTTAAATATTATATATAGATTAAATAGTCTTTGTGTAAAATGTATGTAATACATTTTACACAAAGACAATCTAATCTAAATTATAGGGTAGTAACGTTAAACAGAATCTTACACTATATTTGGCTGAGGGGTATTAAAGGTGTGCCGCATATTATGTTTTTATTTCGTACTTCATTCCCATTAGCCATGGAACACATGAATTCAGTGCATCCCAATGCTTTTGTCTTTATAGTAAACTTTACTGAAGGTGAATGTCTCTTCCTTTGAAGAGACATTCCTTATCATAGTCATAAGATTAGCTGTTATTTTGCATGAAAAGGCTGAGGAGCCCTTTGATCAGAAAGTATTGTGCTATGTAGCATTAATTACATCTATCCAGCCATTTAGTTTAGTCCTTGTGAATTTTGGGGTCCTGGAGTCTATTGAAGCTACCTATGGGCAAAGGTAGTGGTACAACCTGGATGTGCTGCCAGCTCATTGTAGGGATCACATATAAAGGTAAATTCCATTGACATGAGATTGACCAAAACCATACTCTATGCAGGCAAATATGCACAATTACCAATTATAAGTGACACATTCAACACTCACCGTAGCTGCCACATTAATACTGTATTGATTTCCACTCAGGACAGTGAAAATGTTGCCTTGAGGATGCGTAATACACAATATAGCTGCAGTGCTGTTCGGCAGTGGCTTTATGGCTCCATTTGCTGCTGTAGTTGCTGCCTCTAACACAAAGGCACCAAAGTAGAAAAGCAAAGCTACGAAATGGTAAACCACATCCTGCGAGAAAGAACAGACAATTAATTGGAAATTTGCAGAGAAGTTTCACATTTCAGGTGAATTATAGACAAAAGCAATGTGAAGGTTTCCTGGTGAAGTTGCTGTATTTAGGAACAAAGACTGATCAGCATGAGTTTTATTCTACATCCACTGCAGCACATTATACAATACAAACAATTGTGCTGTTGCATTTAAACAAAGAATTTTAGCAGCTCGGCCAGCAAAGAAATACCCTTTTTTAAAAGTCATTGTGCAGAAAAACATGATAGATATCAAGGTGACAAATTAAAGAACAAAAGAGATTTTTTTCTGAGATGGAGAAGAAAACCAAAAATACAGAGAAACAGAAGACAGAAGGCGTGTCAGAGAGTAAAGAAGGTTAATGAGAGTTTGTATTGTCGACTCTGTGAGCTAGGCGGGACTACAGGCAGGCCTTTGTTGTGTTTCGGTGTGAGCTCATCATCCATGTCACTCATTGTTCAGCCGATAACAAACAACCCCACATGCCTGACTACTCCTGGGAGCAGAGCATGGAGCCTGGCGAAAGGCTGTCTCTGTCTGAGAGCCCAGACCTGACACAGTACCCTCTACAATGACATAACACAAGGACATGGCATCACTTTAGAAAAGTCCTTTAAGGATGATTTCACAGAGTGATATAGCTACTATTAAACACATGTCACAATAACACCTTATTACAACAAATAGATATAAATGCTGATCCTCAAATGGGCCAACTAACTCTTTTTGATATACTATTAAAAAATAAAGAAGTATGCAGTGATCCAACTTTTATAATCGTTATTTGATATATAGTCAGGTCATAGCACACCTTGTAGTACTGCTACAAGAACCTTTTGCAGTTTTGTCATTCAACTAGTTCTCTGACCTTAACACACCCAAAAACATTAGCTGCCATGACGATTCCCAAACACTGATGGCTGTTTTTGATTTACGCCTGTTTGAACAGTGTTTATTTCCTGCATATAAAACCCCCCCCCTTTTTTTTTTTTACAATCTCATATAGCACAATACTGCAGTCATGTCTTCCTTGTATTTGTGGTTTTAATTTAATTCCTTTTCCTTTTTCTAAAAGCTGTTCACTTATTTAAATATGTACATGTTTCAAATGCCTCTGAGTTTTTCCTTCTTCAACTTTCATATCTTATCCACTAAATCCAATTGCATTTAATGTTATAGCCACCTAAGACCAATGCCTTTTTGTCCTCTTTCACAGCATTACTTGAAAATAAAAACAATTTTGTACACTGCAAAGTACACTCCATAAAAAAAAATAAAAACAAAAACCTGTTGCATCATACTAGTTCCAATCAAGGCAGTTATTTAATGCAAAAACCAAAACATGTCTCAGGACAACATAACACATTTAGTATTGAAACCACAATGTTTTAATAATCCATGTCAGGTTAGTTTCAAAATTACTTTCAAAGTTAATATTACAAGTGAATGAAACTAAAATAACTTGTACAATGTTGACACCAGAGTTAGATGGATGAAATGTTGCACAGATTAGGAAAAACAAGGAAAAAAAGATGGAGGCGCTGAGCAATTTATCATGACATTTATCTTAGACTTACCAAGGCATTCCAGTCGGTGTTGATACGATCAGCCAGGCCGGTAATGAGGAGTGTGAGGTAGGCAGAGGACAGAAAGAAGGTGGTGAGGGAGACAAACATCACCCAGCCCTGCAGCAAAGGCACTGGCACATTGGAGGAAGCCACCAGGATCCATACTAGACCACCAAATAACTGAGGAAACAAACAAATATTCAGATTGCAGCATCACCTTAAACTCACCTGTTAAGAAATAATTGTGTTTCAGTGTGTAGATTTGTGCAGTTACAAATCACAACCTTTATACTCCCATGCATGTAACTCCTCTGGCATGATAATGTAAGCAAGCACTAGACTGGGTTTTACTGTGGTATTAAAACCAGTCACTAGTCTGGTTTGACTGCATTTCTTAAGATGTCAACAAACCAAATCTGATCAGTTACATCTGGCATATTCTCTACTCACAACCAAAAATATCAAACTGTACGTTGGTCAGTTTTAGGAGATTTGACCATCCTTATGTGCGTACCCACTTTTATTCACTGGCTTTTAACTCCGTATGAGTTGTGTTGTCCTCTGTGTCTTGTATTTATTAATTTTTTATTCATTATATTACTTTTAAAAGTTTGATTCTATTGTTTTATTTAGAGCATTGTTGTAGCTCTGTGTATTTATTCATCATCGATAGTAGTTCTTGTAATTGTTTTATTGTTATTATGAAATGGAAATGTTCTTCTTGTTTAAATGTGCTATATATATATATATATATATATATATATATATATATATATATATATATATATATAAACACTGAAATTATGCAGTAGAAAAAACAAACTGTTGCATTTCATTTTCATAGCTTACTTACTTGATAACAGAATGTATGGTTACATTATGCAAAGTTAGAGTGAGAAATGGTCGACTGATTGTATCTTGTTTTGTGTTGGAAAAATAAGGAAACTTTCCTGTAAATGCAAACACTATTCCCTCTACACTACACCTAGTATAATACAAGTGCTGTAGATGCTAGTAATACATTTTAAAAACCCTTTAATTTGAGGCCTGTAGATAATTAATCAAATACAAACAGGCCTTTACACATAGCCTATATGGAGTGAATTAACTGGACTGTAGAGGTCACCTTGCATGGATAATGGTTAGAGAAAATAATAGAATAGGTGGGACATAAGCAACAGGTTAAACAAAAACAAAAAAAATGACAAGAAGTGATCGTGAAAATATCCCTTGAGGCCACATTTTCACGCTTTAGCTGTCAAACACAGAGTGTGTGGTAATCAGTGAGTGTGGATTTGTGCATTGGTAATGTTTAGCATAAATGTGACACAGCTGTGCTTTAGCATAGGCTGGAAGATAAACAGTAACCGGACTGGACTGAATAAATGAGTTATTAACACATAAATAGGCACTGAAACAGACAAGGCAGGACATTTTTACACAAACGAGGTCAAAGAAGAGAAAACATTTTTACAACCCCCATAATAAGTATCTATAAATACTTACTATCTCTAAACAGACCAGGGCTCCTGAGTAAGTCCGTAATACTTCCAGTCCCAAAGGTAAAGAAATAGTTGGAGCTGGGAACGAGGTGGCAGCGGGATTAGTAGCTGGTTCCGACATCTCTCTGTCTCCCTCTGTCTTCTGTCTTTCTCCCCCCTCTCTCCTCTGGCTCTCTCCCTCTTTCCTCCACCGACAAGACTCCCGTTAAACAAAGGACGAATGAGCGGGCGAAATTCCTACGGAGTCATGTGTCCCCTAAACAGGTCGGACAGGTGCACCGGCCACTCCCTGGAAGCCCATGAGGCGTTCACGGACCGCCGCTCAGCTCAGATATTCAAAAACACCGGAATTGTTTTGGAAATAAAGAAAAAGAAAAAAAAAGAGGAAAGAAGCGGTGAAAAATTATGTATTAAAAGCTCAACCTGGAGTAGTTTTGACTAGGTTATCAAAACTATTTCTAGCTTCTTGGGGACCCTAAGCAAGATGCTTACAATTCATGAGTTAAACAGGCTGGAGTTAAAATTAAACATCTTCAGTTGACCCACGCAGGCAAATTAAACTGATAAAAAAAAGTGTAACCCGAGGAAGGCAACAATTCTCCATGTCAATAAATAAAACAGGTTTTCAGTATTTATATAAAAAAAATACTTTCAGTTAACGATACAACAACCACTGAAAGAACTTATTTCTGATGATATTACAGTGTTTGGAATTATAGGTGGGTAGTTGTCAATCGTTCCCATCATACCTGTCGTTGGCCTGTTACATCACTAACTGTGTAATAAATATTACTTAATAATGCCACAAAACCAGCTAATTAATTCAGTTTATTTTATTTGTATCATACATTTTTTAGTGTAAAAGGGATGTAATAAACACATGAGATAGCTACAGATAAAGGCAGAACATTTAAATTTTCCTCAGATGAGGCTGGGCATGCAGTTTTGGGACCCCCTGGTGGCAAAGGGGCTCAAAGCATTACCTAGTTCGCCTGTAGCTAGAAACGGCCCTGCTAGTTATAATGATATATGCTACTACACATAATACAATTATATATAATGATAAGTATGTTTTTGTGTTGATGTCTCTATAGCAGAGATCTCAAAGTCATTTTCTTTCCTGGGCTACATTCAGCCCAATTTTATCTGAAATGGGCCAGATGAGTAAAATAATAGCACTGTAACCTATAAATAATGACAACTCCAGTTTTTTTGCTTTAGAGCAAAATGTCCCAAAAACATAAAATTATGAAAATACTTAACTTTATAAACTATCCAAGCAGAAAAGAAGGGAAAAACCTAAAGAAATCAAATTTCTTAAAACAAACAAATGCAATTTTAACAATATTATGCCTCAACTTCTTCAATTTCTACACGTGTGTTATGGATAGGATCTACAAAGACATAAATCACTTAGTAACTGATGAAGAAGTGATTAAAATTGTGCTTAATTTGTGCTTAATTGTTCATATTTGTTCAGGTTATTCACATTTTATTGTTACAGGATAGTTTGTAAATAGAAATGTATTCAAAATGTTATGGGGGGTTTTTTTGCGCAATTTTTTAAAAGTTGTTTTTATTTGTATGTAGACAGAATGTAATATTTATTTTTACAACAAGCTGAGAAGAAAATATGGAGTAATTTTTGTAGGTTATTATGCTGCTATGTTACTGTAGATCATATTGGTCTGTATGTGGAACTTGAACTAAAATGAGGTCAATAGCCTGGACTGTGGAATTTTTGTACTTTGCAAATTCATCCTGCAGGTCAAATTGGAACTTTTAAGGGGCAGCATATGGCCCCTGGGCCACATGTTTGAGACCCCTGCTCTATAGTGTAGTAAGCAAACCGATTCCAGACAAACAGATTAAATACAAACAATAAACTAAAATCTACAGAAGAGGATCATGGCCACTGGGGAAAAAAGATCCAATATACCTGATCCTCTTCTGTAAAAATCTAACCATTTTTAATCAAATATATTTTTGGTATTCTTAAATATTTATCTAAGAATAAAACACACGAGCCATGTTGTTGACCTTACGATCAATTAATTCAATTAAATTGCAGATGAACAAACAGAAAACTATTTCCAATAAATAACAACCGAATGCATTTGTTCATGTTAGCCCAGGCAAAGCATAGACATTATCATTGGTAATAAAAGACTAACAAAAATAATTTCTTATGGCATGTAATAAAAACTTTAACATACTGTGTGTGCATTGGGGAAATTCTGACATTGCTTTACTGTTTTAGTTGTTTTAGGGCCTTACATAGTGCCCACACCTTGCCTGTTATATTTCCAGTTGAAACAGCAGCTAAAGGTAATGAATTTACCCACAATCTGCACTTGTTGAATTAAATGGACACTAAACAGCTCAACCCACTGCTCAGTGACAATAGTGCTAGGAGAATTAAAGATTAGATATCAGTGATTTCTTACACAGTTTTCAAAGAAATGAGGTTGAAGAAACAATGGTGTGTACTGACTAACCTTCACTTTGTAGGCGTAAAGACATTAGATAAATATTTGTTTAAGCCTGAGAACAGAGGGACTGATTTCCCATCTGATTTCCAACTGTATGTACAGCAGTATGTAGGCAATAAAACATGAGCCAACAGTGTTAGTATTTCAGGGTATTTTGTAAAATAGTTGTGTGAAAATTGATTTATTTTACTGTCAGTTTAGAGCACCAGTTTCCTGTGTCACCACTGGCCCAGTTAATGTTTAGCTGGTTTTGGAATAAGTGAACCAATGTTTACTTGACCTCAGTTTAGTGTGGGCAGTTGTTAAAATCAATATATAAAAAAAAAGCTCATAAAACTGGTGTCCATGTCATTATGCCATTGTTTATAAGACTAGCTGCTGAAATGTAAATCATTCCTCATTGGTGATGTTCAGTCAATAAGAAAATGGTTGATCAAGACAAATGTAAGACGTACATATTTAACCTTGATCATTGTATATAGAGAGCTTTTTACTAGTTTGCCTCTGGAGATTTCACTTCTATCCAAAGTGTACAGAGTGTACAAAGTGCAATCCTGTCTTTAGAAAAACAGGATTATATACAAAAACTGTAAAATCAGAAAACAATGTTGGGTATAGTTTGTATGGGAATAAAATACCTTTTGGCTAATGTGTCAAAAAGGCAGTTGTTGTTTAAAAAAAAAGAAAAAAAAAGAAAAAAGAGAGTATGGACACCAAATTATTTATATGTAATTGTGTTTACACCTTATCAAATATGTCAGACAAAACATGCATGTATTTTTCTTCTAACAACTTGGATCCAACTATCAACATTAATTTAAAACCTAAAAATTTTAAAGATATTATGTGAAAATTAAATCTCACAAACATATGACAAAGCCACTCTACAGCTATTATCATTCCAACCTCCTGGAGCATTGTCATTCCTATGTGCGTGTGCACAGTCTTCTTTATTCCCACTATTATTGGGTTCCCCTTTCAACCAAAATCCATTCCCTACCAGGGTGGTCCCATCCACCCACTTCCATACACCCTCATTTACAATGTCAGACAGACCGATCCAGGTATCTTCATAAAAATTGTTTATGAAGTCCAGTTCTTCTCTTGTAGTCACAATTGCCAGGCGACCACCTATTCTTACACAATCTTGTTGGCTGTTTTGCCAGGATTTACTCTCTCCTTTAGCAGAAAAGTAGTAGCATTTGTTGTTGAATCGTACCCATTGTCGCATGCAGAGTTTATCTAAAGAAAGCAGAGAGTATTTTACTCAGTATAACGCTGAAAAAAATCATTATCATCATCTTCATGCATATCAACTCATTTAAAAGATAATGTTGCTTGGTCTACAGGTTTTCCAGGATAATAAAATATTTGGACTAAATCTTTCTTGAACTAAGCTACAAATTGACTAGAGGAGATATTATTTTGGCTACAAGATTTTTTGATATTTGTTTAATGGTTAATGGAATGCACTTATATCGCACTTTTCCACCTTCATTGTGCTCAAAGCGCTTTACATTAGCTTCACATTTACCCATTCACACACACACACACACACACACACACACTCATACACCAGTAGGTTTCTAAGGTTCTGCCAGACATACTGGAAGACTAAGTCAGGGTTCAGTGTCTTGCCCAAGGGCACTTCGACATGTGGACAGCCAGAGCTGGAACGCAAGCCATCGACCCTTCAGTCAGACTAAAGGGTCGCTATAGCAACTGAGCCGCCGTCAATTAAATTACACTGGTCTACAAGTAAAATCCTTAAAACTAATGAAATTTTGCCACATGTGTGTTACTAATGAAGAAAACTCAAGTTGGTTGCTGGTTGCTGGTTGACTCAAGTTTCCAAGATAAGTCTTGGGTCATAATGTGAAATTTTTAGAATTAACAAGAGAATAGGTTTTAGTCCAAAGGAATATTGGTGTCAGATCTACCAGTTCTACTTTAAAACACTGTCTGCACATTATAATCCATTCACTTTACAGGTTCTTTCTAGTGGAATATTTACTAATCCATTGTATATATGTACATAAATCACCATATATGTGGAATAACACACCATCATATATATTAAAAACATGAGCTAACCAGCACTTTTGTTATTTGTTTTCTGATTGTTATTAACGTATGTACGATTTAGCACATTTAATGTCTGAAACAGTACTTTCTAAAAAAAAATGTAGACCACTGTTGTACATGCACCATTGACATCATGTCACCCATTACAAATAAGTATAAAATTAAATTAAATCCTGGAGTTGAAACTATATTAAATTCCTATTAACATGTATTTTGTGATAAATCCTCTTTGAAGATGAGTATATAACTTGACATGGCTTATTCAGTTTCAATATCATATTATGCACAAATATAAATGTAAGTAAATGTCTCACCCCTTCCCTTAAGTTCAGTGACTTTACTCTGTAATGAATCACGAGATGCAGCCACACTGTCATACTGGCTCTGCAGCAGCTTCATTTCTTCAGACATGTTGCCAGCAGTAATCTTCAGTTGCTCTGTCTCATTTCGTAGGGCATCTCTTTCTTTGGTCATAGAGTTTAACTCGGTCTGTAACTGGCCTCTGACTTCTGATATGTTGACAACGTTAATCTTTAGTTGCTCGGTTTGATTTCTCAAAGCATCTCTTTCTTTAGTCAAAAAGTGGAAATTGGTCTGGAGCTGGTTTGTGGTTTCTGAGAGGTTGGTGACATTGATGTTAAGTTGCTGTGTTTGATCTCTGAGGGTATCTCTTTCTTTAGTTATAGAGTTAAGATTGGTCTGTATCTGCGCTCTGCTTTCTGAGAGGCTGTTGACATTAACCTTAAGTTGCTCGGTTTGATTTCTAAGGGCATCTCTTTCTTTCGTCAAAGAGTCAAACTTGTTTTGTAACCGGTCTTTACTGTCTGACAGATTGTTGACATTAATCTTCATTTCCTTTGTTTCATTTCTGAGGGTATCTCTTTCTTCAGTCACAGACTTAAACTTGGTCTCTAACCGGTCCCTACTTTCTGACACGTTGTTGAAATTCATCCGTAACTGGTTCCACTGAGAGGACAGGTTTTCATTTTTGAGCCGACTCATATTCAGTTGGTCCCAATATCCCCTGGCATGAAAACCTGCAAACACATTATTAAAATCCATTAAAAGACCTTCACATAATCAAAACTACACCAGACTAAACTAAATTATTTACATACTTAGTGATGATTACTTATGAATAGCAGGCGTGTCAAACTCATTTTAGTTCAGGGGCCACATTTAGCATAATATGTTCTCAAAAAAATAATAACAGTGAAAAAAGTCCAATTACATTATGATAATATTGACATCTACAACATTTCCTTACAAATTGGAATAACATAAACAACTTGAAATGTCTTAAGAAAAAACAAATGCAATTTTAACAATATTTTTGCCTCGGATTTTCTTCAATGACACTAAACATTCAGTAACAGGCAGAATATTGTTACTTAATGAATATTGTTACTGCACTTGTCTGAAGACATTTCAGGTTGTTCATATTTGTTCAGGTTATTCATATTTTTTGTAAAAAGATAGTTTGTTAATATAGGGTGACCATATGTCAGGGTTTTGTCTGGACAGACGGCTCTAAAACCAGACTGGCCAGACATCTGTCACGCACCCTCACTTTTTACATTTTGTCCTTAGGTCCTTAAGATGAAATGTAAAAAGTGCGAACGTGTGACAGACGCCTGGACAGTCTGGTTTAAGAGCTGTATGTCCAAACAAAACGCAGACATATGGTCGGTCACCTTAGTTAATATAAAGATTTTCATGTAAATGTAATTTTTTTTTTTACACTAAAACAAGGATAAAATCTGCAGTATTCATTATTTATAGGTTATTATGATCATATTTAATTGGTTTGACTCAGTTGAGATCTAATTGTTCTGTATGTGGAATCTGAGTTAAAATGATTTTTACACCATGTATTATAAATACAATATCTTCAGTGTAATTCATTCTAAGTGATAAATTGAACCTGTTGGTAGATAGGATTTGGCCCACCTTTGACTTATAGTTACTGCTGATTATGTACTATAAATCCTGATTAGGATGACATATGTGCAGTGTAAAAAGTAATCCCAGTACTCATATCCTACTGCACTGTACTCACTCTGGGCAATCAAGGTAACAGTCGTAACCAGTAGAAGACACAGCAGCCCCAGAAACACAGCCACAGCTCTAGTCCTCCAAACTGAAATCACACATTATCACAAGACATTAAAGAAAAATAGATGTTATATTTAAAGTTAAAGCTTGGTTGAAATCTGGCCCTTCTGCACATCTTCTCTTCTGTATGGTAGGGGAAAAAAGCCTAAATACTAAAAAGAAAAAAAGAAGTCAGTGCAGATGTTAAATTGTTGCCAGATGATTTAGCTATTTCTTTTTACATGTCAAACTGTTTATAATAACTGCAAGATTTGTTATTAAAAATGATTATGTAGTTGTGTGGATATGGTTTTGCATGAATTCTTACCTGAAGTTTGAAATATCCCACTGCATTTTGGGTTATCGTCAGGAATGATCAGATCTAAACTACTTCCTCTAACCTCTTCTGACTTACTGTTGAATGTCACTGACATGTCTCAGATTAGTGATCAGAGTTCCTGTCTTTGCCGGTCTTGTGCTAGCCAGGAACTGAATGTCCACATGGTGTTTAGAGCTGTCTTATAAAGACATGCTGACTTGCTGACATGGCACATACATACTGTAGGGGTTTGAAACAAATCTGAAACTTTTAGAATTTCTTGGTTTTCTGGTCTTTTGATCTGGTCATAATTGCATAACAAATAAATACAGTGCTTCTGATACAACTTTTTAGAACATAAATCATTAAAATATAGTAAATCACAGGTTTATGAAAACAAAGCTGAATCTATTTCATGTTATATCCTTTGTACACTGTGTGAAATTGGCAATTGAACCTGGTTTTCTTCATTAACTGGTCATCAAATATGACACTGATTAAAGTTATGATGTTGACTGCACCTTATTGCCAGCTAGTGCTTGGCATCTGACTACCTTGTGTGTGTCTTTATCTTGTGTTTTAACCCTGATCTCTGAAGGGGAAAAGGGGTATTGTTTTTGAGTTTGTTACTTGACCAAATCAAATTTGGTTAAGTATGTTGATCGGTAGCACTTGTTGTCTGTTTGTCTGCAGTTGACAGCAAATTGTCTGGAATTTTATGAGTTGAGTATGTCACCTGCAGTAGGGGATCTATTTTCGTGGATCTAGGTCAAAGGTCAAGGTCAATAAAATATTTTTAAAAATTGGTCAGTGTCCAGTAGTTGAACAATTTTGATGTGATTGATTTCAAACTTCTTGGGTGTATATAGATTTGATATAGGGTTCACCAGACTGAATATTAGACTTTAAGACTTGACTTTCATGGTCAGTGCCCAAAGGTCAAAGTTGATCAAATATTGACCATTTTTTGTTTATATTTGCACCATATCAAGTAGTACTTCATATTAAAGCTAATAAAGAGTGCTTTCGGGATCCATGCTGATTTTATCGCTAAGACATCATCATGACGTATTATGACGTAAAAAAAGATTTTGTGGCTAAAGTTTATTTTAGTCAATTTATGTATGTCATTTGAATATGATTTGATTTGGTCAAGTACCATGTTATGCATGACTTTTCATTTATTTGTTTGTTGGTCTGTTTGTAAGCAGCTTTACGCAAAAACTACTGGACCAACTTCCATGAAATTTTCAGGAAAGATTTGAGGTGGTCCAGAATAAATAACATTAAAATTTTAAAATGTGTGAGTTTGTGTGTGTGTGTGTGTGTGTGTGTGTGTGTGTGTATGTGTGTGTGTGTGTGTGTGTGGTGGGGGTATGTTGTGCCACACACCACTTGTTTTATTCTGCTTTTATTGTATAGACTAGCCCTTTATTTTTCTGTCTTTTTATTGTGTCTCTTTTATTACTTGGTACTTCTATCTACAGTATCATAAGCGTGTGCACAGTGTTTTTAACTGATAATGCATGAACAATTGAAAAATGACGCATGAGAACCTTTGGCGCCTGAACTTCCTTTTGTAGAAATAAGAATTTTCTGTGCCTGTGAGCTGCAATATTTATGAGGAACTTGGTTTACTTTTTGGGTTTTTTTTTTTTTTTATTAATCTGTCTGGCTCAGCAGTTCCCTTAAGATGCCTAGTGTAAATGAGTCAACTGAGGTCGATCCACTGCTTCTTTCTTTAAAGTAGAGTCAAATTGAGCAGTGAAATTACAGACTACAACTACAACCTGGGAATCACCTTAAAATGCATGACGCATTTGTGTGTTTATAAACCAAATCAGTGTTTGGTTTATTCATTCTGGTCCTCTTTATTTAAGAAGATATTAAGACCATAACATTGACCATGTTACTAATGAAGATGTAGAGTGGGCACCACAATAGCACCTCACTGCTCATAATCTGTTCATTGATGATACTAATATTAGATGCTGTGTGTATTATGCTATGTGTTAAATGCAAACAGTATCTTTTTATGGAAATGACAAAGTGAGTTTAAAGTGAGTTCTTTTTATTAAGATATCTTTATTACTATATTCCACTTACAACAAAATGAAAAAAAGAGATTGTTCTGAGCATCTGTGGAAACATGGGAGTCATAAAGGTGTCATGATCTCTGCTCCGTTGACCTTTCCCCCAGTACTCTCCCCACTCACTGCGCAGCTGCAAGCCTTTCCTCATCTGTGGCTATTAAAGCAGTGAGGCTTGCAGTTGCCAGTGTGGGACAATTCTATTTTGTCACCTCCATAACCTGGACAGTTTCCCATCTCCTCAGTCACCATAACCTGGACATTCATCATCACCACGGTCTCTGGCTTTTCTATGCCCAGGTTTTGGTTTGGTTTTGTCTCTGTCTTGTCTTTATGTTGCTTAGTTTGTTATTAAATTATTTTTACCCTTCAGCACTGTGCATTGGAGTCCTCACTCACCTCACCCCGATCCTGACAAAAAGGACACTTCCAGCTACTACCAGGTTCTAAATCTTAAACAGTGAACATTAAGATCTGAACTGGTCATCTCCAAATATACTTTTTAAAAAAAAAAAAATTTATTGCCATTTTGCTTTAAAGATTTAATTTGATAATTTTGATGTTTAGTCATAATTGCTCATCTCTACATTATTAAAAACACAATTCACTGTGGTATTATTTCCACAAATGCCAGTGTAAAATAGGAATAGAGTGATTTATGAAAAGGACAAGATGGTAAGTATCCCAAAATATGAAAAGTGTCCTGCACAGGAAATTGCAATAGAATACAATAGAATACAGTAAGTCATGGGTTGCATGGACTCTGACAGAGCTGACATGTTTCTCCCATATGAACCATTCCAGACCCTGAGAGCCTCAGATACAGATCTTTTGCTGGTGCCCAGAGTCAGGCCTAAACACAGTGAAGCTGTGTTTCAGTTCAATGTAGCTAAACTCTGGAACAGTCCTGCTGATGCCTAAGTATCAAGAATCCATTAGTCTTTCAATGATTATACACCTGAATTATTTCTATGGAGAGAGATGTCTCTTAATTATCTGTATATTCAAACACACACGAATGTTATCATTTATAAGCGCAAAGACAAAATTTGTGACTTGTAAACTGTGGACAACTTTGAGGTTGACTCCATCACAAATAGTCTGGTTATTCACATACAAAATCGAAACAAAACTGTCACTTAGGAATTTTTGGAATTCCATGAGGATGCAGCAGCAACAATGTTCCGTATTTGTTAGTTCTGCGGCCATATTGCGGCCACGTGGAATTCCGGAAAGGTCAGAGAAACAGTTTGTTTTTGATTTTTCATTTTGGTATGTAAACAAACAGACAGCTCGTGATGGAGTGTTTGAATGGGTTTCCTCCGAGTGCTCCGGTTTCCCCCATCACCCAAAAACATGTTTGTTAGGATAAAAATTCTCCAGCCAGGTGATTCTGACCAGTAGTCTGGCTCTAGAGAAGGAGATGGGTCCCCAGGCGCCAATGCATTGGTGCCCACTGCTCCTTACAGTTTGCCCCAATGGCAACAAGGATGGGTTAAATGCAGAGGACAAAGTTTGTTGTACAGTGTATAATGACAAATAAAGTACTTCACCTTTTTACCTTTATGGAGTTGTTCACTATGGGGGATATGATTCAGTTCCATAATTGTTGCGTAATCAATGATTACTGGATTAGTGATAGTAATTAGTAAAATTAGCAATGAAAGTCAAATGCTGCTTTAAGTCCAGGCTGATAATGGCTCTGGTCAACTTTGCATATAATAACTGTACAATGTTCTAGCTGTACTCTTCTCTTTTACTTTACTTTATTTGATTATTTATGTTTTATTGATTATGCTTTAATTATAATTGTGTGTTTTTTAACTTGTCTCTTCAATTTTTTTTGGTAAAACACGATGAGCACAACTCATTTTGCCTTGTCTTGTCTTGACTTGCCTTATCAGGAATAGGAACTGATATTAAATGACGTTGGTACAGGGCAGTCAGCAAAACTGGTTCCTACTTTTGTAAAGTAATCAGAAACCAACATGTTTGTTACGAAATATGTTAAGAAACTCTTTCAGGGAAGCTTCCTTGTCATGTGCCACATAACCACGTTGTTATTTAACTTGTCATTTTATTTGCTAATCTTTTATACTTTTATACTTGCACTTACATTGATGCTGGTGACTCTTACACTGTTCTTAAATTGCCCTTCGGGATAAATAAAGTATTTTGAATTGAATAACTGCTTAGATTACAGACTTTTTTGCAGGTTATAATAACCATACACAGACCCTTTCCAAAAATGTGAACATCATGTAAAAGTGTATTAATTTCCATAATTCTATTCAAAAAGTTAAGCTTTCATAGATTATAGATTCAGGGCCCAATTTAAATAATTTCAAATAACTGTTTATTTTTTACATAATTTGGGCTCATAAAACCGACAAAAATAGAAAATCCAAGTTAAAATAACTCGTCTTCCTCCAAACCTTTGGACCATTGGCCAACAGTCCAGTCCTTCTTCTCATTGGTCCAGTTGTGGCGCTTCCTACGTTGGCTGAGGCTCAGAAGTGGCTTGATCTGAACTTGAAGCCAACTGTTTTAGCCCATCTGAATGTGGTGGTTTTTGAAGCTGTGACTCCCATCTCATTCCACTCTTACTGACTCCTGCCATATTCTTGAATCTTCTCTATTTGATAATTGGCTGAACCCCACTGTTCTCTCTTTTGCTAGTGCAACGTCTCTTGCGACATTTTGCCCTTCCACTAGACTTTCCATCGATCTGCTTGGACATAGGGGTCACTTTGTGAACAGTCAGCCTCCTTAGCTATGTACTTTTGCAACTTACCCACTCTGTGCAGGGGTTCAGTGATGGTCTCCTGGCCTGTTGTCAACTCTGCAGTTTTACTCATGTTAAACCCACTGAACCAAACTGAAGCAATGTAATGATATCTGATACATGTGTGTGTTTCATTTGGTTGGTCACAAAAGTGAAATCATTCGCTCATTTTGGGGGGGGTGGGGTGATCTGCGCTGTCTGAGTGCTTTTCTAGTTATTAATATTGTTATTAATTGCTGACCTCCATTTTGCCACCTGACACTTTATAACGTGCAATGGTGCTATTTTTCCAATACTGATTTTTATATTGTTTTCTTTCTTAAGTTTTTCTTGCAACTTTGCAATTCACCATTATAGGGTTTGTCATTTGGAATAAGATAATCATTCATTTGAAACATACACCTTCAAAACAGCTGACACATATGACTGATAAAAGTTTGCAAAATAGACACAATTCAAATTTCTGCATTCTGTCTGTTCCCTTTGATAGTTATAGTTTGTGCCAAAAACAACAACAAATCAGATCACATTATGAACTGTCACTTTCACTGTAAAACAACTCTTGTATTACTGTGTTCACATTGTTTCATGTTGTTCTTATTTGTTTTGATAAATGGTAAATGGACTGCATTTATATAGCGCTTTTCCACCTTCATGGTGCTCAAAGCGCTTTGCATTAGCCTCACATTCACCCATTCACACACACTCATACACCAGTAGGTTTCTAAGGTCTATGGTAAGTCCTACTGGGGGCCTAAGTCAGGGTTCAGTGTCTTGCCCAAGGACACTTCGACATGTGGACAGCCAGAGCCAGGACGCGAACCGCCAACCTCTCGGTCATTGGGCGACCCACTCTACCAACTGAACCACAGCCGCCCTACAGCCGCCGTACCTTTTGATACAAGCCCCTTTAATCCATATTCAGGAATAAATAAGATAGTGGAGCTATATTTTATAAATGGATAAAGACTGCACTGGAAAAATCCAAATCTTACCAAGTGCAATTTGTCATTTCTAGTCACGCTTAAAATAAGACATAATCACCTAAAGAGTAACTTTTCAGTAAGCTATAATAACTTATTTTTAGACAATAGATTCTGAAAATCAAATTTCAAGAAATCTTAATTGCTAAATGTTTAATTCAAGCAAAAAAAAATACATCTGCGAATGGAACGAGTGAAAATTGTATTAGTTACATTTCTTAAAATGTGATTTTCAGGCTCTATTATCTAAAAAATATGTTCTTATATCTCACTGAAAAGTTCATCTTTAAGTGATTCTATTTTTTTTTTTTTTTTAAATGTAATGAGATATTTTGAAAAGAAATGAGAAAAATACACTTGGTAAGATTTAGATTTTTTGCAGTGTGATGTCTAATCACAAAGCTGTTTAAAGGCTTTATAGATTCATGAAAATGATGTAAAATAAATTCTCTGCTAAGAAGGTGATGATGATTAAGCAGTTTCCCGTTTTGTTGTTGTTGTCCTGTTATCTGTTGCTGTTAGAATGATGTGCATGTGCAGAATGTTATAACATTGCACAACAGTAGAATGATGCCCCTCATAGATTTGGGTTGTTTCATTTCTTTGCATGAGGATTTGCTTTTAAAAGTGAAAGTTAAGCAGTCAGCAAAACTCTACAGTTAGTTCCTCTAAAAGGGAAACAAAACATAAGTTTGCACATGGAAAGATATACTTTGTGTTGCAGGTAAGAGAAAGTTAATCTGAGATCAAATTGTATAAATATCTTATATTTAATGTGAATAATTTACTTTTTAAAAAGCACTGTTTTTCAGTTTAACATATTTACATATTTAGCAGATGCTTTTTTCTAAAATAACTTGCTGGTAAAGTCTTAATATGTAGGTTTTGACATTTTTATGATGTTACTATTGACATAATAGCCCCACAGACTCTCACTCTAAATAAATGTCCTTAGGTTTTCTGAGGCAATTTGTCTTACTCACTGGATAGATGGTTTTCTTTTTGTTTCACTTTGTGTTTTTGTGCGAGTATGTGTTCTCCACATTTTGTCCATCCTCGTACATTGGAACTGTGGCTACAACTGAGAACATCCATGCACCAACAGATCTAAACCAGTACCTTGACATGGATGATGAACATACATCTTTTTGATGACAGGAGAAACAAGATTACCCGGAGGAAGTCTATGAAGAAAACATTATATTCTCCTGCCAGATCATTTTCATTTAATGTTTTGTTACAGAAATAATGAAACATTTCCTAATTTAACCAGTAATTATTTTCAGCTCTTTTTTCAACAGAGGTTTTTTTTTTTTTTTTTTGTAATGCACATAAACATGATGGAAGGCTGTTGTTCAGGACTTAAAAAAGACAACATCATCTTATGTGCATGCAATTTACTCTCACATGTGAGGTATATTTAATTTTGCAACTGTCAAAACCATACTAAAAAGGTGTAAATGCAGTGTTAATAGAGTCTAAATACTGTTGCATATATGTGTTATTGCCTCATGATACTATAGATGATGACCCTCTTGCTCCTCCTCCTCTTCTCCTGGTCTTTGGGAACTCACAGATAAAAAACATAGTGGCCTCACAGTCCACTTGACCCCATGTTCCTGAGCTGAGCAGCTCCACGCAGCTTGAGTTTGTGGAGGGAGAATTTAGCACCTCCTCTTGACTCCAACCTGCAAACCCCTGCAAAGGGCTGGAGTCTGTGTAAATATACCTGCTTCTTTCAACCTAATAATGAAAGCAAAAAGTAAAATAATGACAAAATGGTGAGTATTTTTCTAAAAAATAAACACCTCAACAGTTAAACAGATGCTCATTTTTACAATAGATCACTTACTGTGTCCTTGTTTTGAGCTTTCACCCCTATGTAGACTCTAGTCAGACCTGCCTGGCTGATGTAGTCTGACATGACACGGTTAGTATTGGTGGTCTTCGGCATGGCCAGGGTGCCCCCTCTTAGCTTGCAGTTCATGGACGCTTCTCTGAACATCTTAGGCTCTTTCACAAGAAGATAATACCGCTCCTCTGTTTCTCTGAGGCCCAAGATAACTGGATATGACAGAATGTAAAGGTCAGGAGCAGACAGACAGACAGTTAGACAGACAGACAGACAGTTAGACAGACAAACAGACAGACAGATAGACAGATAGATAGATAGATAGATAGATAGATAGATAGATAGATAGATAGATAGATAGATAGATAGATAGATAGATAGATAGATAGATAGATAGATAGATAGATAGATAGATAGATAGATAGATAGATAGATAGATAGATAGATAGATAGATAGATAGATAGATAGATAGATAGATAGATAGATACAACTTGGATACAGTTACATTTTGTCACATTTATTTATTTATTCATTCATTTATTTATTTATTTTCTCCAGATACTTATTCTAGGACTCACTGTTTTTCAAGAACCTGACAGCATTCCCCAGCTTGCCAACATTTATATCCAGTTGTCCAACCACTTTCCTGTACCGGCCGCAGTCACATGTTGTACCTGATGGGGTTTAGGTTCAGATTTAATAGCATATTCAAGACGTTACTGTCATTGTATAAACATACAACAATATTCAGATGTACTGTGCTCAATAAATATAATTGAAAGTGTTGGAAAATTGATCAAAATAGAAATATATTAAAAGAAGTAGCAAAAATAATACACATTCATACCCACATGTACTCTCACGCAGACTCATTTCACTGCCATCCTATGCATTAGGGTCAGAATTACATGGTAATGTGCAAAACTACATAATAATCAGGGGTTTCACAGCCATTTACAATGTGGGGGGTGTTCTAGGTTGTGGCACATGAGCAAAATATTCTGAATCTATCATCGGAAAATTAACGAACAATTATCCATTAATGGTTAAATTTTTATATTAAAAAAGTAATATATGGCCGAAAAAAATAACTAAAATGTGTTTTTCCTCAATTAAACATTTATTCAATTCATAAGTCAAAATTCTGAGATAAAAAACTGATATAAATTTGGATTTAAAAAATCAGACACTGTACCTTCTTTTTTCTTACAAACATGTTTTGTCCATGTCAGGGGAGACGACTAAAAATATGTTCCTCAGGGGGAACATCACTGAAAAAAGTTTGAGAACTACTGGCTTAGGGTATATGTCAGAGAACAAGACATAGTTTAGTTAACATAGTTTAACAATGGTAACATTTCTCATACTTATTAGTTGATGACTGTTTGCTAACACCTGTTTACATTTAAGCCGGCGAACTGAGGTGCGCTTTATTTAAAAATTAAAAAAAATTAAAAAAGTTTTAACCATAGATATTGTAACAGCCCCGCAATGTTATTACTGTTTGTTTGGTGTGATTGGTACCGACAGTAACAGTTTGTCCTGAAATAAAAAAAAAAAGTAGATGAGAACAACTCTCCATCCGTTTCCTGGATCCAGTGAACGATATAATATATAAACTCAGGAAAAAGTGGGGGGTATGAAATCATCTGGTTGGAGAAGTGGGGGTGTCGCAACACCCCCATCCCCCACGGGTGCGACGCCCATGATAATAATGTACAGTATGTAATTGCATATGAATGTGGAGAGTTGGTTTTGTTTTGAACACATACACAACACAAATAACAAATACATTCACAGTTTGTAAAATGGCCTGATGTAGCTCAAAATCTGTCTCACCTGGTTTTCCTTTTAAACCAGAGGGTCCGCCCATGCCTGGATCACCTTTATCACCTGCATAACAATAGACACCACATATTAACTCTTTATTTTGGTGTTTTGTGTAACCGGACCATTTATTTGTATGTATTACTGTGATTATATAGGAATAAGAACATGTTTGTACATATTTCTATCAAACCAGTACTTTACTTTTTGGTATTATACAATGAAATGTTCTGTATTTACTCAAAGTTTCCACTAGATGGCAGTACTATTTAGATATATGAAACATGTGATTCAGGTACTGACTAATGAACAGAAATACTGTCATGAGCAGTGTCAATGAACAGTCATGAGTCAGTTCATCATCATATCTCTGGATTTTTATCATCTTTTTATAGTTCTAAGATTATTTATGTGCAAATACAGAAATTGTCAAGAAAAAAAAATTAGTCCTGCATTTAGTTTCACTGTGGAAATGAACTCAACTGTCAGTTGAACATTTTGGGGAAGTGCACAACAGGACAAACATCACAATAACGTGGATTTACAAGAGGAACCAGAATAGACACAATGGCAAATATTATACAGTCTTACCCAATTATTTCTGAGTTTAAAGCAGAGAGTTTTAAGTAACACATACAACCTCAGTGACAAAAGGAGAATACATTTATTTATGTGTATATCAGAGTTAGTCTCACCATTCAAATAAGTGAAAATTCTTGTTGTTCAGGATAATAGCTCAGTGGGATATTAAATAAGGCACTGGCAAACAAACAACATCCAGGAGAGCACAATCTACATTACCCACAAACAATCCTGCTGCAGTTTGTTGGTTGTTTTTCCACATGACATCATTTGTTGCACATAGTTTTACCATTTATAGCTTCAGATAGTTTCCTCTTAGCACCAACCAAATCAAAGCTCTATCTTGACGTATGCATAGATGTCACGTGACCCACAGATTAAAGACAAACCTTATACAGTCGTAGATTTTGCTAAACTAGACAATGCCCTAGATGTGCTAACCCCCCCACCCCTTTTTTTTTCAGGTGCATTATGAGCGGTGAACTCAAGGATCAAGGAAAATCCTGATGGGTTACATCACCAGACTGCTTCGCCTTAGATGGCAGATACACAGCTACTTTCCTGTAAGCGTATTAAACATAATGAATACTGTGAATGTTTCATGTTAACAGACACAGGGAACATGGCTCCTCATAAAAATAAAAAAGATGCAAATACTTTCAGCCACCTTGGGCAAAACATGGCATGATATAAGAAGATTATATTTTATTATGTCTTTAAAAGTATAAATTACAGAATGTGAATCTTTATTTGGCTTAAAACCTCTAAATGGCGAGTTTTAAAGCAATTTCTTCTTTAATGTTTCAGTCGTGGGACTGATTAAGCATGGTGATTTGTGTAGCAATGTCCATTCTACTTATTTTAATATTTTGGATTTACAGTCACAGAATAACTGTCCAAGCCTAGTAGGGGTTCAGGAAACTATATTTCGCTTTAGTCAATTAAAACTAGAAACCTTCGAGCTATTTTTTTAATTTTTTTTTGCCATTTTTTTGTTCAATATTATTGACAGCTGTTTGTAATTTTCTGCATGTTTAAAAGATTCTTGGTACAGGAACAAGGACACATTTGTACATGAGACTGGAAAGTTCATCATCGACATAAAAAAAAAAAAAAAGGAAAAGATTCAAAGGGGTTTTTTGTTTTACCTTTGTCCCCAGGAGGCCCCATCTTTCCTGTGTGGCCAATGTCTCCATTAAACCCAGGTTCTCCTGGTGCTCCTAAGAAGAAGTGAAAGAAAGGCCAAGGACAAATAAAAATGGAAAAGAAATATCACCTTCTCATTTCCAATTACATGTAATGTGTCAGTGTAAAAGGACAGAAGGACATGCACAGGCTTCACATTTTATTACTGTAAATGTTTAAAAAAGCAACCCCCCCAAAATTTAACCAGGATCACTTGTGTTTATGGTTTTGTGTTATACAGACAGACTAGATTGAACAAACTCCTCTTTTACAATTAGATGTCCAGTATCAAATGTGTATGAGTGCATCAAAGTATTAAGAGAGACAGACAGACAAATATATCTACTTTATTTATCCCAAAATTACAGAAATTACAGTGTAGTAGCTGCAGCATGACACACCTTCAATAACAATATAATTCCACAGCAAAGAGAAATATAAGCAAAGCAAACACTACACACTGTAAACTATAAATTAGAAGTAAAAAAAAAAAAAAAAGATCCAGGTAGAATCTGGATAATAATGGGCTGAAAAACAATTGTAATGTGTCAAAATAAAACTGTAAGTTTAACTATATGTGCAAAAAGACATTGAAGTGCAAATGGAATTATGACCAGAGAGTGCTTGTAAAAGAGCCATACGGTGTCATGAATGTATGTTTGAATAGTGCAATACTTTTATCAGTGTGTTAGCTGAAATGAGATAAAACAAAAATGATAAGATGATGATGACAAGCTAACAATTTAGAGTTGATAGTGTAACCCAGACAGCAGCCTCTTAACCTGATGTTAACCTTTCAATCCATGGCCAATTATGCCAGATTATCTGGTTTACGAGGATTATGACCTTTAACCTTGGACCGATCACATATTCTTAATAAAATATTGATGAGTCACAAAAGGAATCTCCAGCACCAAAAAACTCGGCAGTCAAAATGAATGCATTAACTAGGATTAATCCATAATCATGATTAAGCTTCATAATTTTTAACACCTGTAGCCCATCTACAGAATAATGACTCTGAATGTCTCTGCCAACACATTTCAGACTGTTTGTTCAAGCAGTTAGCGTTGTACATATGCAAATGTAGAGATGAAAAGATGGAAGATACTAAACTGCATAACATTTGAGTACAAAAAAAACCAACTCCCAAGATGGAACAGTTAACCAGCAAAAAAGTATTGTTCTCACTCTGCAAAACAGACTTTACTTTTCACTGAAAGGCTTCCAGGTCAAAATACAACATTGAATGGTACATTAGTCAGGGATTCTGATGGCACTTTGAGTGACTAGCTCGCAAAAAAAATAATTAAAAAAAGTTTAAGTGCATTCCCTTCTTTCTTGAGTCTATTTGCTCTTGAAAAATAAAATGCAGAATTAATGTTTTTAAATTAGATGAGAAAAATAGAATAGTATTTAATTCTGACTCAAAATTCTTAATCGAAATGAATTCACAGGAACTCTGTGATTAATCTGATTAATTTTTATTTTTATTTTTTTTTAATCATTTGACAACACTAATTTTAGCTCATTTCCTGAAGGTAGTCTAACCTAAAGACAGGCTGGCAGTTGGTTTCTCTCCCTTGTGCAACATGAAGTAAACACACAAACATCTTCACTGCAAACCCATAATGTTCAGTTCAATTCAATTTATTTCAAATATGCAACAAACAAAACAAACACACTTAAAAGAAATAAAACATGTACGTAAAAAAACAAAACACTAATGGATTCTAAGGTTTCCATGACCAGGATGTCAAATTCAAAAGAGGCCTGTTTACTGTAGCATCACTCATGTAATCAGAAATGCAAAAGCTTGTAGTTGACATTTCTATTCATTTTCCTCTCCTCTGATATTTTCCACTTATGACCACACCCAAGATTGTTGTGATTTGTTCATGACATAACACAACACACATTGGTAAAACCCAGGGTAGAAATGGCAGTTTAACCAACTCCCTCAAGATAACCATCTACTAAGTTCTCTCTTCTCTTTGGTATAATAAAATTAGTGGTGCCTCTCAGTCTGGTTTCTAGGTGCCAGTTGCCCTGGTCATATGAGTCAGGTTCAGAGCCAATCAATTGAGTTATTCAAATCAGATGGAGTTCAGGTCTAGTTTGAATATTAAGATGGTTTAAGGGTACAAAATTCAAGTTTTTGCTGCAGTCATGATTTTGGTTGCATTTTATAGACTGGTAATAACAATAATTGGGCTAATGGTAATAACATGTTAATCATATAGTAATAGTATGTATAAAATGCATGTACAATGAAAAACTTAACTGTCTTCTCTCTCAGTGTTTAATTTAGTCTAATATTACAATGAAAAAACATAATCAAGTTTTGCATTTTGCGGCCGTGACTTACTGTTATGCACAGAAACATCCAATACAATTCCAGTCCAAGTCAGAACATTAAACATATTATATCTATAGGTTTACCTGTAAACAAAATGGAATGCTTGTAATACAAGGGAAGATTAATTTAAACATTGCATTATGACATCTGCCATGTTTCACTTCCAAAAAATTGCATTTGTACATTTTCAATCATGTATGACCTAAATAACTTCCCTCTACTATTATTTTATTACTGAGCTTTAATGTATAATGCCAGTAAAGTGTTTAAGAAAATCCAATGCACACCAAATGATGAATGTTTTGCTCTGTAAACTTTTATGAGTGATGTTAATATTGGCCACTGTTTTAGGAAAATGTTTAGTTTCTCCTTGGAGGCTAATAACATAAAGTGTGTATATTCTCTTTGTAAGCTCTTGGTTGTTTTTCTCCCAGTCATTTTCTACATAGTGTTATAGAAACGCAAATGTAAAAGTATTAAATGCCACACAAGCGTAAGACCTTGTTTTATGTGTGTAATTACAGTATTTTTTGCAGCTTTTAAATGTATAAACCGTGTGTGTGTATAAATAATCATGCATGTTTTTCTAAATCTTACTAAGATTCAGTTTAGCTTATACATGAGAACTGAGGAGGCGAATGCTAAGTACTACAGTGAAAGTATAGGACAGGGAATATTGGACTGAAAAAGTAAGATTGTGTGTATGTCTTTGAGTGTGTGTGGGAAACTAGAGAGTAAAGAAACTGAGGCTTACTGCCAGGATTCCAATGAGTATTTCCTCAGGAAACTATTCAACTTGAAATTGATGGCATTTAAAATACTAAGTGACGTATTGGAGAGGCCTATTTCTATTAGAGGGATTTGACGCGCGCACACACACACACACACACACACACACGCAGTATTTCCCATTTCCCACTTTTGATTTTTGACTTGATGATTTGTGAGAAGCTTTAGTGAAAGGTGCAGGTCTTATGGATTGTGTGAGGTCTGGTATACTGTACTCTATAGGCCTCAGAAATGTCACTATTTCAATCTAATTTGGATGTAATTTTTGCATAGTTTTGTGTGCCTGAGACCGCAATTACAAAGTAAACATTTTGACTTCACAGACCTGAGAAATGGTAGTGAGAAATGATTACATTTGTTTGTTTTTAGCTAAATGAACCAATTTAATCTGCTGGCCTCTTGTTATTCCTTCTGTGTCTATAAAAGTTGATTCATGTTGTTTTTGCAGTGCTAAGGCTCGCCAGTTAAACCGTCTATCTAGACTTTCAGATAACACTCCTTCCTATCATTGCACTAACTCTTTATAATGGCCAACCCCTCCAACTGGTCTAACGTCTGGATTCTCCAGCTGCCTGAGTGTAAAGGTGGTGAAGGACACATTTTTCATTCTAATCATGGAGCGTGAGACACATTTACACAAACTTAAGCCTGTTATAAAAAGCTCATACTGGCTGAATGTGAATACATGCTATTTAAGGCTTAATAGAAAAAAAATGATAGATTTAAAAGCTTTAGGGCATTGATTTCACATGGTTTAATTACATAAGCAAAGGCAATTACAAGTATTTCTGCTTCCTTGAGCTTAGTGGCTGGAGGAAGACTGGGATCAAATAAACAAAGGCCTTGAGCCTCATTTTCCATTTGTTATACATATGTTTCATAGTGGACTGTTCCAACAGGTTCTGTATAAGGATTAAGATTACACTAGTCTACAAGCAAAATGCTTCCAGAATAAAACTAATGAAAGGCTACCACATGTGTGTTAGTGATAAAGAAAATTCAAGTCTTAAATGCTGGTTGGCTGAAGTTTCCAAGATAAGTCTGGGGTCAAAATGTGAAATTCTGAGAATTAACAAGAGAATAGGTTTTAGTCCAAAGGAATATTGGTCTCAGATCTACTTCAAAACACTGTCTGCACATTATGATCCATTCACTTTACAGGTTCTTTCTAGTGGAATATTTACTAATCCATTGTATATATGTACATAAACTACCATATATGTGGAATAACACACCATCATATATATTAAAAACATGAACTAACCAGCACTTTTGTCATTTGTTTTCTGATTCATCTTATTAATGTATGTAAGATTTAACACATTTAATGTCTGAAGCAGATACTTTCTAAAAAAAATTGTAGAGCAGTCATATTACGTCAAGTCTGCTGTACACAACAATGAAAGTTCCAGCCCAGAATTCCAGCTGTTTTCAGTAAAGCATAATGAACATATGTAAAAGGTTCATCCCAGCTGTTTGTTGACATTAATGAACATTGAGTACTATATTTTTATTGTTGCCCACCAACACCCTCACAGACATGTACTCTCATTTTTATTCTAAGATTCCCAAATTAAGCAACTGCTTCCTGTAAAATATCCTCAATTGAGACGGGGAATACGTGCGTCATCTCCTGAGCTGCTGACATACTGCAGCTACAAGTCATCAAACCTGCACTCATTCATACAGTAATCATAAAAAACCATAATGATTGGGTTTGCCATACTGTTGAAAAATCCAAAGTTGAAAAGTTGAACAACAGACATCATGTACGGTAGAGTATATATATATTTTTGTTCTTTCTACTATTTTGGAAATGACTCAAGTGGTCCTGGCATTTGTCTTTTGCATGGACTAAGAAGTGTGTCTGATATGTGTGTTTGTGATTTTACACGCACTGTATGATGAGCTCAGTGTGAAATTATTGTATAAAACAAACATCTGCAAAAAGAGCAGTCAGGACCAGTGGGTTTTGGAAACTGTGTGCCTGTCCGTACAATTATATATTGTGAGTACACAGTGTCTATAACCTAGTATGTCTCTGCATGTACAATGTAGTCTTCACTGTAAGTATGCCTCAGTGAAAGTGTATATGCAAACATCTATGTATATTATATGCATGGTTGGTTGGTGTGCTAATCCACCAGCTCAGTTGGAGCACATATGGCTAAGCGGGACGCCACCACTTTCCTCAGTAGCAATTAACACGTCTACTTCCTCCACAGAAACATAGTAATGCATCACTGCCTGTGTGCCTGTCAAAGAGCAAACCAGAGCTCAGTATCAACGACACAGCAAAGGAAAGTGAGCTGTCTAAAGTTTAAAAAAAAAATACGTAAAAGCAGCTGTCAAGGCAAAGAAAGCCTAGTTTATTATGATGAGTTGCTTACACGGCAAAAAAAATAACATGATTGTTTGTTCATGTCATTCTACACCTGCAGTGCAAATAATATTTTTGAACACCAGACGGGTGAGGTCCGACTTCACATTTCTGTATAAATATATAAGTCAAAGACAGCAGGTGTGGCCTCTCAGCTTTTCATCCACTTGATTAATATATATAGTATGAAGGATAGGATTTTTTAAAAGCAAAAATAATAAGAAGTTTAAATGTCTTCCAAACTAAGAATGGAAGATATACAATGCTGCACTGAGATTTTAAAATCTTTTAAAAGATTATGACACTGTAAAAAAAAATTAATAGAATAGTAGAATTAACAGCAAAAAGTTGTTAAAATGACATGTTTAAAATGTTAAATTGACATGTTACTCTGTAAATATGTTCATAATTTGACGTGTTTTTTTTTTTTTATAGGATTGTTCTGGCAACCACAGTTGTCAGTGTATCTTTTTCTCCCTAAAAACAGCAGAATTTTTATGCATTTATTTTTTACTTTATGCTTGTGTACTAATATAATTATCTTATTAGTATAAATCCATATATTACTAAAATTCAACAGTGAGAAAAATGTAGCTTTAAAATGTGATTAAATAAAAGGCATCAAATTATAACTAACAAAACGATGTCACTTAATCGTTAAAATATCATTTCTGCCTGAGATTTTCCAAAGTGAAGGTGGTAAAAACAACAACTCCCATGATCCCACACTACTTCACAACATTATCCATCTGTCTTTATAATTGTTTAGAAGAGACATCTGTGTCTTTGAAGGTTCAAGAAGTGGCTTAAAATCGAACAGTTACAGGTTTAATTCCCCAGAACTGCAGTGAGTTAGCTGAGACTCTTAAACCCATGGGGAGACTAAGTCACGTCCTTCTACTTCCGGTCCACGGAGACTTAGTTCGCAAAAAAATTGAATGGGAGTGAATGGAGTGAGTCAAGTTAAATTCTGATTCCGTTTGACAAGTGCTCTTAAATTCACATATGATAACAGTTAATAAGAAATATTTGCCGACCACCCGTTTTTGATGGGAAGCAAATGTGACGTTAGGTTTTATGTGGGCTTAGTAAGAGACTACAATGCGTCGCGTTTGTGACGTTACACTCCGCTCAGCTGTGGTGTGGAGTCTCTGGTGACGTCACATATGCGCCAGGCGTGTAGTCCAAATTATTAACGGCTTTTACTTGCAAATGAATTAGCCATTGGTTAACAGAAGTAGTTGAAATACACTTCAATAATTATCATTTATTATGAGGTATAACATGTGTGTGGTTCAGGGCACATGACAAAACAGATACGATTTTAGCATTCATTAATTTTCCGATCTCAGTTCCCATGAGCCTCCCGGAAAGGGGCGGATACTTAAGCTCACCATACGTGCTTCCAACGTGCCTGACATGATAGCCTTGCGCTCCGAGTCTGCATTTCATGAGTTCATGGATGCAGAGGTTAAACTCTCAGTATTGCATGTACAATAAACTGGCAAATAAAGTCTCTTCTTCTAGTGTGAATAAAACTTTGATATCTCACTTCCTCTTTATGTGTAACTTTTGTTACATCTGACAGTAAAAGTTATGAAAGCAATAACCTACCCTACATCACCTAATCATCAAAATTGTATTTTTTTTATTACTTAGAGAGAAAGACTCGTTGAAACATTTTCTACTTTTAACCAAAGTTATGAAATATTTTGTACTGTGTAGCTGTGACTACATCTGATATTTGAAAAAAAGATTCTAACAACTACTCATTATTTTGTTCTGAATAACATTATATATTGCTATTGATGCTTATTAACTGCAGATGGTTTTGAACTGAATATAAATATTTGATACTGCAGCAATTTGAACAAACTTTGATTTACTGAGATAAGACAAATGAATTATATTTAACTGCAGCCACAGTCTGAAGACACCGCAAATATAATTGCATGTCTTATTTTCAAGAGATTTGCTTTTAATCCTGATAAAATATTCCAGAAACCTCTTTGTCTTCAACATTTTCAATACAGTTTTAGTACATACCTGGAAGTCCAGGTGGTCCGTTCTTCCCCAGTCTACCTTCATCTCCCTCATCTCCAACCACACCTTGATCTCCTTCATATAGAAAAAAACACAAACTCTTCAGCGAAATGACCTTCATTCAATACTGGACAATTAGAAATATAGTCAGACTTGCCATATTAATACATTTATAGCAACCACACCGTCATTGCCAATAACCAAAATCTCTATAAAAAAGTATTAATGACATGAAGCTGAAAGCACAAATGAGGTGTAAGAGAAATGTCTGTGGTTGGTTCACTACTTGAACAGCACTTGGAAACAAATAGTGAGAGGTTTCTGAAAGTCTTCAGCTGTAATTTTGTCCCAGTTGTTGATGCCAAGAGCACTTTATATCTTGTTAAGAGCTAGACTTTGAAATGAAGGTTTGCAACAATCCCCATCCATTGCTCTGGAGGAGTACTTTGGAAAACTGATTATTCCATTATTCAGCCTATTTAGACATATTTATGAAACTCAGATGAAAACATTCTCTTTTAGACCCCTGAATTAAAATGATTTAAAGTAAACCAAAAATTAAATCAAATTATGTATGAGATCATGCCACAAATTGATAAGAAATAAAACCACCTTTAAAACTATATGTGAACTAAAAGTGCAAATTCATCTTGTAGTCACACAAGTCTCAATAAAAAAAAAAAGTCACTAAATCTATAATAAATACTGGACTCAAAGGACCAGTAAATGTACAAAAAAAACCCAACAAAAACCCTGTTCGTTGAATGATTTTTGGGGATTTTAAAGCATAGAAAAATATACGTCCCACTCAAATATGCAGACGTGAATATGTACACAATCAGAGGTTGGCTCTGTGGTCAATACTATCCTGGATGAGTCTTGTACAAATAATCAGTTCAGTTTAGAGGCAGCTGTCTAAATATACACTGTCACAATGGGACTTTCTTACTTGTACATAAAATTCAGTAGAACGTTGACAAAATCTCCAGAGCGGTTCACACACACACATATATATATATATTTCCCGCTTACTCTTGACTCATTCCAAAATATCTATGCCCACACTTCTGGGCTTCAATGTTGACTAACGGGTATTGTAAAAACAGTTTTCTGTCCGTACAAATGTTTCAAAACTGTAAAATCTAGATTAAAAGCCGTATTTATGCTTATTTTGCTTTGGAAAATGTTTGCATTTTTATTTAATAGACCTCCAGAGCTCTTGGATGATGTAACTCTCTAAGGAACATCTTTCTGGATTTGTTGTGAGCCAATACTAAAAGCTCTGTTTTTCAGTAATGCTTAGTTTACGGTGTATTTTATAAGGTCTGTCTGTCTGAATCAGCAGGGGAAACGAGCTACTGGATGTCATAAAACAGTAAACACGCTGAGGGGAGGCATTCCCTCCAAAGACGGTGGGGTAGCAGACTCACTGCTAGTAAACTCCAGGACATTACATGCTTGGTACGTTCATCATTAGCTCTATAAACCCAAACTATTATATTGGTGTTTCCTCAGAATTTTCCATTCAGGCTGTGCATACTCTATATGTTCACTATGCATGGATTTTCATTTAAAACAGAGACACATGCATTTACCTTTAGCTCCAGGTAGAAAGGAATTGGTGCATACTTCTGTGGAAGTAGAAAAGCGGATGCACACAAATGCAAAAATGCACATCCTCAGGAGTCCCATACCTTGTCTTCTTGGCATCATTGACCAGTCATCACCAACCATATACTGATGATTTTATAGTGTTGATAAAAACTACAAATTTTTCTACGACAATTAACAAATATCCTTCACTCACAAAAGCCCAAATATAGCTGTAAAACCAGTGGATCAGTGCAGGACTAATGAGCACAAATCCCACAGAGGGTAAGAACAAAAACACACTACACATCCACATGTTTACATAGAGGCTTATCAGTTACTTGTCATAATGTTAAACAACACTTACCAGACTGCATTCCTCTGTATGTCTGACCCCCTTTTAGAGTGTGACTTCATCTAATTATGTGTTAAAATCGACTAATGAGGAGCAAAATGTTATATTTTTTACTGCAACATGTAAATTATTGTTCATATGAAATTACTAAAAACCATGCTGTTGTGCAGGAAATATCCTCCTAACTGTCTCTGTGTAAATTCTCAGATATTCAGGTCATTCATTCTGAGTTATTTTCAAAATGTAGTCTTGATGTCTATTAAATAAAACACAAAACATTTCAAGAACAAAATCCAGCCCAGTTAAACTTCAACCTAAGGATTTCCAAATACTGTGTGGTACTTAGCCTTTGCAGTGTGTTGGAAAATCACCTAAATCACTTACTGTATTTTCTGGACTATAAGGTACACTTAAAAGACATGCATTTTTATCCAAAAACCACAGTGTGCCTTATAATCCAGAGCACCTTATATATGGACTCATTCTGGATGTGTTTAGTGACTTGGAATTTTGACTTTTTAATCTCATAATTTTGGCTTTTTATCTCATAACTTTGACTTTTTATCTTATAATTTTCACTTTTTATCGAATAATTCTGACTTTTTGTGTCATGATTTTGACTTCACTTAACGTGCCTTATAGTCCAGTGTGCCTTGTAGTGTATAAGAACTCCCACATAATGCTCTGTAAATAGTAGTCCTAACATTTCTGTGAGGAATTAGTGTGGGTTCTCTTTGGTCAGGTAATGTATTTTAAAGTTGAACCAGATCCTTTAGAAGCAGGTAGATGTAGGTAAAGTCTTCTGTTGGTGCCTGTGATCACTGTCTTTTTGAGTATTATGATGTATTGTGATGTATTTCATTGTACTTTGATTTGTATCGATTCACCAGACTCTTGCTAAAACACACCTGAGCTGTAGCAATGACCTGCTGACACATCCAGGAAAAGTTCCTGGGATAAGCTTCAGCATATGGAACTTGGAAATTAAATGAATGGATGATTGAATGAATAGTTATAGATAATGGTTAAGCATGGAGATGTTTTTTTCTGGTGCTTTAAATGGGTCACGTAATTATTTTGTGATTTTGCCAGTTTGATATTTTGCTATTGAAGAACATTGGTTTAGTTGTAGTACCATTCAAATCAACATGATTTTCATTTTATGTACCATGGCTTGTTGTTCTGATGACGTTAAAACATGTAATGCCAGATCTCTGAAAAACGAAGCTGTTTTCTAATCAAGAACAAGGGAGTAGTACATCTCATCATCATATCCTGCTTTGCTCATGTTTTACACTTCCTCCCACCCTTTTGGACCACAAAACCTTTGAGGAAATTTGGAGACGTGCACATGCTCATATATGCATTCAAACACACACACACACACACACACACACACACACACACACATGGATTCTTGCATAATTGCATCTTCTGGTTTGTCACTATGTGATGAAAACATACAGAGTTTGGAGGCCTCGGAGGGACTGACAAAAAGCAGGGAGGGTGGGTGGCAGTAAAGTAGAAGAGACACAGAAAGACAGAGAGATAAAGAGAAAGAATGAGACATAATTACAGAAGAAGACAAATTAAGACAAGAGACGAAGCAAAGACCAAACAGGAATGGAAGTACGGAGGAGAATGCGGTCAGAGCCACATGTCTTGGCTCTAGCAGGGCTTTCCTTCAGAGTTCTGCTTCCAGGGATGTCTTAAGTCCTGCATCAGAAAGACAAGTCATCAGGGGTGTTTGTATGCTCTTCTCTTTGAAGTGAAGGGAGGGGTTAATTTTAGCAAGAAACTATTAATTGGAAAAAGAGATTCATCTTAATCAGACTGGAGTTGTTCCCTGAGGGGGAGAACTGGCTTGTCATCATTTTGAAAATCAGCCATATTTTGCTTTTATTGTGCTTGGCCTGCCTTAATGTTATTGGTATTCATAAAAAAAATATTTCAGTACTCTCAGTGTCATCTGGGAAATAATGACACATTTTTCTACTTACAGTAAAGTTACAACTTACTTTAACTGTTATTGTTTTGGCCTTTGTTAGTGGGTTGCAGCTATTAATCACCTCTTATTGCCGACTGTAGTGTTTGTTTTGAGAGTATCTAACATCCCATGCCTTGAAATCATTCAAAGTCTGATAAAAGTTTCTTTTGGCTGCTAACACTGTTCACACCAAGTTAAAAAAATTATATCATTCCTGCTCAGGAATTTGTAGTTGTTGAGAGTTGTGTGTTTTGTTACAAGAGATTTTTTTTTTTTTTTATGGTTCTGGCTTTTAGGGTTATTGACAATAACTGGCTAGAACTAGTGTGGCTTGAAACAATTACTGTAACTCATGACAATACTACTTCACTTGTCTGTTGCCCCTCATGATGAAAGGTTGTAGTTTTGATGTGTGGTGATAAAAAAAAACCAGCTCTGATGAACTTGTTGAACTTGTTTGACTGTTGACAATTTTGGCCATTAAAGATGCATAGTTATTACTAGAGATTTACTGTTGATGTAAAATAAAATAACAGATTTGCTTTGGAACACATTATACTATATATGTGGGAAAATAGTTACAAAACCAAAAGGATGTGAAAAGTCTGTGATGAAATGATTAGCAAAAAATAGTGAATCTATGCATCAATGGGGCCTTAATTACCTTAATATTGATATAATATTGGCTTGATGTAAAAGCTAGTGAGCACATAGGGTCTTCCATTTTATAATGGCTAGTTTCTTGTTTTCTTATGTTAAATTGAAATAATAAATCATAGAAATTATAGAAAAATGTCTGTAATAGTAATTGGCATTGGAGAGAAGTAGTACACTCATACATTTTGACATGCTTCTTGAGAAAGTGAGAGCTGTTACTAAACAGAAGCTACACTGCCTGCAAAAGACATCCCCACCTGGATTCAACTATATCAACCTTCTATTGGATAATTACTGCAACAACTGATATGTTTCACTTGGAAATGTTCTATTTAACCCTTTCATTGATTCAGACTCATTTCTGAAATAGACAAATCAGACAATTATGCTTCAGTGGACAAAGATCATGTGGTTTGAGTCCAGATTGACTGTGTTCCAGAGGTGGATGAAATGATTACCCCATTATACCTAGTGCTTACAGTACAAGCCTGTGGGGGAAGTGTTTAATTTGAGGTTGTACAATCTAAAACAAGGAGCTACTTGATATTGAAATAAATGTTGAAATGCCAATCAAGTAAGGTTGGCTCTCTATCAAAGCACATTAATGTGTTTGGACCCATATACTGAAGAACTAGATTAGAATAACAGTAGATTTTCTCTCCTCTAATGCTGCAAACATATTCCAAGATGAAGTTGCCAGGATTGAAATTGTAAAAGAGTGGTTCAGGAAGCATGAAGTACCACTAGAGTCCAGACCTTCACCCCACTGATTATCCTTGGGATATGTCAAAAGAAGCCTTTCTTTCCTCTTTCATCATCAATTTAAGGTATAACTCTGGAGTAAAATAGATGTGACATGTACTGTTAAACAACATGGAATGGAAGTCCAAAAAAATAGTATGCTTGACTTTTTTTTGTATGTAAAGAATGCATGTTATGTGCAGGAGGGCACACAGTAAATTTTGCAGTGTTAAATCAACACTTAGAGAGTTTATTTAACTTCTTCTAGAGTGTATTTGGTCCCATTGTCTCCAAATGAACACTGCAAAATCTACAGTGCAGCAGCAAAAAATGATTTTAGTCACTCAAAATAGCATACACTATATTTACAAAAATTCTCATCATTTGACCCTTAGTTGACCTTTTCTAATGGAGAAATGAAATCGTGATGCACTCTTTATGAAAGTCTTGTGATTGTAGTGAAGGTATATTAGATTTGGGACTAAATTATTCGACTGAACACATTCAAAACGGATAATAGACAACGCTACATACCAGTAGATAAACAGGGTGTGTACTTTGTGTCTGTGTGTAAGTGTTAACATGTGTTTATACTGTCAGTTTTTAATAATTTTTTCAATTTGCGTGGACTCCTCTGACACACTTCTTGGCTAAGGTCTGGGAAAGTGCAGCATTCCTACGCAGACTGCGCTCTACACGCACACATGCACATATGTATACACACAGCCATGCTATCCTGAAGGCTAATTGTTTACATGTGGTTTAAATTGCATTCTCTAATTAAAAATGTGATTCACACTCCTGGATTGAGGGTTGACTCCATTACCGTAACCACACTACAAAACAGCCCTGTTTTCTGTGCTGCTTTAAAACTCATTTACATCACTGGAAGTACCACTTAGATTTGAAAACCCCAAAAGGAGTGTAAAGTGCCCACATATGTGTCAGTGACAAATCTTTTCAGAGTAATTTCAGCATATAACATATTTACCTAACCTCTGCTCTCAACCACACTAATTTACTGCTGAGCATGCATGTCATGATTGGACCAGTAACTGCTGTGAAAGTGAGTGCAAGGCCTGTATTTCCGGCTTTTTACTGGGAATTGGGGCACAGACCAAGGCCTAAGTCAGCAGGGAATCACGCAACAAACTATGGTGACAGTCATACACTATGGGATGTGTGTCTTTGTTTTTTATGATTTCACTTTCTGAGGAAGTGAGTCAGATCATTTTCGCCATCGTTGAATAATTGTCACCAGGAATCAATTACAATCATATTTCATTTCACATCAGCTCTTTGTCTTCTGTGTGCCCTGTAGATGTCCAGACAAGTTCCCAGGAAAACACTGGTGGTCTTGGTGTTCAGAAGTGATGTGATTAAAGAACATTTAGGGAGGAACCCAAAGACTGAGTTGGTGGGAGCTCAATTCTCAGATGATTACTGGATTTGACTCTTGATCAATTCCTTCACTTTAAATATCTTAGAATAATTGTAGAATAAAATGGTTGACGAAAATGAAATTAGAATGTGTTTTTATTTGGTCTTATTTACTGTCATGTCTTTCATGTTTTGTTAAGCACTGCTCACCTAGTAGTAGTAGTAGTAGTAGTAGTAGTAGTAGTAGTAGTAGTAGTAGTAGTAGTAGTAGTAGTAGTAGTAGTAGTAGTAGTAGTAGTAGTAGTAGTAGTAGTAGTAGTAAACTGTTTTAATAGTAAATCATCTCATAATTGATGTTAAAAATGTAGAGTATTATTAATCAGGATATAGACAAATGAAGTCCAACCCTATGAAATATCTTTGTTAAAAATGTATGGTGACTTAATCCAATAGTCTGAACAGATACTTTTTGAATTATGCTATTAAAATATAATTTTAAATGTCATGAAAGTCACATTGTGTTGTAAAAATAGCAAACTAACATCTAGCTTTGTTAAGAAAGGTTAAATATAGAAATACATTCACTTGGGAACTACCATAAAATTAGCACTTTATGGTTTCATCTCTCAATATGTACCTGTATAAATACTATTTAAAATGTCCACAATACAATTAAATCATATTCATATACCTAGTCCTTCTTTTCCTAAATTTCTTCTATTGTGTTTGAACTTCCACATCTCAGTCACCAGTGGAAAGACCCTCTTTCGTCAATACATCACATCCACTTCCCATCATAAGTCGTTACACAGCATCTCTTCTCATGACACGGCATACAACTCTTTTCCCACAGGATGATTCCTACTTTTTCCTCATTGTCATTCCTCTAAAAGACAAAAGAAAGCCCTCTCGCACAAGCCACAGATTACATGAGGCTACACACACAGATGATTCAATTCCTCTGGTCATTTTTTTGTGAAAATAGGGTGTGCTTATACAGTACATCGTCTATGGAAAAAGAAAAGTTCTGGTGAGGGGTGAACATATTTCAGAGGATATCAGAATAAACTGAGCTGGAAAGAAACTAATGGATCCAGTATCCCCAATATATTGACTTTTTGCTGTATGTGAGTATACTTCCAGTAGCGTGCAACCATACCCGAATGCAAATAAATATGGGAAAAGTGTTGCAGAGATCTTCCAAGATGTGTTTTCCCACATTTTGGATTTCTTGAAAAAGAATGATGATCAGTTACAGAATTTGAAAATAATCTCTGCGACTACTCCCTGACAAATCCATACCACCCACTAAGTAACTCCATCCCGGGGCTTAATTGTACATTACTTCAAATGCCTGTCAGAAAAACATTTAAGTCGACTGAAAAGGACGACTTCCACATGGCATGGTGTGCACTTACAGCTCATCAGATTATTTGCTGTTCTTCCCGGTCTGCAAAAATGTTTGGGCTCAAATGTTTCAGACAAAAGCCAGAAGTCTTCTACGTAAATGAAATAAATGTTGTGATAGATTTACCATCACACTGATCATAAAGACCTATGAATAAAATACAAGACTGTGTTTTACACATACAACCAATATGTTGTGTACATGAGTTCTTCTGATTCTATACTTAGTGTAAAAAATAACAACAGTGTATTAACCCATAAAGACCCAGTGCACATTTTGTGGCAGCAGCCAAATGTTCTTTTTCTCTCTATTTAACCTTTCTTAAATGATTTATCACCATCTATGATTATACTATCCTCTGTATTTTGTGATTATCATTGTAAATCATGTATTTTCTTATATTTAATTTTTTATGCTGAATTTCAATGTTCAAGGGAAACTCAAGTTGCTTTTCCATTGACTGTCAAACTCTGTGAAAATAACGTCAGCATAAACATTTACTTAAAAACACCAAACCTCTCATTTTTTGATTAAAGGTTTTTCCAGATGCAGCACAGTTGGTATATCATACAAAACTGCAATGGCAAGACGTTTTTCCACAACTAGAGTCAAGAAGAGTTTTTTTTTTTTTTTTAACAAAAAATGCAAAAAACATGCTGTGATATAGGGGTGCAGTGGTTAGCACTCGGGCCTCACAGACAGAAGGACCCTGGTTCAATTCCCACACCAGAAAGGTCTGGTGTGGAGTTTACATGTTCTCCTCGTGTCTGTGTGGGTTTTCTCTGGTTTCCTCCCACCATCCAAAGACAAATACTAATAGGTTAATAGGTTAATCTAAATTGCCCATAGGTGTGAATGTGAGAGTGATTGTTTGTCTATAGATGTTCAGTCCTGAGATGAACTGGAGACTAATACCCCGCCTTCACCCATTGTAGCTGGATTAGGCCCCCAGTGACCATTGACCGCATTACCTTGGGAATTCACATAGAATCAGAGAAATTCCCTGTATATCCCCTCCCCCTCGCCCTCCCCCTGTTGCTGCTTCCCCTACCGTCACCACCACCACCCCAACTGTCCTTGCCCCGCCCTGCCCCCTTGGATTTTCTAAATTTTTTTGGTGGGTGCTCATGCTGCCGCACCTGCATTGCTTGCTGCCTTGGGCAACTACTGTACCTGGTCGACCCACCCCTAGGAACACCCCTGTAAATAACTGACCATAATCCAGTGTGTTCATCCACTGTCATTAATCCAATTAGTCCATGGTTTTAGTGGTGAACCAATGTTGTAGAAGATGACAGTATTTCACTATGGAGCCTCTGAACGTCCAAATGGGTCAAATCTGATGACGATGAAAACATGACAAGCTGTATTTTACACCAATTATTTACATGTATTGATCATATTCAGCAGTTGTTAAAGGTTTTAGATAAGTAAATGTTTTTGGTCACCAGTGGATGTTTAGGTCTTTGTGGCTTAAATGCTAAAGATAAGCTTCACATTCTGCAACCTCTTTATGTTCAAGTCCTAGGATCTGTTTTACATCCAAAATCTTGTAAGATCAGAAAAAAAGACCGATGTTTTCCTCAGAAGATTTAATCATAAGCTTTCTACAGACAGGTCGCCAAAGTCAATACTTTGAAAACATGATATCTAAAACATAAAAACAATTAACTGTTACCAAAAACAAATTTTAGTTTGATTTAACTTTGGCTTTATATTGACCACTTTTTGACATACAGAATGTTGGTCCAGGCTCCCATTTCATTGATTCAGCATCAGTGCAGGCGAGCTTGGACGTCTGAAATCTTCAGATACAAAGTCTGCGAAAGCAAGCGGATCATACCTGGATGCTGAGAGGCTCGTTTCTCCTCCACATGAAGAGATCATGTTTTCTCAACAAAATCAGCCATTTGTTTGACATGGAAACAGTAAGATGGAATGTAATGGTGTTGTGGTTTGGGTGATGGATGGGTGTTTACATCTGCCTTCAACTCTGTTGACTTTGGTTCAATATCCAGCTCTTCCACAAATAACTTCACTGAGTTAAGATTTCATTTTTAGGCAAAAGTTTGTCTTTTATATCTGTGACCAATGGCTTTCCTCAATCTTAAAGAAACCGTTTGGTTGATAATCCTCAACAGAAACTATTGCGTTAACCTACTCCAACCTTTTCCAAAGATGGCTTTGTTTTTTCATTATTTTATCACTTAACTTTCACCTATTTGTCAAATAGATGACAGATGGAAATTGAGTAGAGTGTTGAGTGCAATGGAAAAATGATAAACTATGTGAAGATTTCTTTGTGGACTCACAGACAAACAGACTCACGTCAGTATATTAAATGTCACTATGCTATAATAGTAAAACTTTAACCTGGTATTCAAACTAAGGAACAAAAAAAACAGTGGCTGTTTCCTTTAATGTAAAATCTAAAAATAGAGCACTTCCACCACACTGCCTAAACCTTTTCACAGAGAGCAACTGTAGACCTCATTAACCTCACCAGTGGGTATAAAATATTACAATTATTTTGTTGTAACTGCAAAACAAGCTTTGTTTTCTTATGATATTTATATCCATCTTGCTGTCTGCATTTCTCTGCTGTATTTTACTCCATGGCATTCGATCAAACCAAGTATCTGGAGCAAATTTTACCTCTGGACAAAACATTTACACTGAAGGAAAATCATAAACAGCAGTAGCAGCAGCAGTTGCACTATTTACGCTTTGACAGAGAAAATACCGATTCTTTTTCTTTAATCTTATGTTCATTTCCCTTCATATGCTTCTTATTTCTTTACCACTTAACGAAATAGAAATAAACATTCTATTTTATCACATAATATTTAGAGTTTTACAAATTCACGCTTGTAAATTTGTATTATTTTTGTAATTTAACTCATGAAAGTAATACTTAAGCTCAATGGCAGCTCTAATTTTAGATCGACATCAATAAATGTCATATGTGTGCATGTTTGCATCTGCTTTTGCATCTACTGTTCGTGTGCAGATCTGTAAGGGTGGTGGTAAAATCATTGGTGCATGCCAGATGATGTGAAGATTGGCTGTCGTTTGCATAGCTTCATCCACGGGGGACTTTACCTCCACTTCCCTCTGAAATGATGCCAGGTAAAGCTTTGTTTGCACAGAAATTGTATTAACAGGTGACCTCTGGTGATTATATTTGTAATAATTAGGGAGGTCATCTATGATTTTAATCTTGTTTGAATATACCATGTCTGCATTTTGTAAATTAAACATTTTCAGTAAATGACAACATCCTTGGATAATATCAGTCTTCATATTTATATTGTGATTTAGTAGGAACTTTTGTTCCCTGTTTATATTTATTCACCATATGTCCTGGTAACATGTATGTAATTCTGGCTCTAATGCATGGGGTGGCAGTGTAATGGGTCTGTGTGAGAATATATGTGGGTATGAATTTGTACTATTTTTGCTATTTCTTTTAATATTTTTCTATTTTGATCAATTTTCCAACTTTTTAAATTATGTTTATTGAGCACAGTACATCTGACTCCTGTTGTATGTTTATACAATGACAGTAATGACTTATATGCTATTAATGCAGTCAAGTTCTTGAAAAACAGTGAGTCCTAGACTAAGTATCTATAAAAAAATAACACTAATAATGAAAAAAATAATAAATAACTATCTATCTATCTATCTATCTATCTATCTATCTATCTATCTATCTATCTATCTATCTATCTATCTATCTATCTATCTATCTATCTATCTATCTATCTATCTATCTATCTATCTATCTATCTATCTATCTATCTATCTATCTATCTATCTATCTATCTATCTATCTATCTATCTATCTATCTATCTATCTATCTATCTATCTATCTATCTATCTGTCTGTCTGTCTGTCTGTCTGTGTGTTTCAGAGCAATGCCTACTTTCATTTCTGAAAAAATAACCAAATATTCCAATAGCTGGTAGACAACTTTAAACATGAGAAGTGTTTTCAGCTTTGAGTTAAAGGCAGAGACAGACAAACAAACCACAAAACAAGCAGACATTTAGATACAGACAGACAAACAGACAGACATACTGAGGGCAGACATTCAAAAGATAAACATTGTTCCTGTCTAGAGGTGCCAGAGCACGTGTAGTGCTGAATGATGTACTTAAACCATCATCAGTATTAAATTTGAGCTAGTAGACCTGGCACTGAAATCCCTGTCCCTGTTTACACTGGCCTTCCTACAGTTGTTTTAAAACTGTTTTTATAATACGTCTTTAACAATAATCATAATCCAGTATCATCAGCGTGTGCTAATTCTCTGTAGATTTTTTTTAAACTACTGAACAATACAAACTGTTAAATATATTTTGGATAAAAATTAATTTTCGGAGGCACAGTGAAAATACCACCAACATAAGAACCTATTCCAGTAACAAATCGAACCCATATACTAATGTAATCCTCCTTGACAACAAACAGTGTGGCAATGCTGTCTAATACTATAAACACATAGAGACACTAACTACTACATGTATCCTTCTAAGAAATGTAGAAATCTTTTCATCAAATACTGATCTCATTGAGATTAAACCCCTCCTGTAATGGATTTATGTAAGGCACTATTTAGAATGAGCATAGATTGTGCAAGGGTCTTTATCTCACTCTCGATGAAATGCTGGATTAGATAGGGAGCTGTAAACCACAAATTGTTGAATACAAGTAGTGGGCAATATTAAATAATGTGAGTCAGATGGGTGTTGAGAAAACCACTTCTAGTCCTCAGCGTTTCTCACGACTCCACCTTACAGCTTTGGATGTCACAGTATTTTGATAGTATACCTCATCCAGACCTGTGGTTGTACTTTAATATTAAAAATCCTTCCTGTTCTCGGTGACTGACTTAAGCCTAAATTCTTCTGTGTGTCTGAACTACACCTAAAAGTTTGGAAATAACCTCTGGATAAACCCAAGTAACAACATGGACGTCAACAAATGAACTGATGTTATATCCTCCAGGAAAGAAAAGTTCCAATATCTTATCTTATCTTATCTTATCTTATCTTATCTTATCTTATCTTATCTTATCTTATCTTATCTTATCTTATCTTATCTTATCTTATCTTATCTTATCTTATCTTATCTTATCTTATCTTATCTTATCTTATCTTATCTTATCTTATCTCATCTCATCTCATCTCATCTCATCTCATCTCATCTCATCTCATCTCATCTCATCTCATCTCATCTCATCTCATCTCATCTCATCTCATCTCATCTCATCTCATCTCATCTCATCTCATCTCATCTTATGAGAAACACATTAAATTATAGTCATTTTTATTCATTCATTCATTTTATTTAATTTTTTTCTCTTCCCATTTATTTAATACTAGCTGGACATGATTGTATACATATTGGTTTAATCTTAAATGTAATATATATGTCTAAATGTAGACAATGTAGGAGTATATATGATAGGAAAGTTATCTTTACATTGTAACCCAAGGGAAAGTGCATTTATACAAATGGAAGATGTATACATGAAATTATGCATTTAGTTTTTTATTTTCTTCCTCTTATTATTTTATGATGAAATCTCACACATTAATTTATGTAAAGTGAAAGCTGCTCTCAAGGCAATCTCATTATGTACTGTTAATGACCTCTTTTTTTGTTGATAATGGCAATAAGTAAAAACAAAAAAAGTACATATTATTGTTCAGGGTCAACACAAGGTCAGATTTAGTTTTCATTTAGTTTACAGAGAGTAGGTAAAAATTGTCAGATCTGAGCCATCTTTATACATAATGCATAACAACATAGTTATATAACATTGTTCTTTCATTACCACTGCACTATAGTGGCTTATGTTTTTACCTTTTCATTTAAATGTTTTTTCTGGTTTGCTTAATTAGTCATTCTGGTCATGTTAACGGTCTGTGAAACACCACCCATATGTATATATAAAGTTTTGAGAAATAAACACGAAATACATTGATGGAAAACCTTAGCCGGTGCTTTCATGTGACTATGTACAAATTAGTCTTTAAGAGAATTCCCCTTGCTGCCTTGAAGACGTTGTGAAAGTGGTTTGGTCGCTGTTTTAAAGCTTCCCGGTCTTCGACATCAGTCTCTTGGCAGCCTGGTCTGTTTGTCTCACACTGAGTCTTTGGAGGGTGGCTGAATGACTGATTTCAACATCAGGGTCTAACACACATACACACATGCACAGTATGAATTATTCTGCCAGATGACCTCAGCTCACCTTTGCATTAATCTCCTCTGTGAACTCGAGTGAAGAAGAGAAAAGAAGAAAAACAGCGAGCATATCCAATACAATGAATTTTTTTTGCAGACATCTAAGTTACACAAGCTGTTTTTGTCAAATGCACCTGCCTTGTGAGACTATATGGCAAATTAATTTGTTGTATTTCATGGAAACATAGTCCATGTACCATTCTTTGTGGTTTAATTGAAATACTTTGCATCTTGAGGCACACCACAGTACTACAGTTTGTCTTAGCTGTTGCTGTTTCATAACATAGTGGTGTAAAAGTGGATTTTTACCCACACTTTTTATGTTTAACTCCTTTAGTTGTATGATGAATGAGGTTTTAACTTACCATCCCAGCTGGATTCAGCTTTAAAGGTTATGTCACAGCTGTAACAAACTACAACAATAAGATCCAAATTCCAAAAGAACTTGCCTTTAAAGTGTTTTCTCTTTCCATATATATATATATATATATATATATATATATATATATATATATATATATATATATATATATATATATATATATATATATATATATATATATATATATATATATATATATATATATATATATATATATATATATATATATATATATATATATATATATATATATATATATATATATATATATATATATATATATATATATATAAAACAGATGAAATAAAAACACTTCTGAATGTTCGGTGACTCTGATTTCTCAGAAGTACAAAAGAAGTTTTAGTAAATACTACTAGAAGTCCTTGGACTTAAACAGAGATCTTTATTTTATGGCTTTTTCTTCACGGCATAAATCACTGACACAGAAAATTTAATTTGTGGTGGATGACTTATGGAATGACAACAGACGGCTGGAGCGGCGTTTGAAGACTGTGGTTGGAGCCACTACTGTTGCTTTAGGCACAGCTCGTCCTGCGTGTGTTGAAGTGTGTGTAGGTGTGTGTTCCCCAGCGTGGATTTCATATCCTCTGTCTGGATTCAGACTCAAGTTACAATCATAGTTGTAATCTGTCGTTTCAGGTTATACAGCACTGCTTTGTTCCGCTCACTCCTGTGTAAATAGTCCAGTACACATGACATGGAGTAAACTATACCACAATGAGCTGTATGTATGTCAGCTGACGGAGCAGGCAGACTGTGTTAAAGTTTGTGTCATGATGTGTGGGCTGAGATCATGATGTGTGGTTTAAAGGATGCTTGAAATATGGGTCCATGTTGGCGACAGTTTGAGAGAGAGAGAGACCTGTTCTGCTCAGTGCTCTCCCACTCACCCCATAAATCTCACCAATGGCTGAACTGTTTAACTGTGACAGAAGGAAGGGTGGAGGGACGCATATTTGCTTGTGTGTAGTCGAGCAACATTGATTCCAAACATGAATTATTCTTAAAAAATGAGGAAGTTTGTGAGGCACATCAATCATACAGATTTCAGAATGTGTACCAAAAAAAATAGTGATAGATGTAACCATAACCCTAATGTGTTGGCAATCTTTACAATCTAACGAACCATTTAAGGACATGGAAAAAAAAGACATATCTGGAGCCATGAAAAAAAGATATATACTGTAACTGCTCTATATTTTCCAAATGGGCAATCTATTTGTAGTTATTTGATATTTTAACTTTAATTATCCATCATGATAATGCATGTGTGGTACATTCATGATATTACAATTAGATTTGCATTAGTTTTCAAATTATTTGATAATAATAAAATACCCTTATGTAGCATGTGATTCACATGTGGTTGAAAATACATGAGTTTTACTGTTTTTAATGATAAACAAGAAAAGAATGGATGGCTTTATGCCTATAACAATGATGGCAAAAAAAACTTTAAATGCTCCAAAATATTATGTTTTATGTCATATGTTTTTGAATGTTTCTTATATTTTTTGACAAAGCACAGGAAGACACTGGAGACAGGCTAAAAAGACAAATCTGGGTCAGGAGTCATGGGTTCCACTGGAATGAATGTTTTATGTAGCTGCACGTTCTTTTTACATGATGTAATTTTAAGATTTCATCCATTTTTCTCTACTGTCTTCCTCTTTGATACTCGTTATCCATAATAAAAGTTTTTCCAGAAATAATCTTTGCTACTATTATAGTTGTAATTTAATGCTAAAATATATAGACAAAAGACATAAAAGCATAAATATGTCTGTATAAGCTTGGTTCAAGTCATGATTTAAAAGTAATTTAAGACAATTTTTTTTTTCCAAAGGTAGAAATACTATTTTCTTTTTTCAAAAGCAAAACAAAGTCAAGTAATTACATTAATAAGAGTACAACTATTCACATTGTCAGTACTGGCCCATATGGATTTATGAATTTAATTTGTAAAACGAAAAATTCTCAAGGTGAAGAATTGTCTCCGATTCACCTGTCAGAGAAAAAAAACATTCATTGTGTTTTCCTTCTGTTTGAAAGATTTCCTATTGCTAAAAAAAAAGAAGAATCTTAAAGCCTTGGTTCTGGTCTACTTCATTTCCTGACAGAAGAAATATGTTTGGATTAAACAAAATCCTCTTTTGTATTAGATAACACATCCTCTTTCTACTATTGATCCAAATATTAGTTTTTCCTTGACCTAATATGTCTTTGTTCCTATTTTCCCCTTACTCTTCTCTTCCTTGTTTCCTATTTGTTGAGATGGGAAGACTTTCTGTTGACTTTTGAGAGAAAAATAACACAAATCTGAAGTAACTTGTCCCATGTGGCAGAAAGGCTTTGGGCAATTCTATATGAGAACATATAAGAACAGATTTTCAAAAGCTTTATATATGTGTGGATAAGGAGAGAGAAGAATGGGCACTTTAAGGTTATTTTTCACCTCAATATAAATGACATTACTGATGATTTATCCAGCCGTTTCTAAAAGTTATTTATATTACCGTTAAATCAACAGTTAAAGTAAAGTAAGTATTTTAAAGACATAACAAAGTAACCGTTCATCGACATTATATAATGAATCTCTTCGAATTCATTTTGGGTTTTTTTCCCCCCTTTTCTTCTACTTTCTGAAAAGTATCTTTCCTGTTTCTTGTCTCTTGAAATTTCATGAAATCAGTTTAATGACCAAAATTTGAAATAGAGGCTTTATTCATGTGAAGTGAGAAACACACCATTCCCAACCACTTAAGGATTATGTGAAACAGGCACAAGTAGAACCAGCTGCAGTTTGACACTGAAATGGTGCGATGGAAATTATAAGTATGTGAGTAGAAATTCATCTTCATCTCCGACGTGGATTTACTGCCAAAGTCATGCTACGGAGATCCTCACTGCTGCGGATAAATGTTTACTTTTTAATTGAAGTGCTTCTCATCTAATCATGACCAAAGCCTTTCCCAACCTCAAGCAAAGATGTTTTCATTTTGGTAACCTTTTCACATGAAAAGAGAGAAAATTTCACATCCAATTTTTTTTTTCCTGTTAAGCAAAGTGGTGGTGGAATTATTATCCACCTCATTTAGACTCTTTTGGTAACAGTTTTCACATCAGTTTTTTAGTCTTATCATGGGTAATTTCTTTCTTTCTTTCTTTCTTTCTTTCTTTCTTTCTTCTCTTTCTTTCTTTCTTTCTTTCTTTCTTTCTTTCTTTCTTCTTTCTTCTTTCTTTCTTTCTTTCTTTCTTCTTTCTTTCCTTCCTTCCGTTCTTCTTTCTTTCTTTCTTTCTTTCTTTCTTTCTTTCTTCTTTCTTTCTTTCTTTCTTTCTTTCTTTCTTTCTTTCTTTCTTTCTTTCTTTCTTTCTTTCTTTCTTTCTTTCTTCCTTCCTTCCGTTCTTTCTTTCTTTTCTTTCTTTCTTTCTTTCTTTCTTTCTTTCTTTCTTTCTTTCTTTCTTTCTTTTCTTTCTTTCTTTCTTTCTTTCTTTCTTCCTTCCGTTCTTTCTTTCTTCCTTTCTTTCTTTCTTTCTTCTTTCTTTCTTTCTTTCTTTCTTCTTTCTTTCTTTCTTTCTTCTTCTTCTTCTTTCTTCTTCCTTCGTTCTTTCTTTCTTCCTTTCTTTCTTTCTTTCTTTCTTTCTTTCTTTCTTTCTTTCTTTCTTTCTTTCTTTCTTTCTTTCTTTCTTTCTTTCTTTCTTTCTTTCTTTCTTTCTTCCTTCCTTCCGTTCTTTCTTTCTTTCTTACTTTCTTTCTTTCTTTCTTTCTTTCTTTCTTTCTTTCTTTCTTTCTTTCTTTCTTTCTTCTTTCTTTCTTTCTTTCTTTCTTTCTTTCTTTCTTTCTTTCTTTCTTTCTTTCTTTCTTATAGGTGTGCACAGATGTCCTTTGTCCGTGGCTGAGGGATGTGATGGTGAATCAACATTTCTCCAGAGACTTTCTTCTTAGGTCACATTCATCTGGGATAATTATACTGATGTGCTCATCTCATCTGTGCTCTTCGCTGTCTTCTTCCCATCATCCTCCATAGTTTAAATTTCCACTCAAGCTCTCCTGCGTGTGATCATGTTTGCCTTCAGGTTAGTGTCAACGTGTTTGACCCCAACACAGGAAGGCCAGTTCTTTCCAGATCCTGATGAATCCACTCACATACACATTAAATCAGAAGAGTAACTAGAATTACAAAATGTCTCACAGGCAATTATTCTGAATCCTGGAATACACTGTGCAATTAAGATGAGAAAATATAGTGAATTTTTTGGTTGTGGTGAAAAAGTGTGGTTCAATGATGGCTGCTTTTTTGGGGAGGTGGGGGAATCATATCCAACAAAGGACTGGGGTCAAAGATTAAAACCCATGTTCCTACAGTAATCCCTTGGGTCATGTGGGAGATATTTTAGTAGGTCAGCACTCGTCAAATTATGGTTGAAATATCACAATGGGACCTGCATTACTCAACAATCCAGGAAATCCAACCACTGCAGTTTCAGACCTAGTCCTACTGTATGTCTAATACTGGTTTCTAGTGTTGGTTCTAAACCTGGATAAATGGAAAGGGTTGTGGCCGGAAGGTACGGTGGCTGGCAGGTGCAAACCAAGTTTACAAAATGTGAAACACTTTTACAAAGCTTTACACAAAATTACATTGCAACAAACAACCTACGATAGTACGATGGTAATAAACAGTACAATTTATTAATCCCATGTGCAATAGTGTATATAGTGTAAATAGTGTATATAATGTAAATAGTGTAAATAGTGTATATAGTGTAAATAGTGTAAATAGTGTATATAGTGTATATAGTGTAAATAGTGTATATAGTGTAAATAGTATATATAGTGTATATAGTGTAAATAGTGTATATAATGTAAATAGTGTAAATAGTGTATATAGTGTATATAGTGTAAATAGTGTATATAATGTAAATAGTGTAAATAGTGTATATAGTGTAAATAGTGTAAATAGTGTAAATAGTGTATATAGTGTATATAATGTAAATAGTGTATATAGTGTAAATAGTGTAAATAGTGTAAATAGTGTATATGGTGTAAATAGTGTATATAATGTAAATAGTGTAAATAGTGTATATAGTGTAAATAGTGTAAATAGTGTATATAGTGTAAATAGTGTATATAGTGTAAATAGTGTATATAGTGTAAATAGTGTATATAGTGTAAATAGTGTAAATAGTGTATATAGTGTAAATAGTGTATATAGTGTAAATAGTGTATATAGTGTAAATAGTGTAAATAGTGTATATAGTGTAAATAGTGTATATAGTGTATATAATGTAAATAGTGTATATAGTGTAAATAGTGTATATAGTGTAAATAGTGTATATAGTGTATATAATGTAAATAGTGTATATAGTGTATAGTGTAAATAGTGTAAATAGTGTATATAGTGTATAGTGTAAATAGTGTAAATAGTGTATATAGTGTAAATAGTGTATATAGTGTAAATAGTGTATATAGTGTAAATAGTGTAAATAGTGTATATAGTGTAAATAGTGTATATAGTGTATATAATGTAAATAGTGTATATAGTGTAAATAGTGTATATAGTGTAAATAGTGTATATAGTGTATATAATGTAAATAGTGTATATAGTGTATAGTGTAAATAGTGTAAATAGTGTATATAGTGTATAGTGTAAATAGTGTAAATAGTGTATATAGTGTAAATAGTGTATATAGTGTATATAATGTAAATAGTGTATATAGTGTAAATAGTGTATATAGTGTAAATAGTGTATATAGTGTATATAATGTAAATAGTGTATATAGTGTATATAGTGTAAATAGTGTAAATAGTGTAAATAGTGTAAATAGTGTATATAGTGTATATAATGTAAATAGTGTATATAGTGTATAGTGTAAATAGTGTAAATAGTGTATTTAGTGTATAGTGTAAATAGTGTAAATAGTGTATATAGTGTAAATAGTGTATATAGTGTATATAATGTAAATAGTGTATATAGTGTATAGTGTAAATAGTGTAAATAGTGTATATATTATAAATAGTGTATATATAGTGTGCATAGATATTGTTTTTTTATCTAATTTTTGTTGCTGTGCTGCTCTTGTGTGCTGCTGTAAACCACTGAATTTCCCCTAGTGTACTAATAAAGGAATATCTTATCTTATCTTACTGTAGAAAACATTTTTACATATCGTAAAACAAAATAACATTACCATAACACATTTAGAAGTCCAAGGACAAATTTACATTAGAGAAAACTCCAAACGGAAAGGAAATGTACCAACTCCAGTGTTGAACCATAAATGATAACGGACGCTCGTTGTTGATGGCGTTCATGGTGATGGTTGTGGTTCAACACCGGAGTTGGTACATTCCCTTTGGAGTTACTTGTTTTACATTTTGTAAAATTGGTTTGCACCTCCACCGTAGAAAGGGCATCTGATGTAAAACCTCTGCTAAACTAAACATGGAAATCACAAATATGACTTATATAGAAGGTATCTTCCATAGTGACATCAGTGCTGGTTGAAGAAAGAGATGAGGCAGATGAAGTAGACAGAAACAGATGGAATCAGATGATTTGCTGTGATGATCCTTAAAGGGCAGACAACATAAGTACCGTATTTTTCAAACTATAGGGGAACACCGGATTGTAAAGCACACTGTCAATGTTATTTTAGATTTTTATCCTGCCTCACGAAGGGGAGAGGGGTATTGTGTATGAGTTTGTTTGTTGATGTGTTTGTTTTGATTGTTAGACAGTTTACACAAAAGCTACTGGATCAATGTTCATGAAATTTTCAGAAAAATGTACAAGCTAGTCCAGAATATATCTCATTAAATTTTGATGAATGTTGCTCAAAGGTAACAGTCACAAAAATGTGTTTTCACAAGGATAAGATGTAGGTCAAATCAGGTAAAAGGTGTGTAAGGGGGTGGGGTTTGCTGTGGCAGGCAGGCACCACTGGGTTTCATATATAAAGCACACTGGACTATGAGGCAGATTAAGTTAAACAAAACAGTCACATAAATCAACCAGTGAAAAATAACTGTCACCTTTGTTCAAATGTTAATGAGCGTATTCACAATAATTCCCAAACTTGTTGAGTTATAACATATAATGAAACACACTCTTACTGTATAGAACTAAAACATATCTAATCCTATTTCGCCTACTGTTGCATCTTCGTATAAACAAAGGATTTCCTCCTGAATATGCTCGTGTAAACACAGATGACAAAACTGAAGCTTTTAGCCTTAGGGTGAAGTCCACGCTGTGAGCACCATGTATGAAACAAAATCACTTCAAAGTCACTAAGCACAACCAGAATTAATCCATATATAAGGTGCTCTGGATTAAAAGCACACTGTTATTTTTTGAGAAAATTAAAGGCTTTTAAGTCCACCTTATAGTCTGTAAAATACAGCAGTAGAAGTAGAAGCAGAAAAACATCAGGTAACAATTTACTGCATCTCTCTGATTAATCCTGTCATTAAAATCAGGTATGTTAGTCAGTTATGTTATTAGTATGTTATCAGTGTTCCTGACCATGATGCTAATGACACCAGATGGCAGCTCATTACTACTAATGTGTGCTAATGCTAATTTAAAGTACTGCTTGTATTAGATATGTGTGAGATGATGATGTGAAGGATTACAACATATCGACCATGTGACACATGGTGGAATTGTGAAAATGTCTATAATGTTATGTAGTCAGAGCCACAGAATGTTCTAGATGGAGTTACATGTTGATGCACAGATACGTCATGTGATGTCTATTCACATCCACCTCACATGGATTTCATGTTGTGTAGCAAATGTCGAGGCTGTCAGTGACACGCACAAGTTTGTTACTACACTAAAAAGAACCCCATCGAATGGAACTGATTTGGCTTTTCCCCAAATGCCAAAGAGCAAACAACCATAATTTGAAAAATGTGCACATTCATGGTTCACACATCAGATATCAAATATGCTGAGAGTCAAACTGTTAGAAGACCGGCCATACCGCAGACAGAGGTGACAGGTAGTGTTAAATAAAAGCAAACAACTTCAACGCGAGCATTTAGTAACGACACTCTTTATGAGAAGAGTAGTAAGCAGTGGAAACCTGGTAAAACATATACAAATTTGTCTCACAGATCAATGAAAAGAATGGTGATAAAATCCAGATTGTAATTTTATTTTTAAAACATCATATTTTTGTCATGTCACCCACGACTATTTTGTATATTCAAATGAGGAAAATGCGAAGGCTGAAATTCCGTACAGGGATACTGGAAGTGAGGTAACAACCCTTAACCTTTTTGTTGTTTACTAAAACTACTCAACGTTTCTTTGCAAAATTGCCATCTTGGTTTGGTTCCTCTTGTACTCCCCATGACTTTTTTTCCTCATTAACATTTATACAGTATACTACGCAGTTCGTATTATTAGCTACGTGCACTGATGAAATGTAATTTGCGTATTTTGTGTCATTCAGTAGATTTTGTTTTCTCTGCATATTTTTTGTGCTAATGTTTAACTCACACAGACTTAAACAATTGCTAGTGACCAAAAATAACAACTGTTCTAAAATGTTTAATATCTTCTGAATCACTAATCTTATCAATGCACTGAATTAATTTTAATAAAATGTAGTTTTGTCAGCCTTTCATCATCATCAGTCGTGAACATCATGATCTCCAACACTGATTCACCAGTAAAATTAATGTAATTTGACAAATGACAGTAGTAATAAATATTTGTTTTTATTCTGGAAGTTATGTTTTCACCGGCATTTATGTTTGTTTGATAGTTTGCAAGATAACTCAAAAAGTTATGGATGGATTTGGTTGAAATTTTTAGAAAATGTTGATACTGACACAAGCAACAAGTGATAAAAGTTTGGTGATGATCAATAGAAGGGGAGGTGCTTATCTGCCTTGGGTTAGGGTTGACTTTTTCTTTTTTTTTTTCTGCATCTTTAAATATATCTGTTATTCTTTGAATGTCTATGTCAGGGGTCTCAAACATGCGGCCCGGGGGCCAAATGTGGCCCGCTGACAGTTCCAATGCGGCCAGAGGGATGAAGAGTATAATAACCTATTAAATGATTCCATGTTTTCCTCTCAGCTTTTTCTTTGCCTATAAATGATGACAAGTTCCAATTTGTCTCATTGTTTGACTGCAGAAAAATATAAAATTATGAAAATATTTACATTTACAAACTATCCCGTAACAATAAAATGTGAATAACCTGAAATATCTAAAGAAAATTAGACACAATTTGAACCATTTTCTGCTTCTATTACTAAACGTTTAGTGTCTTTGTAGAACTGATCCATAAAAAAAACACATGAACTAATGATAAGTCGAGGCAGAATATTGTTAAAATTGCCCTTATTTTCCTTTTTTTAATATTTGGATGATTTATAAAAGTATTTTCTTAATGTAATGGGTGTTTTTTTTTTTTGCACTAAAACAATGACAAAAATGTGTCGTTGTCAATATTTACAGGTTATTATGTTTTCTTTTTCCTGGTCTGGCCCATTGGACATCAAATCAGGCTGAATGTGGCCCCTGAAGAAAATGAGTTTGAGACCCCTGCAAATTTATTGTAAGAAAATAAAATGCCATTCGAACAAACAGTGATTAATCACTTTGATATAAACAAGAATTCATGTGGAAATCACCACAAAAAAACAGTCCTTAAAGGTCTGTAGAAGCTGCTGGAACACACTTGTCACAAGTGATGATTTATATCTTTAAAAAGAACAAACTGTGAATTTTACTATTTATGAAAACATTCTCATCTGTGTGTCTGGACTCTTTTTTTTTCCCACCCAGAGGTGACATCTCCGATCACAGTTCACTTCAACACTTTTCTGTCTCTATCTTTCTATCTTTCCCCCTCCTTCTTCTCCCTCCACCCAAACAGTGATGACAGCCTGTCATGTGCAGATGAAAGTTTACGTATATCCTCAGCCCCGAGGGCATATGGTGGAACATATGATACAACAAATGGCAGGAAGGGAGGAGCAGGAAAGACGAAAACCGGATTGGGATGGATGATTGATTGGTAGGAACATTGGAGGAGTCATATAAATGTTCATTCGTCCTGTCGTCTCTGGATTTGGGATTATACTGCTGTCCATTAGCATTCTGGATGAGAATTACCACCGCAGAAAAAAAAAAGAAAAAGAAAAAAAAATAACTTGTCTCTGTCAAAATGATGATTAAAATCCACATATTGGTCAGTAGGTTGGCTTACAAATGGGATCACTATTTTAAGTAGAAATCAAGACCTGGGAGTGAGAGTCAGGAAGTGTAATCTGACTAAAAAGAGTGTTTCTTTGAGGAAATATGGTCAAAAACTATAAATAACTGTGGTGAAGATACAGTGTAACAGTTAAAGATTTTCATATTCTCAAATGTCACATTTTACACATAGGCGTGTGATGTTTGACGCAGAAACATCTTGAGGTAGTTTTCACCACAACATGTGGTAATTCGATTGCTGCATATAAATCTTTGTCACACGCTGTGCTGAAAGTTCTCACCACCTGAGCAGAGTCGGTCCAGTATGAATAGTTGAGCCAAGTCTGACTTTGGCTGAGCCTTTGAAAATGTTCCACACGATTGATCTTTGTTGAGATTAAATTTACATTATAATATGTTAGACTGTTTCCCAGTGAGCTTCTCTTTGTCCACTGAATGGAACTTATGGATATGTTGAAATCTTGATGAATATTTGGGTGAAAGGCAGTGATGGAGGTCAAAGTGTTAACTGCTTGCAGTAGCCAAGCTTTTAAGGTCTTTTAAGTCCATTTGATTGACTGCTATTTTCATCATAATGACGGTGTTTTCCCCGAATCCTGTATTAGATCAATTAACTTTGCTTTCATTTTATTCACTTGTTTTTGTCTTTTCTTACAGTTGTCATCACTTGCTATAAAAATTTAAAAAAAAAAAACCACGCACATATCTGTCACAATTTTTAGTTATTTTTGCACTCCTAACCCAAAAAAAATATGCTCATCTTAATTTGTTTGGGCTCCGACTGGGATTCAGTGACTTCATCTCCATGGCCTTAACTACTCTCTCTCTCTCTCTCTCTCTCTCTTACACACACTCACACACACAGTGGTTGTTCAGTCCATTTGCAGTGACAAAAGACTGTTTAGTTTCTCTGAAAGTGGCCAAATTAGAGCTGCAGGAGCTATACCAACTGTCTGCTTCCATCCATTTGAAGCTTTTTTTTTTATCGCTTTACCATTTTTCCACTCTGTCAGTGTCACATATGTGCTTATTTTCATTTCTCTTGTCTTTCGCTCCGTCTGTCTCCTTGTCTGATGGGCTAAATCTGTCACTGTCCTGTTAGAGAAATAAACAGACAGCCAAAGTAAAAGCAGGAGGATAGAGCGACTGTGTTCTGCTCTCACTGGTTCTGATGAGAGGAGCAGACAGAGAGCTGGCAGCGCTACAGTTAGGTCGTCTGGGAGAAAGGGACCGTTAGGAAGAAAACATTACGTAGTTAAAGTCGACCAGAAAGGTCACTCAAGATGCACCCGGGATGCTCAGGGACAAATAGAGCCTGGCTCCAATAAAAAGACAAAAACAGAGGGTTTAAACATTGCTTCAAATAACACAAAAACATGAACGTTGTCCGTTTGAGGAAAGTTTAATCCTGCCCTCTTTAGCTCTGTTCCTCCTCGTGACATCTGACATTTATTTTGTTCAGCTTTGCTTCATCAAGTCATACTCTATGGAGTGTTTTTTTTTTTTCTTTTTTCTGTAGCAGTATTCATTAAAGCAGTACAAACAAACAGTAAAATAAAGCTTGATTTAAAATAAACCTTTGACCATTTCCAGTATTTTCTACATGACCCTCCAAATATGAAAGACATGGCTCAGTGATGACTTTCATGTGTTAAACTGCCTTAAATTAATGAAGTCTATCTGGCCATAGTTCTGGAATAAATTAAGACCTGCAGCATAACAAGTGAATCTGGTTTTGGTCACTGGTGTAAAGATCAAAGTCTGCCCTCAAGCAGATTCATGGTCTTGATTTAGAACGGGGATCATCGCCTCAGGATAGAAGTCACTGTGGTATTATTTAGCCCCAATACATCATATTTGACTGGGGTTTAAGAGTTTCTGCCTGTCTTAGCTTGTTAATATTGGTAGCCACAGTAGCTTGGAGCCCAGGTTGATATTTAGTCATGGTCGCGTGTCTGGAGGTTGAGTGTATTGCCACTTGCCGGGCGGTGTGAGTCACCAAATGGGCCGGTGGTGATGTGCTGGGTTCAGAAATGATCCATGGCATGACAGGAGCAGGGACGTCTAGCAGGTGAAATAACAAGAACCAGTGAATCACACAGTTCACAAGAAATGAGTGTGGGTTCTGTGTTGGTTGGTACGATTTCCAGAAGGAACCATGGCGAATGTGTGCGTGGTGGTGTTTGCTGATGTGGATGTGTATTCGCTGGATGCTGCAGTGAGGAGAGAAAGGATCAGTATTTTGTGGGGGAGAATATTTTGCATTGATGAGAAAACGAGTGTGCAAATGTTACAGTTGACCACATTCACACACACACACACACACACACACACACACACACACACGGACACACACTGACCCATTCATAAGGGTCTGTGGAGTCTGGAAACTCCCTTGTCACAGCCAAACACACACACAGACACACACACACATACACACACATACACATACACATGCAGAGTATAAAGTGAAACACTGAGAAACACATAAACAGCTGGCCTGGAGAATCTGTCAGTCACATTTTATACTTAAAGAAATCTGCAACTTCAATAAATCTGCTATGTTTTCCTTGTTTGACATGCAAAGCTTCATATAATATTATGAGTCTGTTTCCACGCCATCTAAATCACTGTAGCCTGGGATTGCTTTTGGCTAATTGTCATGCTGTATGTTTTTGTATTTTTGGCTGAATTGTACTTTTTCATGGGTGTGGTATACTTTTCACTTTGCAAAAAAATTATTAAAAATGGTTCGAAGTCAAAAACTGATTGAATCCATTGCCGCTAATGGACAAAAAAAAAAAAAAAGATTTTGTTTTTGTTTTCAATACTTTTAATTAGGTCTGATGACAGCACGACAGAAGAAAAAATTATTTATGTAAGTGTCCTCTAAATATGTATAACATTGGAATGTAATTTCGATGCTGAAATAGTGCAGACAGAGCTTCAGTTTTTGGAAGTTGGAAGCATGACATCCTAGTAGCGGTGAATAAAGAAACGTGACATAGCTTAAATAAATCTTAAAACTTGGAGCTGTATTGATGTGCGGATTTTTCTCCGAGTCCAGTCCTGGTAGTGAGAACATCCAGCCTCCGTGTATGTTTCTATTAAGGCCAAAGCCGCAACAGTAATCCAAATAGAACACAACATAACGATAATATAAACAGAAATGGAAAAAGAATAAATTGCATTTGCCTTAAAGGTGTGGATATAGCTTTTATACTGTGCTACAAGCTGTTTTATTTTACAAACCACAGACATAAAGAAGAAAATGGAGAACAATCATTATCATCATCATCATGCAGTATCATCATCATTGTATTATTATCATAATCACAGGAACTCGAGCGTGTTGTAGACATTTTTCTTCTCTCTCAAAGCAATTTGTAGCCACTGAATGAGACAAGAAATATTATCCCAGTGTCCTAGGTTTACTTAAGCAATGACTCGCCAATAAGGATGCCTTTTTACACTTTTAGATGTTAATGTGATAGAACAGCACGGACTTGACCCCCCCACCCCCTCAAAAAAAAAATTATAACTGTCTTCAGAAAAACAACTGCACTGTATTTCTGAAACTGACCAAATGAAACCGGGCCGGTGGTATGATTAGAGCTCCGACTTTAGACGTCTAATTTGGCGGCTCCTTAAAGTGATGGCAGAATGAAGGAGAGGAGAAAAGAGGAGAGGAGATGAGAGGAGAGGAGGACAAGAAGTGAAGAGGAGGAAATTGGAACAGTGTGTGACCACAGAAAGGCCATAGACGGTTTTAATATGCCCCACTAAAAAGAAGGGGAAAGCCAGAAAAACAAAAGGGGGTTTTGGCAGCACCTCTTTCGCAAGCGACCTGGCCAGCTGCTCAGGCAGGGTGCAGGGTGGGTGGGGTGTGTCACACACATGGAGGCTCCAGGAATGTAATTTCCCGCTCACTTTCTGGTTTCATGCACTTAATCGACTTTGAGAGTCTGTCTCGTTCTGTTGTTATCTTATCCTAGAGTCTCTTCTTTTGGAATTTTAAGAATGTCTTTTACTGACTTTAGCTTTTTATTTTTTTTTACCCACTAAAAACTCGCTTGTTAGCTCCTAGGTCTGGCGCATACGGTCTAAACTACAAAAGCTGAAATACTGCAATGCCTTGAGGGAAGTTGTTCGTGCAATTTGTCACACAGCAAAACTTTCTTATAAATATGACCATGCTACTGGATGGTAAACCCACATCAATTGTCTTAACTTCCGAGAATACACACACAGACCAGAGTAAATTAAGAAAATAGTCCCGTCTTTCTAGTTATTTCAATCACATTACACCGCCTCAGAGGAATAGGCCTACAGTCTATTACTAAAACAGAAAGAGTTGGAAAGAAATTACCCAGTGGCAAGAATCAGGGACATCTAAACCACAATTTTAGGAGGGACAGGGATCTACTGCAAAGTGGATATACAAATGTACAGCACAGATAGACACATATAGAGACAGACAAACAGAAAGGCACATACAGACCATAAACCCTGAAAAAACCCAGTGTCTGTATGTCATGCATATGGGTCATATCCACATGTATGTGTACAAGGACATTGGTTTCACATGTTCCAGTATGTGTGTGTTTGACATTTACCAGAAACTGCATTAACAATAAAATCGCTAACAAGATGATTATATGATTATTACAGTCTTGACCAGAGGCAGAGGATTTAAATTAAAGAAAGGGCAGTGGCGGTCAGAAAGAAAATGACTTGAAAAAATCAGGGAGGAGAACTGGCTGAACTTGAAGGCTTTTTCAAATTTCTTTATACTTTTTCAGTTCTTTATAAAGAGTCTTGACCTTAAATGTGACACACGCACATGGTCCTACTATGTACTGCAAAAAAAGAAACAGTAAAATTGTTTACAAAACACAAGCCAAACACAAACACAAGCCATTTCATTTTAACCAAACTGCTTATTTCTGTCAAACAATATATAACTGTTATCCAGTATTATTATTTTTTAGATCTACATATAAACTTTTATTCAACTCCAGAGAAGGTTGTGTTACATAGAGGCATCGATAGAAGCTTAAATAAATCATTTGGGCCACAAGGGTATGACTTTCCTTTTATTATGTTTCCACAATAAAACAGTGCTTTCATAATGTGCGCTCTTAGTGGCCATATTTTGAATACACCTAACAATTTTCATCACAATACAATAAACATCTTTTTAGGTCTTTCATCCTGCACCATCCTCCTTTGACCAAAACCTGGAAGCTGTAAAATTGGCTTAGTGTGCTTTAAGGAACAATCTCATACTGTTGCAAAATTCTGGCAGATCTTTACAATTCCAACTTTTATTTAGCTCAGGAGCTAAATAAAAAGCAATTTTCTGTTTAAATTTCACCAAACTCTAGCTCTGAACAATAGGATTCAAAGATGATTTAAGAACATCGTTGACCATTTGAACCTACATCCACACGCCGACCCGTTTTCCAGATGTTCATTGATAAACTATGGACCCTTTTTTGGCCAATCCATTCATGTTGGACCACAATACTCAACCATCTGAATGGGAGCATGACAGAGTGGCCTTCTCCGTAAACCTCACCGCTGCTTTGAACCTCCAGAAGGTTTAGAGTGAGACTTAGGAGCTCAGCTCATAATATGGTTACTGGTTAGCCACTAGCGACCACACTCCCCTCTCTGATGTTGCCTTCAGAGGCTCAATGCAGCTGGCTGATGGTGGAGGCTTGGCTCAGCAAGGCTCTTTGTAGTGTGGCAGGTTGCAAAAACTGAGTGGTACAAAAGCAGGGAATGCCCCGGTGTAACTGGATTCCTACTCTGCAAAAGCTTGTTTCTAATCAATAAATGAAAAACAGTGACACATACAGATGAAACGAGATTCTGTGTATTCCATGTTAACTCACTGAAGGGGAGTATTATATAGAAAAGGTTTCATTAAACACAGGTGTTACTGTGTGTTTGTTTATATTGTGATTAACTGAAACACTGTACTGGTTGATATCCCAGACTTTTCCAGTTGAATGCATTCTCCCACTCTACTCTGACCTAAACTGACAAATGAAACTCAGTGAACTGACTCAGGGAAAAGTTCAATAAAAAAGTTCGAAAAAATAGGCCTACTCAAGATATTCACTGCCAAATATGTATTAAAATGTGCTCTTTGGTGAATTTCTGATTTTGGATACAGCTGTTTCCCCCTGCCTCTTTTGTTAGCTAAGCTAACCACCCTGTGGTTTATTCTCGAAGCCACAATCAAAAGAAATCAGAGATATATAGATGGATGATGAAGCGGCCTTCTATGTAACTATGGAGGGGCGAAGCCAAAGTAACATGGGTAGGTGAGCTGCCACGTTACTTCTGTGAGAACAAAAGAGTCTGAGGTTCTTGACAGTGATTAATCATATCCTATCAGTATGTCAGAACAGACAAAATCTGGTGTTACGGGCTAAAATGTATAAAAAATAGAACAAATAAAATCGTATGGGCCAGCAATGGCAACAAAAGAATCATGACAGTAGAGATTGGTGACGATCTTCTCAAATAAACACTTAGAGAATTTTCGATTAAGTGGAAAATTTTCATAGACTTTTTATGAATTCATAAAGGCGAGAAGAAAAATATGAACATCAGTTTAAGCTGATCTGTAGCTCAGGAGGGTTATCCACAGTAGCATCTCGGGTCCATGGACAGTACACAGCTGTGAGACCAGCTAGGAAATATAAGAGGAACAGGCATAAGGCAATATTACAGCATGAACATGAAACCACTGACAAACCCATGATTCACTCCAAAAATATAGTTTTTCTATCCATTCATACAGTACGGATATCCTGCCTGCATTTCTTCATGTACACAAAAACAGGGACGCAGTTTCTGTCAGTGAATCATTTCTTGGTCAACTTTTACTTTTGTATTTTTTGTATATTTTTTTCGGCTTTCACACCCTGCAGGAACCACACCCTAACACACAAAAACATACACACACACACATACACACTGTTGGCTAAGTTTTATCATGTTGGTAAAGGCTGACACTCCCTTTCACTTCGTAATCTTCATTAAATATTTCACTGGTGACTCGTGTCTTTGTCACAGCAGTGATGGTCTTGTTAAAATGTGGTGAATTATAAATAACCTTCTCATGCTCACATTCCTTTTTGGGTTGCAGAGCAATGAGAGATATCCTCCCTTAGTGAAAGCTTTGACAAAAGTTGAAAACATTATTAATCTTTTTGACCATTGTATTTTTCTGTTATACGGTAACTCTAAATTGCATACAGGCTTTTCCCCAAAATGTGAAGCTCGACCCTGGCTGCATGAGAACAGAAAAACTATCAAAACATGTTGTCATCTGTATCGTTGTCACTTTTGATCAAATTGAGCATTTCACTGCCTTGCCACGCTGCCAATATTAACTAATACCACGATTCGTTTTGTCCAATGTTTAAACTTTACTAAAAATACTCACGGTTTCTCCCATTTGCCTCACACTTTTAATTCTGTCGGTTACTGCCGGAGGCTCTGGCGTCCTGTTGTAAATACTTCTTTAGGGAGCCAAAGCCATATTAATTCAACTTTCCCACCTAGATTTTCATACTTTAGACTGAGATTAGATCTGTTGGCTTTGCTGTCAGTTTAGAGGTTTAGCTACCCTAAACACTCTTCTCCAAGCCATCTGTCTACCATTAATATAATTATGCAAAGTCAAACCTCAGTTTTATCAAACCAAGGTCTGCAGACTTCTTGAGAAAAAGAAAGTATCAGAAAATTGTTCAAACCCTCAAGCAGCCACTGTTTAAGAAAGTCTGGGTACAAAGTAATGCTCTGGTGTCAATTTATTGGTTTTTACTGGATAATGAATGCACCATCCATTATATGATTCAGGCTACCTTTTTAGTAGCCTGTTTAACCATATTACTCAAGCTTTCCCTGCTACTGTTAACAAAACTTAATATGAGCTACTGTTATTGGGAAAACCAGTGCCCACACTGTGCTTTACTGGCCCACTCTGAACTCCCTATGAGGCAAGATACGTTTTTTCTGTGTGCATCAGCAAGACATGCAACGTATGCATCTAATAATAATCTGCTACATGTTTATAACGAGCGTCTATTTGCATCAAGATGAGAATAACACAGTGTCTATCTGGTTATTTAAAGCCACAGAGCCACAAACACAAAGATACAGATATAATTTTAGATTCTTTTCCCAATTTTCTGTCTGTGTTCAGCTAGGTTTAGTCACAAAAATGCTTTGGTTATGATTAAGAAAAGTTGTGGTTTGTGCTAAAAATCTACCCTTTCACAAAGTTGAATAATTCCACTCCAGTGAATACACTAAGACATAAATAGATCAGCTCCTAGACCTTTAAAACATTCTCCCAGGATGTGGATTTTGGAGTTATTTGGGTGGAGTGGATGTGATTTCATTGCCAATAATATCATCAGATGACAAAGAACAGATCTAATAGGAAAAGGAAATGAATGAGTTATTATAAATACCAAATCTGAAGTTACTATGTTCAAAGATGGAACACCTGCCAAATACTGTGTATTTAGAAATAAAATGAAATAAAAAAAAACCCCGTGTAAATTCTGGATTGTTTTCTGGATCACTGAAAAAATGTTAATAGATTTTGTTATGCATTAACTATGAGCCGTTCTTCAAGAAAAGAACTGCCTTTATTTCAGAGAGCAATCATAACAATGTCAAATTCAGTTCTCTCTCTCCTAAGGGTGAATAATTCAGGCAGATTTCAATAATATTTACTTTTCTTCCAGAGGGCTTTGTACTCATAATCAAATGTCATTCAGCTGTACACAACAACCAGGTGTAAATAGCATGGTTGGCAACGGAAACATGGGTTAACATTTTTTCTTCCATTACACACAAAATGTAAATACCTACACGGGATGTTCCGCTCTGGGCATAAATAGAGCAGTTGGCTTCGGACACCTGTGTGTGAATAGCATCCACCTAAAAACAGATACAGACGGACACATTTAGTTGAGCATTCGTAGCAATTTGGCTGAAAACAGTCAGAAAATAGCAGCATTCATTGGCTTGGGTGTCACATGACTACACTAATAAAGGTGATAGTACGTGTGAGAATGTCTGCCAACCATTACAGCAGTGGCCCTCACTGTTTATTCATCCCTGACACATAAGTGTTCTCCTCCACTCTACCACCCATTGCTTACCAACCAACAGAAGCACTGGCTGGCCCACACACCAATTCATGACCAGTCTGCTCTCCTGGCTGGCCCGCACTGCTTTCCCAGCATTGAGCCACTGTGTGATTCCACTAGGGAACATTCATTTATGTTTCCTCTTGCTTTTGAATGTGGAAATAAATAGTTTCCGACCAGACGGGGATCACAAAACTGTTTTTAGAGGCATCACCAGAGCGTTGCTGATTATGGCTTCCAAGGCTGCATTTATAGAACAGCAAAAAAAAATTTGATTTTTAACTGTATATAACACTGATGTCTTTTGCTGTATGGCTTAATATAATAAATCTTGAAAAAAAATTGTAATTTTCTTGTCTCAGTCCAGTCTGGACATCACCTCTGGGCAACAGAGAGAAAAACAAAATAGTTAAAGCCATCCGCAAACCCTCAGCTCAAACAGTACAATGATGACAAATGCAAAGAAGAATTTTATTACTGGCTCATATTACATATATACATAATAGTATGTATTTTCCCAGAGTCATTCGTATTCTGTTTGTGGTTTAAGGAGATGACAGGATAGATTGCAAAACAATAAGATTATACTGATTCTCTACCAAAGGAATGTTAGCGTAGCTTTTGAGCAAACAATTGCGAGACAAGTTTTGGGAAATACCCCCCAAAATGGTGACTCAAAAACTTGATATTAATCTGAAGTATTTATGTGGATGTAGGAAAATTAGCTTGGTTTTTATCTTGATTTAACCAGCATATTAAATTAAAATGAATATCAAGTTCAACAAAAATATGTTGAGGAGTGTATGTTTAAGACTTGTGGTTGCCAATATGACCTCTGCCAGTAACTATCAATAAGATATAGAACAATGAATTATTTGACACTAAATACATATTCTTTAGCTGTTATTTGGAATACATAGATATTGAGGTAATGACTCTGAGGTATTCAATACAGACAAATACAACATTAACTGTATCAACTAAAACAGAAATAACTAGAAAAAAAGAAGTGCTTGAGCTCGGGCTCATGGTGCTGTTCACCCAAGGGTCCACAGGGAGTGGACGTATTTAGGAAGGCCAAATCATAAACATACCACAATTATCACAAGTATCACAATTATCATTCCTAAAACACAATGAATTATATTAAGCAACAATCTAAAAAGATGTTATAACTAAAGTAAACAAAGTCGTAGCTGCGTCAAACTATTCAGAGTACGCTACTCAAAGTGTAATCATTAAAATGATACAGTATAGTTTAGACATTTCCAATTGTTTTTTTTTACAAGACAGGATCATTTAGAGACAGTTTTATAATCATTGAGGTCATTCATACCAATAACTGTCTATCAAGTGGTTACATAAGTAGTCCTCCAAGACTTGGAATCGGTACCAGTTCAAATGAAAAGGTTAAAATAAATGTCATGTAGCTAACTACAATTGCAGCAGCGAACTTTAAAGGCAGGGATGAAGTTTATCTTTGCCAAGCAAGTTCTGTAAATCTACAGCTAGTAAAGCATTGGCCACATGAGTAAAGGAGTACAGCTGTAATTTAAAAGGAGTCTTTGGCATAACTTAGATATTGAGATCCATTAGTTTTGTCAAACAGATTAACAGCAGAAGCAAAGTCCTCATTTAATGTCTCGCAAATCTTATGGCGATACTTTCCAATTTCACAAGAGGAAGAAAGGAGGAAATGAAGGGGAAAGTTTCCAAACTTTTTTCTGGGTTTGAATACAATTTGGGAAATAGTAAATAATTTGATTTTACATTTTGTATTGCAGATGGATATTCACTTCTATTACACTGGTCTACAAATAAAATGTTTCCAGAATAGAACAAATGAAATTTTACCATGTGTGTTACTGATAAAGAAAACTCAAGTGGTTGGCTACAGTTTCCAAGATAAGTCAAAGTCAAAATGTGATATTCTTAGAATAGGTTTTAATCCAAAGGAATATTGGTCTCAGATCTACCAGATCTACTTCAAAACACTGTCTGCACATTATGATCCATTCACTTTACAGGTTCTTTCTAGTGGAATATTTACTAATCCATTATATACATAGTGGCTGTGGCTCAGTTGGTAGAGCAGGACATGCAATGACCAAAGGTTGGGCCATTTGAATCCTGGCTCTGACTACCCACCCACATGACCAAAGTGTCCCTGGAGAAGACACTGAACCCTAAGTTGGTCCCAGTAGGAACAATTTCAATTTATTTATTTGTATAGCGCTTTTCGCAGAAAGAACAACTCATTCACACACACACTCATACACCAGTAGACGGCTGCTGCCAATACACCGGCGCTGCCTGACCCTACTGGGAGCCACTTAGGGTTCAGTGTCTTGCCCAAGGACACTTTGACATGTGGACAGCCAGAGCCGGGACGCGAACCGCCGATCTTCTGATCATCGGATGACCTGCCGTGCATGGCAGCAGCTGTCTACTGATGTATGAGTGTATGTGTGTGTGTGTGTGTGTGTGAATGAATGAATGTGAGGAACTGTAAAGAATGCGTAAAATGTGCTAAGCTAAGTCCACCATGTACATAAACCACCCTAATATGTGTAATAACACCCTATCACATATATTAAAAACATGTATGATTTAAAACATTTCATGACTGACGCCGATACTTTGTAAGAAATTGTAAACCAGTGTTACTCTCAAATACTAAATATGACAGTAATGCTGTGGGTCACCATGGCTGAGGAGGCAGAGCAGGTAGTTCAAATCCCTCTCTGTCCCAGTCCTGCAATACAACTCACCCACTTTGCCCTCAGTGTCACTCACACTGGTGTATGTTTGGTGTTGGTCCCAGGGGCAAGTCTCACGTTCCATATTAGTGGGTGAAGAATTCAACACCTGGAGAATTCTGCTTCACAATGATAGGAATAAGCCAACATCAAAGTATCAGGGGCTTTTGGACTCTTTGTCCCGTGACATGAAATTCTCATTGTATTTTGTGTAGAAATCTTGAGGTTTTTTAGCTGAGGTTGAGGTGTGATTTCGCAGTTCGCCATTCCTGGGTGGAGTAATGATTTGGTTTATTTATTGTTTCTGTCATTTCATAAACATAGCGATGAATATGGATACTGTATATCATATTGTTTTACAGATATAAATTATTATTATATATTAACCCTCTATACCACAGCAAATGAAAAATGTATTCAATATCCTGGTGGGTCCACACATACAGCACCATGGTTCATTTATAATGTCTGTCAACATCCATTTTTTAAAATTCACCTGAATCTAGTTACAGAAAAATAATTTTCCATTGCAATTTTGCATAATGTACCATTTGCACTACACACAAAAAACACATCTTACCAGTGTGAAAACTTTTAATTGAAAAATTAGGGCTTTAGTCAAAATAGTTGTTTTTCCATTAGGTAAACTGTTATGCAGAAGTTATATTTGCACAATTTGAAAGTCAATGGAAAAGGATTCAAGGATTCTTTATTGTCATTCCAGCACATGATATACATAAGATGAAACGAAATTTGTTTCTCCTGGTTCTGGAGCAGCCCGATATAAAAATACATGCGTAAAAATGTACATATAGAATAAGGCAAATTTTAAATAAAAGTATATACATAAATAAAAAGAACTGTGCAGTGCTAGTGTTATTGTTCTGTGCCTCTGAGGTGGGGTCCAGATACGGATGAGTGGTGGGGGTGGCAGGGGCTACAGGGGTCCTCCAGAGTTCAGTAGTCTCACAGCTTCTGGGTTCTTAAACCTCCGTAGCCTCCTGTCTGAGGGGAGAGGGGCAAACAGAGTGCGTGCGGGGTGAGTGGGGTCCTTCATGATGCATGAGGCACATCCGTGTTTTTGGATAGGCTGTGTCGCACTACCCTCTACTTCTCTGCCACACGGTGATGCAGGAGCACATGACACTCTATAGAAGGAGGTCAGGACTGAACTCCCCAGTGAGCGCATCTCAGCCTCCTGAGGAAGTAGAGGCGCTGGTGTGCCTTCCTGACCAGATAAGAAGTGTTGGTGCTCCAGGTCAAGTCATCTGAGGTGTGCACGCCCAGGTACCAATGGCTGGAGACCACTTCCACTTCCTGTACAATATGCAGGGGCGGTGGGAGATGTCTGCCCATTCTGAAGTCCACGATCATCTTCTTTACATTGATACAGAGGTTGTTTTCTCTGCACCAACCTTCCAGGTGTTCCACTTCCTATCTGTAGTCAGACTCATCCTTGTTAGCAATTAGTCCAACCACAGCTGTGTCATCTGCAAAATTCACAATTAGACAACTTAGATGTCTTGCTGAACAGTCATGTGTGAGCAGAGTGAACAGAAGGAGGCTCAGCACAGAACCCTGGGAAGAGCCTGTGCTGAAGTAGATGGTGGAGGAGGAGATGTCATGGATCTTCACAGACTGCCGAAAAGCACCTGGTGTTTCTGTTCATGTAGAAAGTGTTGTTCGGCTTCTGTTCTTCTCATCCTCAACTTTAGTGTGAGTCACGCACATGCAGAGTAGGGGTGCTACAGGGGCTCTGGCATCTGCCCATACAAAGTGCCTTTTTGACAGGGACTGTTTTTGACTATTTTGGGTTTTTTTTTTTAAATAAATGAGTTCCATCAGCAAACTTCTCCACAATGGGTCCTTGATCATATGTGAAATTATAGATTTGGAAAATAAAAATTTACACATAAATACCTTGTGGCCACGATTCATGTACACACACGCACACACACACACACACACACACACACACACACACACAATCACAGAAATTATTGAGTTGGTATTGGAATTTAACAACTCACTTGATTGAAGATTTAGTTTTATGTGCCTTTTAAACAAACAAACAAACAAAAAAAAAACAGCCCCTGCCCCAACAAAGGTTTCTGTGCGGCCATGGCTCTCTCCACTTCCTAACAGATATTTGAATAAAAACAGGTCTTGTCTACATCTGCTCTCAATTAAAACAATTAGCAATAGCAGTCGCATTAATTAAAACTCTTTGGCAGACAAGTGACAAGTGGGATGCGTGATCATGTGCATTCCGTTCCCTCAGCCTTGTTCACACTTTGCAGATGGAGTGTGATCCTATTCTTGGCACACAGCTGTTCTGGTGATGAATTCCATCCCACTTCTCATTTGCTAGAGTAAGAGGTCATTTCTCGTCTGAGGATATGTGTGCGTGTATGTAAATGTTTCCTGCCTGCCTGCCCTACTGACATGCTCGCAGGTCCTCCTCTTCTTTTAACAGAACAATTTGGTATTCCCTCTTTTCTTTCTTTCATGTGGTCACGATGACGCTTCCAAGAAAGTAAAGCAGCCCGAGAGTTTGGCCGCAGTGTGACCGTCAGAGGACCACTGCTGTGGTCAGAGAGGGAGACCTTGAAGAAAACCTCCCATGGATGGACTGGGCACAGCTTAACATAATTCTCCTCCTGACAACCTCTGTTAAACAAACACAGCATGGTGTGGTGAAGACCCAGAGGAATGCATACTGTGATATTTATTTATCTCCAACAATCTCTTTTTCCTTATTTGTCATCTTTGAGTTTAGATCTACATATCAGATTAGCTTCTGTGTTATTTATTTTTCCTCCAATTTCTCCTTTGTTTCTTTCCTCTTCTCCCATTTTTGTGGCATTTTTACATTGGTGCACCTATCAATTTCTCTCTCCTGAAGGATTTCAAGGGTTTCCTCTGTGCCGTTTCCAGTCAGTCAGACCCCAGCTCAGACAAATATAGTTTTCAACGCCCTTTTACTGGCAGTGAACCCATCAGTGGATTTAGCTCACACTCTTTGCTGGCAGATAGTTTTAGCAGGTTTGTGAGAAAAAAAAAAATGAAAGTGAGTATTTATCTGTATGTTAAGTCTGTCCATTCTGTACAGTGTAGTAGTGTTCTTCTTTCATGATCTATATAAAATGAGTCCAGCCAAGTAAATCTCATTAGAAAACTAAACAAATATAATTGGCTGTAAATGAAGTAGTCTTGTGAGATCCTGGGCCCCATAATTAGACTGGTTAGGAGTAAGCAAACGACGCCAGGAAGGCATGGTTTAGTTTTTTTAAGATTGACTTTTATTTTTCAGTTACGATAATCTTTTACTCACCAAATTATACAAATTATTCAATTAGTTCAAGGTGATGACACTGCAAGGAGAGAGTCCAATGATACACACAACAGAAGAAGTCTGACACTTAAACAGGTTGTAAAAAAGAAAGCCCCTGTTGTTACTTGTTTTGGAGAGAAAACTTAGCTAAATGTTTACCCGGGTTGCTTACTGTAGTTAAATTATGTCATTAGGAACTACACACATATAAATCCTGGGCATAAAAATGTTTTTATTTATAATGTGGCCTTCCTGATTTAGTTTTAGTGTAAGCATATGTCCCTTTCAACTAAATAAGAAGATTAGCAACAGTGAAAAATCAACCATTAAAAAACACATGTTTACGTTGAGTGCTTTTGTTTAAAATGCATATTAAAATTATTAGCGACCAAAAAAAAACTCATAATGCCTTCATTATATAATTTAAAGTTGAAACAAACTTTAAAAACATTTTTAATACCCAATAGGATAAACATTTTGGGCAGTTTGGGGGATTAATAAGAGTCTGCTGATTTTGTGTGAGGTCAACAGGATGACTAAAAGTCATTATGTTTTTTTATTAGGGGGTGAGTCAGTTAAATGAAACTGTGCATGTATTGTTTTGCTCCTGTTGGAATAACTCTTGCAATATCTGCCACCTCATTTTCCATTAAATAGCTCATGTTGTCAGTGTAGAAATGACTGGCTGCATTGTCTGTCCATTGTTAGGATACATTTACCAGATAACTGTTCCAAAACATCATATTTATAAATACTTATTTGTCATGGATTTATAGTTATATTCTCTTTTATACAGTTAATCAGATTTTTTTTTTTTTACTATTAGGGTGGGGGGGTTCCTGATATTGCATCTGTCAACATGAAATTCAAGTATGAATACCATTTCCATCTCATCGGCTGACATATCCCTAATCACATAATCCTATGATACTTATCCTGACAGTGTATGGCACATTTCCATTATATGGTATTTTATATTCAGGGATCATATGGCTCGTCATTCTAGAAATATGGTCTATCTCAGTGACTCTTGGCTTATATTATACTGTATTTTATGAGTTTTATTTTTCAAAGGAAGTGAAGGGAGCAAACAAACAAAAAATAACTTTTTTGTGGAGTTGTCATCTGTTCTAGATCAGCAATGAGGAGACAGGATTAAAGTATCAAAATATATGTGTTATAATTTACCCAACAACGTGAAGTCATAATCTAATAACTGTTCATATTAAAGAGGTCGACACAATAAAGTTGTTCTTAAAATACCAGTAAAAAAACAAGGAATTATAAACAGAACTAACGGAACTAACATTATGACACAAGAGGTAGAATATTATGTAGTGGCTTATACAAACAATATGACATATAAGGAGGAAAGAAGATAGATGGCACAAATAGTACTTAAAAATGCAAAGCACCCCCCCTCCCTATTATTTTATAGTCAAACTGGTGCCAGGCTTTAACAGTCTTCATCCCTCATCTTCATTTTTTTGTTGGGTCAAGAGGGCACCTCCCTTTAACCACACAAAGAACACAAAGACACTGAAGATTAATGTAACTGATAATTCATAAGTTACGTTACAGCATTAAATGAGATAATTCTAACTGTACACAGTGGTGGGAAGTCCCCAAAACACATGTACAGTTACCAAAACCACCAACAAAATGAGCAACAAATCAACGCCATGTATCCACAGACTATCAGTCAGTGAATAGAGGATAAAGCTCACTGTTAATGTTAAAATATGCATCTATATTATGGTATCATCATGTTGTCTTCTTTAAACAGTAACTCAAAGCTGGTTATTTTGACAGTCTATCAAAAATGTAACTGTAGCTATCTAATAATGATCATTCGTAGCTGCTAGTTTACATTAGCACTGTTAGCTTAGCTCCGTTGTAGAAATTTTCATTCTACATCATTTGGTACCAATCTGAAAGTTCTGTGACCCTCTGTTCTTGAGTTATAACCAATAATATGATGTTGACCTTTTGGTTAATTGTGACCTTGACCTTTGACCTTTACTCAAATGTACCTTTGAATTAGCTATATGTATATGCCCATGTAATTTCATGGTGGTATCTCAAGCATTCATTGAGTTATAGCATGATATGTCTCTGCGGACACACACACAAACACACACACACACACACACACCCACACACTGATTACAATAATCTCTCCCAACCAATCTCAGGAGAGATTATTAAAATAACATCAATTGAAGTAATCTAACTAACATGTAACATTGAGTTGTGGTTGATTGGAACTGAACATGTGAAACTAAGTGACTAAACTGGAAATAACCTTTTTGCTTTAACAATCTAACAACATAGGAGGGCATGCATCATAGCCACCATGTGATCTGTGAACACACACACACACACACACACACACACACACACACACACACGCACACACACACACACACACACACACACACACACACACACACACACACACAATGTGTTAGAACCCCCCACATATGCACACACACTTGTATCACACACTTGGATAGCCCCATTTCTAACCAACTGTAAGTACAACACACACACCCTCCATCCCACCCACACACTCCCTCCACATGCATCCACACAGGCAGGCCTTTCCTCAGAGTTGAACTAAATGCCCAGTGCTGGGAAAGCCTGGTGGCCTGCATGCCAGTGGCATCCTGTTGAGAGAGCAGGAAAACATGCTGCTGTTTCAGAGGCTCCTGGCCTGTTTGTCATCTTTTCCAAGGTAACTAGAGACTGCAGGAGATTAAGCCCAGTGGAAAATACTCACAGAGATAATGATGGAAAAAGACAACAAAGCGAAAATGTACTACTGAAGTGGAAACCCCGTTGTCAAGTCTTGATTATGGCATTTTTGAATAAGTATACTTAACATTAATTTCAAAATAATGGGCTGACAGTTGGTCTGAGATAGCAAGAAAAAGAAAGAACAGCAGAAATGCAGATGAGGAGAAATGGAAACCTAGTGTAGAAATGATTTTTAGAAGGCACTGGTAGGAGATTTTATTTATAGAGACAGAGGACTGCATATTTAAAGCATGGAGAGTAAAAAAATATCTAAATAATATTGAAAGTATTAGTGAAGAATTTAAAATGATTGGCAATTATTTCAGGGCAGAAATAATTTTTGTTATTTGATATTGATATTTTGTTATTGTATATTTGATATACACCAATTATGGTTATTTTAAAGTTATTTCTGTAACAGCACACTAAACATCCATTCCTGTTTGGGTTTTTTTTTTTAAACTAGTAACTTAGAGGATTCATTTATGAGCCACTATGGACTCCAGGCAAGTTAAAATGTTCAAAAACTCCTTATGTTTGGTAATTTTTCAAACCTTTGGGTGTTGAAACAGAAATATCCCAAAATTACGTATCAGTCAAGAGATCTGCAGCCAAAATCTACTTCCTCTTTTTTTCATGTGATGTGTTTTATTTTTGCTTTGGTTATTTTATGGAGGTGTAAGTGAGGTCGCCAGGGGTGAGGGCTGGTAGCGTACAGTGTAAGTACAGTAGTTTCACAGTGAGGCCATCTTTACTTTGGGTCTGCGCCACTGTAGATTGTGGCTAGTGAGTAAGAACTTCTTTGCTACACGCTCATTTTGGACAGTAAACATCAGGCACAAACACACACATTCAGCACTTTTCTTATGAAATGAATTAGACAAACAAGAGCGCAGGCTGCTGCCTCTTGTCTGTTGACTTTCCCTGGCCGTCACTCTTCCCATGTTGGCGACAAAATAATTAAAACGCTGTCAAACACATCCTTGTAATTCAAGTGTGGGTCTATTTTTTGCTTTTAACAGGATCCGGCGGTTTCCCAGCAAAGACGTTGTAATTTCAAAATGGCTTATTCATTCTTATAAATAAATAAACCGTTGTCCTCTCTCATGTTGTCCAGGACTTATAATACAGTGCACCTGCTTTCATGGACCTCATACAGTAAATATTACTAGTGACTTGGATTTGGTTTTAAGATAAATTCCTATTACTGCATAGTCCATGGTCTAGTTCACAGCAAAGTTTATCATGGACATGAGATGAAATATCACATTTCCTATTCAAAACAATATGTGGGTTGTTGCAGCAACATTAGCTTTAATTATGCAATCTCTAGCTGTCTTGTCTCTGTGCCTCTTTTGTCTGATAAGACTCGAGCCTAAAACCCATTGCTATCACTCAAATTGGATAATGCATTGTACCGCACTGCCAGGAAGATCACATTAACCCATCAACTAGTGTCAGGAATGTGAAATATTTCTTATTCTGTGTATTACTTAAGTAGGGAAGTTCATGCCAGAGAATGTCAAGGTCAAGTGGAAACAGGAGGAACTAAAGTCCATTCATTTGACTACACAGTACACATAGAGCCTTTAGTGGGAAGCCACTGTGAAAGAGGAGGTGTGTTGAAAATAGAAAAAAAAAAAAGTAGTAGTTAACACACATGTGGGAGTTTTCCTTGTGGCAGTTGTATCCTAAACAGATATGTTGTAATGTGTTTTAACTTGCAAATCAAATGGTTATTGAATCTTTTTTTTTTTTTTTTTTTTTTTTGGGGTGGGGGGGGGGTGTCATGAAATAATACAACAATTAATGATATTTATACTCTCTTCAAGTAACAATTATGATACCCCATACAATAAATGCATTGACTGTCTGAAGTAGCACATAGCTTTGGCTTTATGAAGGCTACTTACAATAAAAGGACAAAAATTTCACAAACTCTCACCAACAAGACTAAATAACACCTAAAAAGTTCAATATAGAACGTTTGTGTAGATGTGAAGTTTGTGTTTAAGATCGTTTTAGGAGCCAATCTCCTTTTCTAAGCTAAATACTTAGGGCCAGTTACATTGATGATAACGACATGTTCATTGATTTGTATGCAGACATATAAATACAACATCAGTTTCTTCAGTCCTTCGATTATCAATATTACGTGACACTGACTTAGAAAACACACATGCCTCTCAGCAAGAAAGTCCTGGGTTCAATTCCAACACTTGTCATGGGGGTGGGAGCTTTCTGTGTGGATTTTGCATGTTGTCCCTCCTCATGTCAGAGTGGGTTCTCTCCGCTTCCTCCAGCTTCCTCCTTATACACTGATAGGTTAATCTAAATTGATTGTACATCACAGGAGATAAGATGTAAACACACTGTCAGTATAGAGTTAAAAATCTGCTTGACTTAAAGGGATAGTTCAGGATTTTGGACGTTAATCTTCTACGGCCACCCCCGACAGTGTCCTGTGAGCCGAGCTCTGGTTAAAAGGAAAGTATTTGGGACAACTTTGGGACACTAATATAAAATGTTTTTCTTGTCAAAACAGCATGTGTTGAAAAGTGTGATTTATTTGCATCACAAAACCAACATCCACGAAAAAGTCACACCTGGTAATCACTTGGTCATACTTTCTGTCATTTAGTATCAGTGTGTGTTGTCATGCTGCTGACTGCTGCACAAGTTAGTGCACTAGTCAAAAACCTTTCTGTGTGGAGTTTGCATGTTCTCCCCGTGTCCCACCATCAACTGACAGGTTCATTGGTTAATAAAAGTAAATATAAATAAGTGTGAATGTGAGAGTGATTGATTAACTCTATATGTCAACCCTGCAATGAACTGGTACCCCGCCTTCATACATTGTAGCTGGGATATGCCCCCAGTGACCCTCGTGACCCTAGTGAGTATAAAGTGAGTTGAGAAGATGAGTTGAGACCAAAAGACGCACTTGTGTCTTACAGCAAAAAGGTCCTGGGTTTGATTCCAACACCAGTCAGTGGGACTTTTCTGTGTGGAGTTTGCATGTCCTCCCTGTGTCTGCGTGGGTTTTCCAGCTTCCTCCCTACCATCCAAAGACATGCGCTGATATATTAATTGGTTATTCTGAAATTGTCCAGAGTCATTGTTTGTCACTATAGGTGAGTGTACCCTGCCTTCGCCCTTCAGTGGCTGGGATAGGCTCCATGTAACCCCTATGACTCTAGTGAGAATAAACTGGGTTCAGATGGATGGAGCCAAAAAATAAACCTGACTCATTCTTTGAGCTGCCAACAAAAGAACAGGCTAACACCCATTCATATGAATGAGCGAATGATTGTCTGTCTCTATATGTCCAGCCTTGTGATGAACAGGCAACATGTTGTAACACCAGGCAACATGGTGTAACCCGCCTTCACTCATCAGTAGCTGGGTGAGGCTCCAGTGATCCCTATAACACTAGTGAGAATAAAGCAGGTTCAGCTAAGTGCTAAGTGTCAAACTTCACATTAACACATTGAAAGAATACAAACTACACTTATATATGAAGCTGTAATCTCACCTTCAGTAGCGTGTCTCCATAATGAAGACATGCTTTATCACTTTAGACTGTGGAGATCACATGTGTTAATACAGACACTTCTTAATCGAACATCTCCTATGAATGAGCCTTATTGCATGCGTCACTCTCAACACCACGCAGTTCATAAGCTTAGCAGAGTTTCCCCTAAATCATTTTCAGAAACCTCACAAGAGAAAACAAGGTGACCACATGAGCTACTGTGGAAGTCCTGGGATCCCTCTGCTGTTATTTCTTCTCTCAAGGTCACATGTGACTCACTGCTTGGACTGGCAAGACTTCCAACGCTGGGCACAAGGTCTGCTGGAACCCTCATCCTTCTTTCATGCCTGTCTCTCTCTGCTGCTGCTCTGCTTCTTTCACACTCCTTCAGTATCTGGCTCAGAGGCCTTCATCAAATAAACAGCTTCACTAGTCTCAGTCTTCTCTCCATCTCCTGCCTTCCCTCCACACTTTTGGATTTTCTCTGTGTTATCTATGCCCCATATTGATAATTTCAGTATCCTGTTGAGGCTCATTCATCAGTTAGTAAAATAAAGACTTGTCCACTGTGATTTCCATCTGAGGGGCCTGGGCAATGAGAGATATAAAGTATACTGAAACAAGAACTCTGAGGTGGACCGCAGGAAGGCGGAGAGGAGAATATGAGAAGGTCAAGAACCTTAACAAGGCAACATGGTTCTTCTCTGTACAACAACACAGATTCAAACGGTGTGGCCTGGGATTTCTGAAAACCTTTTGCTGTAAGGTCACCTTACCTCATTGACTGAGCGGGAAATAAACTGACCTTACGTTTAAAAATAAATAAATAAATAATGCATGAAGCAGAGAGTTATTTCTGTTGACGTTTGTTCCACATATGAACACCCCCAGTTCAAATTTGCCACAGACGTCACTTTAACCAACTTTCACCTTCAATTAGCAACCTCAACTGTCACTTTGTGAGTTCAGTGTCATTGAATAATTGCTGTATTTCAGAAAGCAGTGATTATTCCTGCATATGTTATATGTGCAGGGCTGCTGCTTCCATTACACATATCACACACTATGTGGGGCGGCTGTGGCTCAGTTGGTAGAGAGGGTCATCCAATGACTGAAGGGTAGGGCCCCAGCTCTGGCTGTCGACATGTTGAAGTGTCCTTGGGGAAAACACTGAACCTTGACTTAGGCTCTCAGTAGGTCTGGCAGAACCAAGAACCGAGATATTTCCCAGAATACAATGAGAATCCTTTTAAAAATGGCGGCATATATGAAAGAATAACACAAATGTAGTATTTTCACCATAGTTAACAGTTTTTAAGGTATGATAACTTTTACAATGGATCAAGTTTGACATTGTTGCAATGTGTAATGGTAATTTTCTGCATAAAATGCACATGAAAAAATAATCGCTATTTACACAAATGTGGAGCAATCGGTCGATGCATAGCACTTCTCCGATTCAACGCAGATATTAGTAAAAATTCCAGGAGAATGCCACAGTTACAGCAGCAGACATGTTTGTTTACTTCTGGTTACGTAACAACTGGCGGAGCGAACTGACGATGTAGGTGAGTGTTGAAGGGGTGTCCCAATTCATAAGGGCTGCTTTATAAGCCCTACCCCTTATAGCTCCATTTGAAGGGGTAAGGGTGAAATGGGATTCAGCCATGGAAACACCATCATCTTCTACAACATTATTTTACCAAGAAAACATAGAGATGGATCAATGACAGTGGATGAAGACACTTGGTTTATGCTTAGTTAATTATATATTATACTGAAAAAGTTACTTTTTCTGCAGTGTTTTCTGTTTTTGATAAAATAACCCTCAACTTTACTTAAGTGCTTTAATGAACGTCTACATGATCAGTGGATTAAATATAGGAAAATGATTTTCACTGAAAAAAATTGTAAATAGAGAGGATAATATTGTAATAAATGCTGATAAATCATTTAAGAAACACAATTGGGGAACTGCTGCTAAATTACTACTGGATCTTTATGGGTTAAAGACTTGTGATGATTACTATATTTCGATTTATTTCTAAGTGTATTTATTAAGTTGCAAGAATATACATAAAATAAGTACACAATGTTAAAACACATGAAAAAAATTACAGCTTAAAGGCATTTAGGGACAGAAGCATGATCTCTCTTCCCTTGTCAAAATGCAGCCAAAACAAAAGGAAACATTTGACATGCGTTGAATGAAACTTGCTGTAAAGTACCAGAAGATTAATGTAGTGAATCTCATAATGTCTGAACACAGGAGTTCAACACAAGTGCAAAAGGAGGCCACACTAAATACACTTCAGTCCATAGAAATTGTTTTTCTCTTACTTTTTGTTCAAGTGCTATTTAAATATTTCCTGTATATTCCCAGCTGTGTCTTGATCCAGAGATGGAGAAATCTAGATGTATGACCATTGTATCGTAGCTACAACAATAAACCTAATAGAGGCTTGAGACTTTTGCACAGAACTCAACAACCTTTAATTTCTTATATCATGTCCACATCAGATTTGGTGTGGACATGCTGTGGGATCTTTGTATGAGACACCACTTCCCATCAGTACTGTGTTTTTTTCAGTTATCTCCGAAGCTATACTGTAGTTACCATAGTGGGTAAAATAGTATATTCCTGCTTTTCTCATTCATAATATTAATAAAGAAAATACATTTCTTTGGTTTAAGGAATACAGTGCTTGCAAATGGAGTTGTACGGCATTTTTTTCCTCAGGCACTAGAATGACCGACTGCCTTGAGTGTGTGAGAATAAAGTTGTTAGAAATGCATATTACTAGAACTGCATATGATGACATATATAAGTTAACTCACTTCCAGCCTCGGTCTTCCCTACCATCACAAACGTAAACACTTTTAAATAGGGTACTCCTGAACTCTGCTTAGCCTTATTTTCTTGTTGTACCAACATGTATATTTACTATACTGTTGACTGTTATTCTCCAGGCTAGGTTGTAGGATTACATAGTGTTATATTTTTGTTGTTGTTGTTGTGCTATTATTATTATTATCTTGATGAGCCGATTTTCATCACAAATGATGTTAACAACAAGCCCTATTCAAACATGAATAAAAAAAATTAAAATTAAAAAAAAGCAACATATTTTTGAATGCAAAATCTAATTCAATCTCTACAGTATACATACAGAGTCCAACATACAAATGTGGTGATATATCATAAAAACATTTACAAAATCTTAATCATTCTAAAACTGCACAAATTACAAAGGATTTATTTCTACCACTGACTTGTTCCACCCTTCCATTTTTAACACTTTTAACAATTTCATCACTGCAGCTGAAACTAGATCACACTAAAAGAGATGCTATTTAGTATGTCTAAAGTCAGTTTCCTTTTATGTGATTTTTTTTTATTTACAGTGTAAAATTAGCCTGGTGAGCCAAACTATAAGCTGCAAACTCTTGTCTGGACCTGCACGGGCAGAAGGCTATCAGCTGCTAAGGACTGTGGGTGGAACCAAAACCACTGTGGTTCAAAGTGTTTGTACAGGTATAAACAGAGACATTGTTTTTGATTTTAAAAAAATCTATTTATTTTTGTTCATGTAGTAGTTTGCTATACTAAGAAATGTTCATTTTAAATGACATTTGACTTCTATAAGTATATTGTTATGGACAGAGTCAGAAAAGCCTGTTGTAGATTACTGCACAAAGTTAGAATTTTAATTTCCTTGGTGAAGATATGTACAGTCAAGTCAGCTTCTATTTATAAGGCTGACAATTAATACTGTTTCAAACAATAACTGAAGCTTTGAATTATGAAAGAGCTGCAGCATCTGAAACTGACCAGAATGAACATTTGACAGATAAATAGTGCCACAGTGCTTCAGTTTCAGACTCACAGTTTCTCATGTCTTTCATTGTGATCGTCTCTCTCTCACAATTCACCATATATTGTTTCTTGACCTTTTTGAAAAAAAAAAAAAATGGAATTCTAGGCAACTCCACGTGCGGTCCCAACCCCAAGGTTTAAAAACACTGCCTTAACCACTGGCCAATAGCATGACAAGTGTTGAAAACTGTGACATTTATAACAGTGACACATGGATACCTCACAGCGGGTGTAAAATTGACTGTAGTCTTATAGTCTAAAGGGAAAAAAATGATCACTTTTCAGTCTGGAAGCTGATATTGTATTGACAGTTCATTCCTTTGGCCAACCTGTCAAAAAGATATTTTGATCTGCTTGTTTTCTCTCTATCTGTAATCCAAATACAAATGCTCTTTATTTGCATGCATGTGTTGCAAAAGTTATGCACTGTCTTTCACCTTTCTCTGTCCCCATCATCATAATAGCATTTATCAGTTCCCTTTTTCATTTATTCGTTGTTGTGATCTGTTAGGAAAATCAGCAACACTTAAATGGCTGCAGTCCAGGTGGACACACACATAAATGTAAATGTACGTTTCTGAACAATAACAGACTATATTAGTGAGGCACGCACTACTACTATCTGCTTACAGTAGTAGGCAAACAAGATGCTAGGAGCACTACGACCAACTAATGCGAAGATCTATGTGAATTTAGATCAAGAATTACTAAGTGCTGCCAGGCACAACACACCTCGTCCCTTGCAAACGTTTAGCTCTTAATGAACATCTCCCTCTCAAAACATGGAACTATATTGTTTTGACCTTTCAAGGTCACTTAAGGTCAAAGACCATGATGACATTTTAGAGCCTACATATAGGTAGTTTCCTATCTGTCAACAATTGTAACTTAGTACTTATCACCACTCTTTTTGGAGTTATACAGTATAATTGTAAAATGTGTTGCTTTAATGTGTGTATGTGTTTAACCTTACTAAAAAAAATCTCCTGTGCATTCTCATATTTATATCCATATAATTTCATGTCTTATTTTGTTCTTCTGTGACAGCAAAGGAAAAGATGAGAAGTTATTTTAAAGCAATCAAAATGTTGCATCATTGTCAGAAGGCCAAAACCAGACAATAATGTATGGAAACATGGAAAGTCAGCAATTTGCTTATGTTGATATATTTACCAGCCTGTGTGTGTGTGTGTGTGTGTGTGTGTGTGTGTGTGTGTGTGTGTGTGTGTGTGTGTGTGTGTGTGTGTGTGTGTGTGTGTGTGTGTTTGCCCACGTGTGTGGAGAAGGATCATCGTAGCATCTGGTTCACCTCACATCGCCCACGTTCACCCATTTCGTACGCTCGAGACCTCATTGCCAACTCACAGTAGAAGATCTTGTCGTTTATTCATGTGTGTGTGTGTGTGTGTGTGTGTATGTCCAGTATGTGTGTATAAAAGGATAAATGTCCAGTTTCTATTACGCCATTGTTGTGGTCAACCTTGACCTTGATGCTGACAGATATATGCATTTCTGTTCTGGTATTTGTTTCAGTGTGTGTTCAGTCATCCTGTGGTGAGCTGTGACCTCACCGCTGCCATCTCCCTTGCATGCTTTGTATACGTGGGTGAATGTGTATTTGCTCTGATGACGTTGATGTCTTGTGCTTTCGTTTGCTCACGTCAACTGTCTGTGACTTTTTGCCATATCTCGTCACTGCATGGGTCTAAGTATTTACTGAGAGACAAATGGAAAAGCAGAGTTTGACATCAGCTGCCTTTTTACAAACATCATGTATTTATATCATTATGTGGGCTGTGTCCTTTATGGTTTTCTTTTGTCTGTGACAAATCCAGCATTCACTGGGTCACTGAACTCTAACTTCTTAAGGCTTTAAAAACTTAAGACAGAGCGGGAAGCAGAAGTGTGAACAGGTGTGTCCTGGGTTTGCCTGTAGATATTGCATGTGTAAAATCTTGTTGTAATCCTTTGATGATACGTAATTTCAGTTATACAGCATTTAGCTGATAACTAAGTACAGATCAAAACTATTTGACAAGACGTGATTATCTATTGAGTAAAATCATTAAGTGATGAAGTGTAGTTTAGGGTTGAGGTTATTATTTAAAAGTGTATTCTGTTGAGATGATGTAAGCTTTGCTTCATTTTCTCTAAGTAGTAAAAGAAAGCTAAACTGCAGCTTTTTTTTTAAAGTTGTCACCGAAAAAAGGATTAGACCACCCTTGTTTTCTGTGATATCTCATTCATTTTAATGCCTGCTAAAACAATACTTACATTTGTTTGGACAAATATAATGTTGACAACATAAATGGTTTTTAGTAGTTTAATTTCAGAGCTGATATCTATTGCTTTTCCATGAGTTTCTTGATAATAACCAAAATCACCAAAGTCCTTACATCAAAATCTATGGCATTTCTTTTAGGTTTTCTATGTTTTCTTTTCTGTCTGTCTTAGTCACATGTTACATACACCAGTTACTGTAGTACTTTATTGCATAACTTTTGCTTTTGCTGACTTTTAATGGTTTAATAATTTTTTCCACGATTCTATATTAGTTATATCAAAAACACAAGCGGTGCTCAAATGTGCATATTACATTTGCTTACAGAGTATAATTTATATCCAAGCCTGAGATGCATGTGTCATGAATAAAACAGAAAAGTGAGACAGTCCTAATGCAGAATGCTGTTATATCTTCATAACACAGCTTTGGTAGACGTAGGCAGTGATGGCTCACACTCTATTGTCTATCCACTCTGAAACAACATTATAAGGTCCTTCAGCAGTGGTCAAAATAAGCAGAACTAGTTTCTCTAATTAAGCTCTGGCTCATTCAAATAAGCAGACGTCAGTGCAGACTGTCACACTAGGACCAATGGGTCAGACAGAAACATTTATCCTGGCAAACGTTTCATTTATACTGATTACAGCTTCAGTCTGACACACAGTGGATTACAGATGATTCCTAAATGCACTAGGAGAGACATGTTTAACACTGTATAGTTTAAAATAACCATATGGAGATAGTTACTCTGGAGTATTACTTCATCACTTTAGTCGTCAACCACAATGCTTCAGTAGTTGGAAAAATTTGAAGCTTTAATGTTATAGCCATTGCTTCTCTTTATACAGTAGATTGTTCCTCATAAACAATGCATAAAGATTTTTTGTAATTTAATTGTATTACCTGTTCTTATGAAATTATTGTAAGAATGTGATTCCTAATGGACAAAGTGTTCATATTTAGTTACTGTCCCTTTTCATCGTGGTTAATCTTTGATTTTGTTGAAAAGCACTTTGATCACTTTAATTCTTGTAAAGAGATCTACAAATAAATATTGATTAACTGATTGATAGGTGATTACAGGGTGCATAAATAGTAATAAAAAGGGAATGGGACTGATAATAAAACTTAGGGAGAACTAAAAACAAACACTTTCTTATATATCACTGTCATGGTAGTAGTTTTATATTCTGTTTGCATAAATCCTGCCTCTAAAACAACATGTACGTTTTCGGTATTTTTAAAGCTGCTTCCTGACTCTACACAAGTAAATTTGCCAGTGTAGAAAAAGTATTTTAATTCTTTAAGTTCTTATAACAATGGACAGAAACATTTAACAAGATAACTTGTCGATGTTGGTGAAAATCATTAGAGTTAACAGAGGTTTTATACTGTTAGTGTCATATATTCAGTGTTAAACTAAACTGATTCTCTCAGAGTTAACTCAAGACTGATGGAGTTAGATAACTTTCAGTGTTAAAAGATAGTGACTCTGAAAAGCCCCGCCCACCAACCTCTGTTCTCCAACTAAGTGAAAAGTTTTTCTAAATAAACTCTTTCTTTTGTTTTTTCATCCACGCAGAATCTGTGCAAGAATAAAGTTGTCCTGTTTTCAAAGAGAACTCTTTGAACTCTTTGGAGTAATTTATTTAAGAACACTTTTAAAACTGAAAACGTTATTTCTTAACACTAACCTCTTCAATGTTTAATGTGAATGGCTGCTACTTCTCACATAGTGTAAAACTTGATTGACACTAATTAGTGTAGTGTATAATATTAACTCTTACAAGTGTAAAGTTAACTCTGGAAATGTGTAAATTTGACACTACAGTATGTAGATAGGGACCATCGGGAACACTGAGGTAGTGTTAAAATGAACTCTTTAAATGTTGGTGACTTTACTGTGCAGGTTTCCTTTGTCTATGTCTGGATGCTCTATTCAATAATCCTCACTTTGTATCCTTGTGTC